>JAJKFI010000009.1:3806875-3845940 GCA_029204185.1 Lerista edwardsae | reverse complement strand
GAGAGAGAGAGAGAGAGAGAGAGAGAGAGAGAGAGAGAGAGAGAGAGTCTCCTCCAACAGCATGGAAATAATGATCTCCTGAGCCTTTGTGCATTAAACCAGTGGTTCCCAAATTTTTTAGCACCGTCCAGGACCCACTTTTTACAATGACACTCTATTGAGACCCACTAGCTTTACTTTTTAAAATAGGTGATCTAGAAAGAGACACTATTTCTTATTTCTGAGATCCTCAATCCATTTCTTGCAATAAGGTACCCTAATGAATAGCCTCAAGGCTTGAGAGGCTGAGTGATGTGACCCCAGCCTTCACCTGCCCCCACTACCTTGTCACTGATGGGTTTGGAAAAAACAACAACAGAAAAAAGTGGCTCAAACATTATCTCTCTGCATTCACACAAGCTTGCAAATGGCAAGATCGCAGCTCTTTGCAGGGCTGTTAGCGGCTATGTGATTTTTGAACAACCTCAGGGCTTGAGGCAAACGGTGATCTGATCTTCCCATCACCTGTGTTTTCACTGGAGGCTCTGCAGGACTCACCAGAAATTGGGTCCCGACCCATCAAGTGGGTCCCAACTCACAGTTTGAGAAACACTGAATCGCAGTTTTCACACCATTGTTTAGTTTTAAAATGTTCTAAGTTTCTTTTTTTTCAGATCAAGAGAGAACCATCTCTCTCTGTCTATCCACATCACAAGTGAAGAGCCCAATCCAATGCTTGCCCAACCATCGGGGAGCACAGTGGTAGCCAGAGGGCTACAGCTGCATCCTGTGGCTGCCAAGCAGCTGCAGGAGGCAGCTGTGAGAGAAGGTTTGTCCCTTTCCCCCCGCGGTAAGGGTGCAAGGCAGGCAAGCGGACTTCTTGCATCTGTGCCAGCTGGAGCAGAAGTGAGGACATCTGTGCAAGGCCATGTGGCCTTACACAGGGGATGGGAAGCAGCGGCGAGATTCCATGCTGGTCCCACCCCTGCTCCACCCCTCGCCCTGCCCCAGAATGCCCTGCTGCCCTGCCCAGAAAGGCTGCATCACTGGTGAATGGTGAACTTACCGCTTGCCGGTGAGCGGTGCTCCCTCTGGGGCACACCCATGCCTGACCAATTCCTGAGAAAGCAAAGGCTCTCTGCTGCTTCTGTTCCCCCCATCACTTAGTAAGCCAGTAAGCTCCCTGTGGATGCTAATGAGATGATTGCGGGGTAGCAGTGGTGGCAATGTCCTATCTTCTGCCCTGGTGCCATTTTCCAATTCCAAAGTGTCCTGTTCCCCCAATGCTACATTGGGGATTGGGCCATCCAGAAATTAAATAGCCCTGCAGAAGACAGATGATGATCCACTGTTGCTACATATGCCTGTACCCATTGCATCCCAGTGAGCTAACTGAGAACTGAGCAGCAAATGGGGGAGAACATGCCATTGGGAAAACCCCACAGGTCTTTTACTGCAGATGCCAAGCTGCCACTGTAGTGTGTGTGTGTGTGTGTGTGTGTGTGTGTGTGTGTGTGTGTGTGTGCCTTTCAGATCTTTGGATTGTGGCCCAGGAGAGTCTGGCCAAACAAAATAGGTTAGTTTTCCCTTAGAGTACCTTCTCCTTTCTCTTCTTCTAGAGATGATTTTAAATTAAAGCCAAAAGTGTTTGTGCCCACAAGGTGAACCCCTGTATCCAGGATCCCGTACCCATGGTTTCAGTTATCCATGAAACTTGTTCTTACTTTGGGTCGCAAAAAAAACCCTTCTTGCTTGGGGGTGGCGGTGGGAGTGGTGGAGAATCCTATATTTAACATAGGGTCCCCTCTTATCCACTGTTTCAGGTATCCATGGGAAAGCCAGGAACCTGCCGCCCACCAATACTAGGGAATGCCTGTATATCCATCCATCCATCCATCCATCCATCCATCCATCCATCCATCCATCCATCCATCCATTGTATTTATATACCACTTTTCACAAAAGTTCACAAAGTGGTTTACAGGCAAAAAATAATTATAAATCTCAATGGCTCCCTGTCCTAAAAGGGCTCACAATCCAAAAACAAACAAAAACAGAACACCACCAGCAACAACCACTAGAAAAGACACTGTGCTGGGGTGAAGAGAGACAATTACTCTCCTCCTGCTTGGGGAGCAATCCTAACCTGGAATTAGGCCAGCACAGTTAGGCTGGCAAAGTTTGGCCAGCACAAGGGACACCATAAAGTATGTTTGGACCACTGTTGGAGACAGATACCAACACACAGACGTGTGCCATCCTCCCTGACTCTGAGAGCGGTCCAAACATGCTTTATGGTTGCCCTTGTGCTGGCCAAACTGTGCTGGCCTAACTCCAGGTTAGGATTGTGCTCTCAATGTAAGAAGAACATAACTTGAAAAAGTGCTTCTTGCCCAGTTAGCCGGGGTTATGAAACACCGTAAGCACAATTTCATGATGTACATGTATGTGGGGAGGGGGATACACACTCAAAGCTTGTGTTATGGAATGTTTTGCCATTTTTTTTAAACAATTGCAGTCCTCCCACGTCCCTGTATCAATAAAATGCTTTCTGAAATGGTCTTTTAATTTCCAAAGTGGTTTTACTTTGAACCCTGTTGGAGTAGAGCAGGGTTGCAGCCCAGGCTGTTCAGGAAATACAAATGCAAAGCGCAAGGAACTAATCATCCACTTCTTGAATCCTGCCCTTTATTATTAAGCCACTTCAAGTTTGTCCTTTCTGTTAAACCAACTGCATGTGAAATCATTTTCCATCTTCTTCGGGGCTACTCGTTGTTGCATAGGAATAGCTGCACACAACTCGAACTGGATCAGTACCTAAGATTGTTTTTAGTGTTTTCTCTTTTTTTCTTTCTTATAAACTGGACATTCAGGCACTACTCTTTACATGCTACTCATCACAGAGTTTTGGGCATTGAGAGGAAACCTGAGCAATGCGCTGGTATGTTGCTAATCAGGTGCAACATATTTTTATACAGTAGCACTAGCCAAGCAGAGCAGTCTTTTATTTCCAAGAATTTCCTTGCTTTGTTTGGTTTTTTCAGTGCCACTGAAGAAGAGTATCTGCTCAAAACGTGGTGGACCTAATACACAACATTCCAGTGAACTTTTGAAGTTTGATTTCCATCAGATGGGGTCAGAGATTTAGGGCGCAATCCGAACCTGGAATTAGGCCAGCACAGTTAGGCCAGCAAATTTGGCCAGCACAAGGGCCATCATAAAGTGCATTTGGACCACTTTCGGAGTCAGGGAGGATGGTGCACGTCTGTGTGCTGGCCTCTCTGACTCCGAGCGTGGTCCAAACATACTTTACGGTGTCCCTTCTGCTGGCCAACTGTGCTGGCCCCCTGATAGTGCCAGCAGGAAGGTACCCCTATTGCATTTCTGCTAATAGGGCAGAATTAGGTATAGTGGAGGAGCATGTAAGATGTCTAGAAGGAGATCTTAAGTGCCTTGAATGCCTCTTACCCCTTGCATACATTTCTATTTTAAAAAAAATTGCTCTTCTTTACATTTTTCTCACCTGTCCAAATGAGACAATGAGAAATTCCTGCAACTGAAGGCTTTTCACCGTCAATAGAGCACCGTGGCTATTCTATGAGCAAGAGAAGCAATATGTACTTCGGCTAATGTCTCCCAGAGGCCCTTTGCCATTCTTGCAGCATTCACATTTCTGACATCTTCCATTTGGGATTTACATAATAACTCATCAGATCCTTTTGAATAGCACTGCCTGACTCTTAGCCAGTCGTGGTGTTTTTAAAACTATGTTTCCTTTTACAGCCCAATCCTATCCTTTGCTGCCACCACCCCACTGCTGGTGCAGCCGCTTCAAAAAGGCAGGCGCTGTATCCAACTGGAGTGGATGGTGAACTGGGAGGCTTTGAATGGGAAAGGGGATTGGAATCCCCTCACTCCTCCATAAGCATCCTACTCTGCAATGGGTCTGCTTGGACCTGCATTAGTAATTTCGCTACCACACGGTCAAGGAAAGAAGCTGCTGCCAGAGGGAGATGTTCACCCTCTGGTGTTCATCATGGCTGCCAAATCCACCCCCTCCCTCAGCATCCCTGCCCCTGTTCCTTCCTCCTCCCCACATTGTTTTTTTCTTCCTTGCCCTGTTCTGCCCTCCCCCACCTCTCCCGCCTCTTACTCCGGCGGATGGCCAACATCCCGGTGATGTGCATGTGAAGGCTCTGGCCTTCCCACCAGCACTTCAGCAGCATGCTACTCTGTGTGCTGACCGGTGCACACTTTACAGCTGCCTTGCAGCAGTCAGACTTGTGGAATGCACATTCTGCCAGCAGGACAGCCCAATAGATTGGGCAGCCTGTGTATTGCTGCTGTTCTAGAACTTCATTTTGCAGTTTTCTTCCCGAAGTGTCCTGTTGTCAGTATCATTCTGAATTTGATCCTGTACTTTAGCCCAGTGATTCCCAAACTGTGGGCTGGGACCCACCAATGGGTCACGAGCAGTGGTGTCATCCTACTGGTACGCTGGGCGGGACATCCGGGTGATTGGCAGCCCGCCCGTCGCGTACCGCAGCGTTACGCCTTATTATCCACAGGGCTTGTTGTTTTTTAAATTTTATTGCTTGTTTTAATTTTGTTTTATTGTATTGTTTTAATATTGTTTTTAAATTGTTTTTTGTGTTGAATTTTATATTGTAATGCCGCCTTGGGTGCCTTCGGGCAAAAAGGCGGGATAGAAATCTAATAAATAATAAATAAATAATAATAATAACTGGTTACGCAAACGGTGTAACGCTGCGGTACGCAACGGGCGGGCTGCCGATCACCCGGATGTCCCGCCCAGCGTACCGGTAGGATGGCACCACTGGTCACGAGCCAATTTTAGGTGTGTTGCAAAGCACCTAGGGCAGCCATATTGAGAATATGGGAAGTTGGGATGATGGAAAGGGCTCCACCTTTCTGTGTGGTTGTTTTGCTTGTGTCAAATTTGTAAATAGGCATTTGTTTTGAATTTTGATTCAATTTTCAGTACTTCTGGCCATGACATTGCTTCTGGTGGGTCCTGGACAGATTGTTATTGCAAAAAGTGGGTTCTGGTGCTGAAACGTTTGCGTATCACTGTTGTAGCCCATCATTGGAGTCAATCATGGAAACGTACCTTGGACAGATCCCTGTGGAATGCTCTACCTGACATTTCTTCCCTGTTTTACACAGGCATTTGAATTAATTTTTGTATTCACCAGACTAGCTCATCATAATGTAATTTTCTTTATAGTTTGATTTGTATAGTTTGCTATGATTTAATTTTCAGATAGTTTGATTTGTAACATAACTGAAGTATCATTATGTTATATCAAATGCAGGCAGGACTCATGGGGTTGGGGGTTCTGATCCAGGAACCCAGACAAAGAAGGAAAACCACAATGTTCAAATCCACAGTTTTGGGGCTTGCCCCTACCCACTGGAGCTGTACTCCCCTCCCCTGTGGAGAGTGTTCTGAGCCATGCAGAGGTCGTGTACACCTGCCTATGGCCTCTGTGGGTCTCAGAATGAGAATTAGAAGAGAAAAATAATCACTTCCGGTTTTGCTGAAAAGCCGGAAGTGACATTTATATACCTTTGAAAGGTATTCTACAGCCCGAGGAAGTTTATATTTGGCTAGACCTTTCTGATACGAATGTACTCAGATTAACCGATGAGAAGGCTATTTCTCCTTTACTAATTTTTTGTTTTTTCCCCTCTTTTTCAGAAATATTGGCTGGATGCAGACATAGCATGAAACTATGGTTTATCTAAACTATGGTTTCACATGTCTAAACTTGAATCTTCAAAAAAAGGTGGTTTGTTCAGAGTCGACAAACACAAGATGGGAATGCACAGTTGGAAGCTGGTTTGCAAACTGCTGTTTCATCTAATTATGGTTTTCAATTATGTCAGAATTCACAGAGCACTGACAAATCACAATTAGTGTCTTTGTTCCACCTCAAGTGGCTCCTGAACTATGGAAATAGGAGTTGTTCCACCTCAAGAGGATGCTACACCATGGAGAAGGGAGTGAATTTAAGAAGCCGAGTCCTGAGCAGATGAGAAGCAATAGCAAACAATGGTTTGCTGAAACCATGGTGATTTCAGCTATGGAATGTCTGAAACTATGGTTGAAACTATGGTTTGTCTGAAGCTGAAACCATGGTGCCAGTTTTAACTATGGTTGACACAAACCATGGTTGCATGTTATTTCTGAATTCATCCATTGTTGAAAGAATGGTAATGTGAATTTTCTTCCACAAGAATGAAAGAACAGTTGCCTAAAGGAAAAATATTTTGCAAGCATTGAAGCCAACGGTGGAAGTGAACAGTTTTCCATGAAATTCCTATTATTCAGTTGTATGATGCCTCTGTTTATCTGTTAAAATTACCCAACACCACTTATTACAACACCACTGTTCATCAGAAAAGTAAAAAAGCTGAATCAAACACAAGATGAAGAATACACAGTTTTAATAAAAAGTTGTTTGTTTTCTAAACTGCCTGTATTTATTTTGTAAATTAGTTTTTGCAAAGAGGTTAAGAATAGCCACCTGGGTCCATGCTCCCTGCTTTTTGGAGAGGATTATGTTAGTAGGAAATATGTTTACCTTATTTTAACGAGACTTAAAATCCTGTGGCACCTCAGTATGATTCTTGGTGGCATGAGCATATTTCAATTTGTCTCATCAGTTGCATGATAAGGACTATAATGGAATCTAAGATGTGAATTGTTTTGGGGCAGGGCCTGTTAATTTTATCTTTTCAAAGAATAGCTAATATACAAGTTAAAATGAACATAATGATATGCCTCTGGAATATTCTACTACTATAATTCTAGGACATTGGAAAAATATATATATAAAACAATTTCTGCCAATTCATTGATGAATTATGGAATTGCAATTTTTTGGCAAGGCTTCATTATTGCATTATCCTGTCAACTGCTTTGATTATCTAGGCTACAGTGGCTCAACACACAGCCCACAGGCCACATGGCGTCCACAAGGCCCTTGAAAGCCCCATTGCAGCTGCTGCTCACTGCCTCCTCCCACTTCAGTGGCTTTTTGATCTACCTGCCACGTTGGAGCAGCGTGCCACGGAGACTGAAAAGCCCCACTGCTGCTTCTGCCTCCTGCTGACGGATCTGGCCAAGTGACTTCAGTGGCTCTGAACCTGGAACAAATTGGTGGTGATGTGAGCATGTCACTGCCAATTACTTCTGCATCTGCCCACTTGGGCGGTGACGCCAGGTTTGTGCAGCCTCCCAGCTGGCAGAAGTTTAACCACCCTGTGCTAGACACTTATGGTGGTTTCTAATGGCGCATACAATTTCCTAAGCCTGCATCTTGTCTAAGCCAGCTTCTTGGGAGCTAGATTTTCCCCAGTTGTGGTTTCATTACCAGGACGCCAGTCTATTATGATATTGGTCCTTGGACCTGTCATCAGGCTTGGAATGGGGAGGAATATTCTAAAGAGGAAGTGTAGGCTTCAGACCAACTGCGGTTAGGGCAGAAATGCCTTCTCATTATCTACCTCTCCACACTAATCATTTAATGGGCTCTTGGAGTAGACAATGACACAAAAGAGAAGAGGAATCTAACATACTTCCAACCAGCTTCAATGAAAACCAAAGTATTTCCACCATTCCATCTTTCTGCCCTATCCATGTTTCAGCCTGGTGAAGCAGGCAAGGACCAGTACCATGGCTAGTCCATTCATGGAGCAAATGATGTAATTCACATTGGATGGCAGGATTGGGAGAGCGCAATGAATAGTGCCCCCCCGTCTCCTTCCAGTCCACAGCCAACAGAGTCATCCTCCTTACCTGCCCCTTCCTAGCACACTCCACATTTTCTGCTTTGTCTAACAAGTCTGTGGAGATGAAGGAACCAGGTGTGCAGGTTTGGGAGCATGGCAGCAGTGATGATGTGGAAGGCAGGAAGGAAGCCCAACAGCCTCAACTGGCCCTGACCAGTATAGTAACAAGTTGCCAGTGGGAAATTAGATGGTGCAACAGGAGCTGCTAGTTGACTGCCGTTTGATAAGCAGACTAATTATGAAATGTATGTCTTTAGGCAGTGCAGAGACCTTTAGATAACATAATAAGATCACAGCAGGATCCTGTTCCAATCCATAAGCAAACATCTAATTAATAGTCACCATTTCCACCCAATAATTCATTTTGCTTCGTAGTTGATTGCAATGGAGGAGAAATATTTAATAGTCTGTATAATCGTTTTTAGAGTTCCAACTATTCACAGTTGATACATTTTATTTAATCTGGCTGGCGCTTTATTTCATGCTGAGCTTTCCTTAAACATGGGAAGAAGTCATGTGCATAATCTCAAATCTCTGATGTCTGCTCACTTCCCAAATCTTCAGCCCATTTAACTTTATGTTGATCCTTTTTTTCCTATTCAAACCTGTGAAGAAAATTATGTAATTTAGCTAACGTTCCTTTCAAAGTAACATCTAAATCTAAGCCTTATGTACACTTGTGTGGGAATGAGCTCCATTGAATGCTGCTTACTTCTGAGTGAATAGGCATAGGATTGCATTGCTCATGTTCTAACAATTTTGAAACAATTACTGAGACAGTGGGTGAACCAATTTTGTGGGTGGGTGTGTAGGGGGTACACAGAATATATGTTTCTGTGCACATATTCCTAACCAAATGAAGATGCACATGTGAGAAATGCTGCACATGTTTTATTATTGGGTTAAAAAAAACGCTTTGGTAGCTCCCTGGAGAATAGATGATTCTGGTTGCTAGATGAGACCGTAGTTAGGCTCAGGAAATGCAACAAGATACAAGTACCTTGTCCTGTGTGTTCCCTGAGGCATATGGTGGACCACAGGAAGCTGGACTAGATGGGCCTTGACCTCATCTAGCGGGGCTGTTGCTATGTTCCCATGAAATGTACACAGCAGTGAATCACTGCACATGCACAATAATATAGCTTATGCCTTAGTTTTTGCCCAGTTATAGTTGAAATTATCAAACTTAATGGGCCTACAGAAAAGCCAAAGCCCCCCTCACGTTCTTTAGGGTGCTATTCTAACCTGGAATTAGGCCAGCAAAATTTGGCTGGCACAAGGGACACCATAAAATATATTTGGACCACTCTTGGAGTCAGAGGGCAGCACACAGATGTGCACCATCCTCCCTGACTACAAGAGTGGTCCAAATGCGCTTTAAGGTGTCCCTTGTGCCAGCCAAACTTTGCTGGACGAACTGTGCCGGCCTAGCTCCAGGTTAGGATAGCACTCTTAGAGACTGTGAGAAAAATTCAGCAAGTGGGATCCAATTCTATCCCACCTCCCACCAATTCAACTGAGCTGACAGAGCATGTCCTGCATTCTGGGGGTACAGTCCCAATGGACTTCTCTGAGTAAGGAAATATTAGCACCAATGTCTTTGCGTCTACCCAGACCTGCTGCATATCACTGGCACAAGTCCATATGGAACTAGGAAAGCAGATCAAAACCCAGAATGTTTAAACAGGATATCAGTGGTGTTGCTGCCACTAATACTGCCCCCTTTCAAACACAGTTTGGCACCCCATTCTGACCCTATTCCTTCCTATTCCTCTCCCTCCTTCGTCTCCCTTCCCCCTGCTCTAATGTATTGACACCAGGGTATGCAATGGATCCACTGGTTGGCCACTGTTCACCTTTGCTTTCACATGCTTGATTTTGTTTATATTACAAAAATAAACAATTTTAGAGCTCAATCCTAACCTGAAGTTAGGCCGGCACAGTTAGGCCAGCAAAGTCACCATAAAATCCATTTGGACCAGTCTCGGAGTCAGAGAGGCCAGCACACAGACGTGCGCCATCCTCCCTGACTCCGAGAGTGGTCCAGCCACGCTTTATGGTGGCCCTTGAACTGGCCAAACTTTGCTGGCCGAACTGTGCCAGCCTGACTTTAGGTTAAGATTGCACCCTTAATCTAAACACTCTGTAAGGTTGTGCCAAATAGGATCAACTATATACATTTTAAATTTTTTTCCCACGTGCTGTTTCTTAAAACCCGAAACATATATAACTGGAGTGAAACCTGTGGAAATACTGTGGCTCATCTTCAGCCTGCCTCTGCCTTTTGGAGATCTTCTCTGACATTTGTCTCCCACTCTGTCAAAATTTTGATTGTAAACGCCTTGCGTCAAACATTGCTTATTTACTTATTTACTCACGTATTTAAAAGATGTGTTTTTGACATGTCACTCTGTTATCATGTGCTCTATGAAGAAAGATACAGAACCTGTTTTTGAAGTGCAGGCTGTGAATTTCAAGTTCTCCCAGGTAAATTGATTTAACCTGTCTCGTTCCTTTGGGGACACATCATTCAAAGGTGGAGGTACATCTGTTAACCTCACACTTGATCAACAAAACCCCACTGAGCATCATTTCCCCATGACGTCCTTCAAAGAGATGACAGTGCCAGCTGCTTCCTTGGCAAAGTGGCCAGACCAAATCGCTCATCTCTAGCAATGACTTCTTTTCCCCTGTCTCCCCTCCCTGTATTTCATATGGACAAAATCCTGTCCTTTGATATTCACGCTTCTGTTTTGCAACATTGCTGGAAAAATGAGCCACTTGTATCATGGTCTGGCATGTGTTGTCAATTTTCACTTGCTAGGCCCTAATGTTACTGGAGTGTATATATGTTCTTTTGCTTCTACCAACGTATTTTCTTTGCATGCAAAAGTGATCTACCGGCATGCCTCGGTATCCACTGATTTGGTATCCACGGTTTCAGTTATCCACAGACACCTTGGATAGTGGGACACTTATTAAAAAGACAGGGAAGCATTAAACAAATATTTTTTCATTACCTTGTCGCAACCAAACCACTGATGTTCATCTTTAAAAAGGCACCCCCCAGTATCCATGGTTTCATGTATCCATGGTGGGGTCCAGAATGGAACCCCAGCAGATACCGGAGCATGCATCTACTTACCTACAGTGCATATATGGTAAAGACTGGAGCATCAGGATTATTTAATTTATTCTTCACCTTTTTATACTGCTCTTCCTCCAAGGAGCTCGGGGTGGGGGAACCTAGTTCCTTCCTTTTGTGCTCACAACAACTAGAGGGCAAGGAGAAATGCACCCCAGCAGTGAGGGACAGACTGGTACCACGCATGTAACCCCCCACCCAAGAGATGGTCAGGTCAGATAGTAGTACCATCCAGGGCCGGCCCCAGGAATGGCAGGGGCCCATGTGGAGCATTCCCATGGGGCCCCACACTCACCATACAGAGGAGCACTTGTGGTGCCACGCATGAAGTATGGCACCTGGAAATAGTTCACAGTGATGAGGTCAACAACAACTGCTTCCAAGGGTCCCATTTTCAGCTGTTTGGAGGCAGATCCAGTGGGGTAGCCCAATGAACAGCCACTCCATGTGGCTTACAGCCCACGGCGATCCTGATTGCAACAGCGTGTGATCAGCCCGTTACGCCAGTGTGAGGCCCAATGTGATGGTGTCCACAACATTGGCTTAAGGGCAGCCCTGGTACCATCTGTGGGCATTTTCATGAGCAGCAGTGTGTGGCAGCCTCCTGCTGGATGAGAACTTATTTGAATGATCAGTGGCAAAGACAAAGTTCAGTGATTAACCAATAGTTTTGGTCTAGGCCTCAAAGAATGAATCCACGCATTGTGAGCTACCCACCACCTTCTCGCTACTTCCATGGAAGACGTTCAACGTTATATGGGGTAGGGAAGCACATTATGTAGTGCTGCCATGTAATAAGAGCCTTTATGCCAAAGTCTCTTTCTCTAAATAAATGTTTTATTCACATTGGTAATGGACAAGCAAAGGGAAAGGGATCTTCAGGGCCTTCTCTGGTTCTTTGGGCCTGTTATTAACTCATGCTAGTAGATCTAAGAAGGATCCTTTTGATAGACACCCATCGTTCAGCAGTCTTCTCTGGAGTCTGTCCCCAGCTGGGCATAATCCAGGGTGTTTGGATAAATTTCCCCAATCCTTCTTCTTTCAAGCCCCTGTTCCCACTTTCCCTGGTCTCTTGGGCCCCCCTGACTCCTTCATCTCCCTCTCCCTCTCCCTCTTCCTCAATGTTTCTGAATAATTCCTGTTCACCCCTCTTTACCTTCCTCACCTTTTCCTGGTTCCTTTGTGCTTTCTTTCGGCCTTCTTTAGTCTCTGTTCATGCCCCTCGCGCTGCTTTCCATCTCTCCTTTCCTTTCTCCCCCTCTCCTCCATTTTCCTCTTTGATTTTCCCTCTTAGAATTTTTCCACCCCCATGTCCCCTGATCCTCCTTGGAATCAACATCAGCTGTAGAACTGCTGGTGTTCCCATTTCCCAGGTCACTTGGTGATGACATCATCACTGAGTGACGGCTTTCATGTGCGGAACTGCCATGTTGGAGCACATTCCACAGAACATTCTGTTAGCGCTGCCCGGGGAAGGGGCAGCTATCCCTGGGCAGCTGACATTGTGGCATCACAACAGGTAGTGGCTGAAGCTGGAGAAGATGGTGACCAGGCTCCCTTCAGCCTTCCAATCTGTCAAGAGATCCAGTAGCCTCCAAGATAAGCATGGGGAGGGGTTCCTTCACCCACTGGGCCTCCTCCCTTCCAGCAGCCTTGCTTTTGTTCACCAGTTGGCCAAGAGCCTATCTGCTAGCCAGACTCCTCCAGACTGCCTCCGTCACCGGCTAGCAGGAAGGCCCTCCATAGCTGCTGCTGCCACTGTGTGAAAGCCTGCTGGCCGGGATCCTGGCAACCCGGGTGAGCAGGGCCCTGGATCTGATCCTGGATACGTTCATATCTCTATACATAATCTCAAACACTATTTTTCACTGGAGTCGTTTCATAGACACTGCGAAGTCATAGATGGGTACATATCCATTGACTTGTCATCACTGTAGCAGTTACATCATCAGAAATAACAACAATATTAATATTAAATATCGAACAGGCCATGTATCTTCACTTAGACTTTATTTGGGTTTTGGTGGATTGGCACAACTTACCAGAATGACCTTTCTTGATTTTTTTCTTTTGAAAAAGTTGCCCAAGGTTGTTCTCTGATTTCTATTCCTCCTATTTCTGTTTGTAGAAAGAAATTGGCTGCTATAGAGGATTTGTTTTTAAATTTCAGAGAGGAATTACACAAGCTCATGAACAGAACTTTTGCTATGGTGCATTTGCTCAAAGATCAATAATATTTGACCAATTCTTTTTCTCCATTTTTCTCTTTGGCTTCCTTACCTAAGCAACTGATATGATTAATGGGTTGAGCTGGGTTAATGCTTTATATTTTGGTACTCAAATTACCCAAGTAGTTTTGAACAGAGCTTTTAGTTGGACTATGAGATTGAAAGATATTTTGAGGGCAGGATGTTGGTTCCAACCTCCCACTGTTGTCAATTTAGCCATAAATCAATTGTGAATAGTGTTCTCCCCTTGGTAATTTTTCACAAGGTTGGAACTCAGGTAATGAATATTCCTGTCTGGAAGTAAGAGTGTGACACCCTCCCCCATTTTTATGGAGTTATAGAAGGCAATGAAGCCAAACACATTAGAGTTTCGCCTGTCTTCCTCGCAGGGATGGGAACTTGGCACTGCAGCAAGACTCGAGTCAAGTCCTGAGTCTCCACCTCCCATGACTAAAGTAATGCATGAGTCCTAGTGCATGCCTGTGGTAACCTGCTCCTCCCTAGTTCCTGAGTCATTTTGACTTGAGTCACATGTCTTTTGAGAAGTGGGGGGCATGGGTTAGGCACCCCAGGGCATGGACCAAAAGGGACTGGGCAAGGTGGGAGAGAACAGAACAGACAGCGTGAGGGGACGGAAGCAGGAAGTAGGCTCACACAGTAGCAGCTGGGAGGCTTGCGTTGTGAGTACGACCTAATCCTTTGTAGCTCTACTTAGTCCCATTCCAGCTACTCATTAAATGAGATTTCTTCTTTCCAAATAACAACGTTCCTACATAATAACTAGGAACCATCTCCTGGCTTCCCCGCCTCCTCCTATTCCTCCTCCCTGGGCTTCTCAAGCCAATCCTAAGACAAGAACCCCCTGGGCTGCTCCTTCTGCCTTCCCTCATCCAAAGAAAAGAATCAGACTGCCCATCCTTCATCCAATGATCACCAGTTTCTTCAGAGATCACAAGAGAGCCCCTCTTGCTTCCCTCCTTCATCTCCTGCTTGATGCAAAACCTCTCCCTGCCTCCTGGCTGGATCTGCCAGCTTCCTTTAGCCCCACAAGGTCTTTTACCATGGAAAAAAAATAAGCAAGCATATCCAGACTTGCAGGTTTTCAGACTTGAGTTTTTCAGCTTTATTCTCTTCTGAGTCCTTTATTTCACCTGAGTCCTTGACACACGTGACTCGTGTCTTCATGAGTCAGCAAAAAGTACTTTTTTTTGCAACTCTGACTCGAGTTGCAAAAGCTCCCATCCCTGCTTCCTTGCATGTCTGCTCTCTCTTCCTAGCTCCTTAAACCTGAAATACCAAGTAAAATTATTTTCATGATGACATTTGGTTTTTCACCAGTATCAGGCACTGCTTATGATCAGTCATTTTCCGGTGATTGACACCAAGGACGTGGCATGGTTACATTAAGGGCACAACTTGCTGTGTAGGTCAGGTAGCAGTATAATCTGATCCAGTTAGCACAGTGTGAACACTTGTCTTATTAATATTGCATTTACAAAATCTTATTAATATTACATTTCCCTTTTCATATTGGGAGGTATCATATTTCTAATGCAAAAACAAAACCATCATTCAACGTGGTAACTAATGCTTCAAAGGTATTGATTTCCAGATTTGTTTTATTCCGCTTGCCTGCAGCTGCTTAAACCCAGATGATGAGCTGGTCTATACAATACATTCACCACAGGTTTTGCTATTTTCACAGCTCACCATGGGGATTACCATTCCTGTCTCTGCTCACTATCACATGATGCATAGAATTCACATGATGGATTCACTAAGTAATAGGGTACACATGTTGGAAAAGCTACTGAGCAAATGCTTATCTCTATAGCAAGTGTAACAGATCGCCTTAGCTGTATACTAGTCATTTGAATCATTATCAGGAAGGAGAAGGATGTACACAAATTACTGATATGTTGTGACCATGCAACCAGGTATGCAGGGTGGGGCAAAAAAAATTAACTGAATCATCATGGTGGACGCTCTGGATGACCACAAAGCACCAGAACAGACAACAATGTCAGTCGAGTGTTGGAGAAGGTTCTCGAGGGTCTGAATTTCCTTATCCACCTCGAAGTCCAGACCTCACGATATGTGATGTATTTCTATGAGGAATGTTAAAAGAAAGATGTTTCATACCAACCCTACAAACTCTAGAAGAGCTTTGCAAGAACATTGGAGGTGCAATCCTAACCTGGAGTTAGTCTGGCACAGTTAGGTGCACATCTGTGTGCTGGCTTCTCTGACTCCGAGAGTGGTCCAAACATACTTTACAGTGGCCCTTGTGCCAGCCAAACTTGGCTGGCCTAACTAACTCCAGGTTAGGATTGAGCCCTGAATCAGTGATCAACGGTGCAACACCAGAACAGTGCTCTAATATGGTTACCCACATAATCGATCGCATGGAACCTGTGCTTTGCAGTGAAGGAAGACATGTAGAATATGCAATCATATGATGAAGAGTCCTAACTGGGATAGTATAGTGCAGTGGTTCCCAAACGTTTTAGCATCTGGACACACTTTTGAAAATGATGTTCTGACAGAACCTACCTAGGTTTACCAGACTTAAAAAAAGAGATTTACACCGCAGTCCTGTAAAGGACGTAGCGCTGATGCAACGTCATTAGCGCTGACGTGGGGGAGCCAAGCAGCACCCCCGTGTCAGCGCTAACACGCTGAAGCTGACACTAGTCATAGCATTGGCCTCAGATGCCGACAGAGAGCCTCCCTTGTGCCAACTGAAGCTGGTCAGTGCAAGGGAGGCTCTGTCCCATATTGCGATGGGTTTTGGGGGGGGGGGGGGGGGGGGGGGGGGGTGTGGGGGGGGACTTGGGGGGGCTTGGGAGGTCCCACTCTTTAGCAGGCGGAGATCCAAGGAGCCCATAGGGGACACTCCCTTGCTATGGGGGGGGGGAGGCTCCAGCCTCTCCTATGCATTGTTGGATATGGCGCTGCCAAGTCGGCCTCGCCATTCTGGCGCTGCATAGGATTGCATCCCGAGAAAACAATATTTTATTTATTAATCACCAGAAAAAATATACTCAAACATTTACCTATATTTACACAAGCTTGCAAACTGTAGGAGCTGAGCTCTTTGCAGAGTAATTAGCGGCTACAGTATCTGTTTTTCGAATAGTCTAATTAGTTATATGATGGTGGGTGGTAATTTGCTCTCCAGCTGCTGCATGCACAAAGTCTTCCCCATACTTTGCATTTCATGGCAATTCCATTCTTGGGAAGTTGGTATAAATCAAGGATAAGACTATGCGGTTAAAGGTATCAAACAATCCCCTTCTTTATACAGCATCAGCCCATATTAAAGGAAAGTGAACATTTTTGAAGAAATACTTGAATATAGCACAATCATCACCATGAAGTACTTTTGAAATAAGATTTTTTTAAAGCATTCTTGTCTATGATGTTTCAATTTCCTTAAGCTCCTAAAGCTATTTCCCTCCACTGTAGCAAAAGGGTAGTACATAATTTTCAGTAATTATTACCTGGGGTGACACCTTTCAACTTTGAAGGAAATAAACAGGTGGAGTTAATTAGCTTCAAAGAATTTACACGTTCATTATATTTCTTGCAAAGGCTATGAAAACTTTTAGTAGTAGAAGAGGAAACATTTCAATGCCGTCTCCGGTCTTTAAAACATGTCATAATATTTAATGGAACTTTCAGGGTTTAGAAATGGTTCTCACTGTTGTTCAGAGGCAATGTCCTTCGTAAGTCCTAAACATCCATTTAATGTTATAGTTGTGGAATCAAATGCACAGTGCATTAAATGGAGTCCTGCGCTTGTCATAGGATTGTAAAGAAGGAAGATCAAACCTGACGAAGTGGAATTTTAGCCAGATTTATGATTTCTTTATCTTGGGTCCAGATCAATTTAAAGCAGCAATCTGTAACTGGCTGTCAACAATCTACAATTCTATTTCAGTCACAGGAGAATGGTAGAGTATCTTAGTGTGCTACCTGCAAAAAAGGTCTTTTTGCTACAGCTAAAAGCCTTGCCTCATAAATTCATGTAATGATTGGCTAAGAGTGCAATCCTAACCTGGAGTTAGGCCAGCAAAGTTTGACCAGCACAAGGCCACCGTAAAGCGCATTTGGACCACTCTCAGACTCAGGGCGGATGGCACACGTCTGTGTGCTGGCCTCTCTGACTCCGAGAGTGGTCCAAACATACTTTACAGTGTCCCTCATGCCATCCAAACTTTGCCGGCCTCACTGTGCCAGCCTAACTCCAGGTTACAGTGGCGTTTTTACAAGGATGGCAAAGCTCTAAGTTTTGCAAGAAGCCTTACCTTGCAGTGGAAATCACTCCTTTCCTGCACCGTTTTAGCCAATCCTCACAGGGAACAGCAACATCTTGGCGTTGCTTACTGGCTACAGCAGCAAGGGAGAGGAGGGATTTACATGACAGGGTAAGGCTTCTTGCAACACTTAGAGCTTTGCCATCCCTGTAGAAACGCCTCTGCCAGGTTAGGATTGGGCTCTAAAAGGAGCCAGGACCAGGAGACGTGGTCAAGGGAGGCTGGGGTCAGGTAAGCATATCAGGTACATAAGGGTCAAAAGAGTCAGATGTTGAAGATATGGCCAAAGATGAACTAATGGGCAGTGGGGATGAACTGGCTGTGTGAACTTTCCAGAACTGCCCAACAACCAAGAGGCAGCGAGACCTTGCAAGGCAGGGCCAGTCTCACGAGACGACATGGGGTCAAGATGGTTTGGGGAGGATCAAAGCACTGGTGTATAGAAGGCCAAGTGCAGAGAGTGGATGGAGAGTGGGTTTTTTTTTTCTCCTTCACTTTAAACTATTTGAAAGTTTCAAAGAGCATCAGGGTTCCTCTCAGCAGCTGCATCCTGGTGGCCACCATGGTATTTCCCACAATGCCTTTAACATTATATCTGTCTGGGGCATTGTGGGTAAAACCATGGTGACCTCCTACTGAGAAATCTGCAGTTCTGTTTATATGTTAAAAACAGTAAAAAGAGAGGGGGAAAATCTTCTGTAACGCATTAAGCAATTCTGCCTCCCAACATGAAAACTAACAGGCCCTGAATGAACCAAATGGCCCATATGCTATTCAGTTCACTGGAGTCTTCTAGATGTTGAATTCATGATGAACTGGCCTGAGTGGTCTTAATTTGGTTCAATTTTCCACTTAACAAATGCACACCCCTATGACACTTTCACTGGTAGCTCCTTGTTGAATGTAATGTATTGTTCTGCTGGGACTAAGAAAATGCAGGAAGACTTGGGTGATTTTGCATGTTATTTTATTTGTCTTTGCTTGCACCATCCCTCTTCTCCAACTTCGGGATGTAATTATAATTGGGTTGTGTACTCAATGAGCACTAAAAACATATTAATGCATATTTCTGTTTACACTGGTTCCCCTGCACTGAACAGACGTGCCAATAAAAATTCATGATTCACTGAAAAAAGAGAAATCTTAAAAGAAAAATTCAAAACTATATGAGAGCTGTAGAAATGGAAATGAATAATATGATATGACTTTTGCTAATGGGAGGGGCTATGGAGTTTATCACCAGTTTTAATTGGTTCACCAAACATTATAGTATCATAACTATCAATTTTTCGGCATTCCAGATTTTCTTTTCTCCATTAATCATGTCAGTAGTGGTGATTTCTGCCAGAGTTTGAGTGCTATTATCTGTGTTTGACTATTTCTTTTGAAATTATGCAATAGATGCTCAATTATAAAAATTCATGATATCATTCATATGCTTCAGGATTGCCATCTTTTTTCCAGATATTGAATTCAACAAAAGTGAATCCTAAGTACCGTAGACTTAAATATTTATTTATTTATTTATTTAATTTATACCCCGCCTTTCTGCCCCAAGGCACCCAAGGCGGCTTACAACAATAAAATACAATAAAATAAAATCACAATTTACAATTAAAAACAATAATGAAAAACAACATTAAAATAATTAAAATTTAAAACAAGCCCCGTGGATCCTAAAATAAAGAGTCTAAAAAACCAGCCAGCCAGCCTGTCAACAATTAAAAGCTTGTTGAAATAAAAAGGTCTTTTATAAGCCTTCTTAATAACTTATGGCTTGAGGTCCTGCAGGGCTGGCCTTATGCATACTGCCTGGGAGATAGCTGTTGCAAAGTGCTGAAAAGCCGTTCACAATGGCCTGTTGCAGTGGTTTTTAGAAGTCCCACTTTTTAGAATGGCACTCATGTTGGGACCCACCAGAAGTGATGCCCTTAACCTGGAAGTGATGTCATAGCCAGAAGTGACCTCATGAAACAGGAAGTGCTGTCAGTATGACATAATCAAATGACACTCCTGGAATGCAAACTGGCATTCTTGGACTGCAGCAGTTGCACAACCATGAAACATCCCTGACAGAAAGCTGTTAGTCCCATTATCTTCAATGATGATCAGGATTAGACCAAATGTAGACATTCTTATCACAATTTAAGAAACCATAACCAAAGGTTGTGTGCCCTTCTTTCCTTTCTCTTTCTCTTTCTTGGTTGAAAGGGAGGAAATCTGGTTTCTTAAACTTCAGCTTTTCATTATATCCAAATATGGGACTTGTGCTTTAACTATTCAATGAAAACCAGGATATCAATCTTTTTCCTGTTGCTCACAGGGGAAGAGGCAGCCTGTGCTTCTTCTCTGCTATTAAACTGGGGCGGGGGGATGACAGTGATGGAAAGTAGCATCAAGAAATCATTTCTTCTCGGCTCAGGCCTGATTCTGGCTCAATAGTGCAGAGGCTGTTTGTGATCAGGATCAGAACTACGGTGGGGGCAAAGGAGTGCTCAGTTCTCCTGCTATGTTTTGGCCCCATTTGGGTGCCCTTTGCTTTTACTTTGGGCAGAGGCGTTTCTACAGGGATGGCAAAGCTCTAAGTGTTGCAAGAAGCCTTACCCTGTCATGTAAATCCCTCCTCTCCCTTGCTGCTGTAGCCAGTAAGCAACGCCAAGATGTTGCTGTTCCCTGTGAGGATTGGCTAAAACAGTGCAGGAAAGGAGTGATTTCCACTGCAAGGTAAGTCTTCTTGCAAAACTTACAGATTTGTCCTCCCTGTAGAAACGCCACTGACTTTGGGAAAAAAGAAGGTAACAGGAGCTTTTCTCTTGGGAATACTATGGCATTTTAACAAGCACATTATAAGAACAGAACTTGTGCTTTAAAGGTCACATTCCTTAATAAATTGCGTCAGTCTATGCATCTGAATATTTTATCTTATTTTTGAAAACAATTATATTTTGTGATATGGATGCTAGAATCAAAAGGCAAGTGATTAAGAGCTCAGTCCAATGCATGTCTACTCAGAAAAAAGTCCTATTATAGTCAATGAGACTTAGTCCCAGTTAACTGTGGGTAGGATTGCAGCCTATAAGTGTAAATAAAACAATAATGGAACAAATGCTATTTAAGCCAGTGTTGCAACTGAAATACACAAATGATCAGTGTTAATTGTGTGAACAAGCTCAATTAGAATGCCATTTACTCCTCTCTCTCCTCTCTCCCTCACCCCATGTTGGCATGAGTTCACTGCAAACAGTTAATTAGATGACTAATGAGAAGTTCCTGTGAAACATGGTGTAGCACCAACTTTTCATTGGCTGGACATCTTTTCTGGAAAATGTATCACCTAGGGAAGGGGGAGTTGTGTTCGTAGGGACTTGTTTTATTTTCAATGTGGGGCTATGGAGATGTTCAGCTCTAGATTTACCAGTTAGTGATGGAAACCCAGGGCAAGGGAGGGGGGCAGGCAGAATGGGGTGGGGGGTGGGGGGCAACGGTTGGGTCCATGGGCAGCCCAGCCCTGGGAGGAGGGCTGAAGACAGGATCTAGCCTTTGGGCCAGATCCTAACCTCTGTCCCTGGTCTGGGCAGCCCTGATTCAGCCACTCGAAGTTGCGCCACTGATTTTGGCAACACAGCTCCAAGTAGTCCTATCCAGGCTGCTGTGCAATACCCTGGGGGAAGGGGATTGTTTTCCCCTTTCCCTGGGTAGTGCAGCAGCAGATACAAGCCCTGGCCTGGATATGGGGCAGGCAAGTTGGCCTGCCTGTTCCAGCCCAGGGTTTGGGTTTCGCTCATAGTCAGGTCTCTTCATGCAAGTCTTTAGCATGATGGAGTCCTGTCGTTTTCTCTAGGCATGGTGCTTTATGCCATACAATGCACATTCAAATCGCCAACACTGAAGCACACCTGCATCATGGCTTTGAAGCAGGAATCTGTGAAAAGTACATGGGATACCATCTAAGAAGCATGTGGCTACAAAGGAATGCCAAGATTTGCTCTTAGGAAGTACACCTGTGTTTCTTGGCACAAATATTTTTGGGCCATATCCACCACTCCTTTTGCATATGAAAACGTGAAAAATCCTATGTAGCCCCTGGCTGTAGGGCTGTAGCTGAAGCACAAGTCTCAGGTGTTTTTGTAACGTTTTTTGCCAAATATGCAATACTACCAGAAGAATGAGGAAGGTTGGCAGATTGCTTCCTTTTATGCAAAACACTGTTCTGGGCAGAGGAATATTATGATACCTTCAAATATTAGGAGATTTCACTGCTCAGTATCTTTTCCCCACAATTCTCCTTTGTGGCTTTGGAAGGGTTTGGTTTCTGGCTCTCCGTTTTGCGTAATTACACAGCAACTGGTGTGCAACCTAGCCTGCATTTTTTTTATTGTTTGCTTGGTGCCAAATGCCTTTGGCTGAGTTTAGAAAGCTGCTGAACATACACAACTTCCTGTTCCTTTGTTGAATTGTAAAGATAGGTGCTTGCTGGCAGGAAAATCAAAGGGTTGCACTTCTCCAAGTTCATAATGACCTATGAAATAGGAGCTGCTGGCACATTCTGCTATCTGTTATCCTTCCCTGATCATACCTGCTCTGGATCACCCACTGGTGAAAATAACAGGGCTTTGTCACATTTTTAGTGATTGTCTTTCAGCTACTTGCTTCTATCTTAGCGTGTATACAGATAGACATAATTTGGGCAGTTAGCTCACAGTAGTTGCATCTTCAAAGCATTTGTTGTACAGGCATGCCCCGGAATCCACTAGGGTTCCGTTCTAGACCCCACTGTGGATACCTGAAACCGCGGATACTGGGGACGCCTTTTTAAAGATAGGAGAACATCAGCAGTTTTGCTGCAACAAGGTAAAAAGAGAGAGATTTGTTTAATGTTAATCTTTTAAATAAAAGTCTCAGTATCCATGGAATCCGTGGATTACTGAAACTGTGGATACCAAATCAGTGGATACTGGGGCATGCCGGTATGTACAACATTCTCTCCTGGTTTACACTCAAGGGAACCAGTTCAGTGTATTTATAGCAGAAGCTGATTGCATGTGTTGTGCTTCAATTAGAGGAGTTGAGACTTCAGATAGCAAATAACTTTTTGGTATTTATTCTATTTAATAGTGGCAGGAAGTCTGTTCTTGCAGCTACATCTTTTCCCCCTTCATACTTCTGCTTCTGTCCTGCCTCAGCCAGTTTTTGTTAATTTCGGCCACAAACATTTATCAAGTCTTAGAAAGCTTTTTTAGAAAACACACATTATACACTTTTTAACGTAAGCATTAACATTGCCCAATATGTTTTTCTGGTGCTTTGCATATTCTATTTGATCTTTTTTTCACAATGTACTGCCTTCTGAGGTATTATGGGGCAGATTTTTGAATATCCCCTTTAATGATAGAATATGCCCGTGTATGTTGGGGGCTCAAGAAACGCTGATCCACCATTTTTTTCATTGCCCCCTATATAATCACGCTCGATATAAGCTTTTTTCCTTTTGTAAGTTCGGGGCTCATTTGAAGGATGAAGTGGCATTGTTAAATTTTCTTCTCAGGACTTCAGATCCTATTCTTATCCAACAAATAGCGGAGTTTTTTGTTCTCCATAGTAAAGATTAATATTAAACGCCGAGAGACAGAAGAGTGCTCCTAATTTTAATCTCATTTTATTTTATTATTTACTCTAGCTCTGGAGAGGTAGCCAACTGTTTGCTGTTGTTTGTATTATGGTTTGCTTGCTGGTTGCTCTATGTTTTATATGCCAATAAAGGTTTGTGAATTGTGAATTGTGAAATTGTATTTGATCTTCAGATACTCTGTAATCATAGTAGGAGCAAGTGTGTTGCGTTCCTCTGATCTTTCTTGGAGGCGCTTTCCTGAGTCAGTTTGTTCATAGCTTCATGCTGATCTCTTTGTTCCCCTGATTAAGGAACAAGTTGCAAATGTCTCCTGTTAGGTTGATAAGGAGAGCAATCAGGAACCAGTACTTCATAAGACTTTGCAGTAACTTCATGCAAAACACACCCTTTTTGAGTCCTTACCACCAAAGGTATAAACATCGTCACTGAATCCCAATGGCCACAGTGCCCTTGACCAGTGGTTTCCAAATTTCTTAGCACCAGGACCATTTTTTAAAAACAATATATCAGGACCCACCTAGCTTTCTGAGACTTAAAAAAAAGTTTCACTTTTCCAGCCACTAAAGATTCTGTTTTTATTCTTTTTACTGTGGTGGTCGTGGTGCCTTCTGGATCATTGTTGAGTTCCAAATTCATCAGATTGTGACCATTCTGGTGACCTTGTATTCTCACCTGACCTTCCATAAGAGCCAAGATGGGCCCACCTACTCACATGCAATGAGCTGCCACCATTTTGGTTTCCATATGGCTCAATTTTTCTGTTCAGGTATCAGCTGGTCAGTTTCCCAACTCACTGGTGGGTCCCAACCCATAGTTTGGGAGTCACTGCCATTCCCCTGGGTGGACTGAGCTGCGGAGAGGGGTGAAGCCAGGATCTGGCACTTAGGCTGGATCCTAACCCTTGGCCCCAGCCCAGTCAGCCCTACACAAGCTGCTCGGATTTGCACCAGCGATCTCTCTGGCACAGATCTGAGTAGCCCCATACGGGTGTCTGGGACTTTACCCAGGGTAAGAGAAGAAATGTCCCCGTACTCTGATTGCATCAAGGCCACTTCCTAACTGGGGCTGGATATGGTGCAGGCTAGCCAGCCGGCCTATTCCAGTCCTGGCTCGGATTGGGCTGTGCAGCACCTAACGAGACTGTATCTAACACAAGGAAAGCTACATGGCAAACAGTATTGTACACAGTATGTGTGGGATGTCAATAAAACTGAAAGTAACTTTTTTCAAATATATGCTTCACAAATTGCTGTGTGTAAATGGTGTTTTCCTTACATTAAAAAAAAAAACCCAGCATTTTTTTTGAAGCATTGAATGCTGCTGCTAGATTATAGTGCTTAATCCAGTCTAGTTCAATTGATGAAAATTATGTAGTTAGTCAGCTTCATTTACGTCAATTACGGAGACAAGCAATGTGTTTGCAAACCCAGCCTGGAGAGTCTGTCCAACAGCAAGATGTTGGTACCGACTCCTGCTGGGATGTAGAAAACATGCTAGCAAGAAATGCTTTCTGAAAAAATAAATAAATACTTTTATTTCTTTAGAGGCCGCCTCGGAAAGGACAATTTAATTATTAAGTATAATTCGGTGTTATCCAACAGCTTTTTGAGCGGGTTTTGGAGCTGCTTGAAAACACAGAACAAAAGCAAAAGCTATTATGTTAAAAGGCATTTGGTAAAATGGGATAGTGATCTTGGACTATTGTATTTTAAACACTGAAAAAATACTAATTCTAATGTGCTATAATTTTATAATATGAATTCTTCCACTGGGCACAAAGCCACTGATTAAGACATAACTGCCTCGTACTGTGAGCGCATGGTGAAAGCTGCCTTCTCCATAGTTATATTTAATTAATAGGCACCATTGCCTGTTATTTATAGGCTCTCAAACCCTTCTTCGCATACTGTACATCTGTAGTCCACCCCACCTCCATTATTTTATTATTCCAGAGTACATCCTGTTGAGGTTAATGGAATTTACTCCCTGCTTGGAAAAAAAAATTGCATCACAAAAACTGCATTCATTTCAATCTCTAATATGTGCAAGGTGCAACTGCAAGGTGCAAGATAGTGTCTTGACAGGAGGGGGCACTACATTTTGCGGGGTGCCTCAATGAACTGTGTAAGCTGCCCTTCTCCCTTGCCATCAAAGCCATTCCAGGCAGCAAGAGCAATGTGGAGGAAAAACCTCTGCATTACTCTTGCTGCCTAGAATGGCTCTGATGGTGAGCTTATATGGTGCACTGAGGCACCCTACAAAATTTTGCCTTCCCTTGGGATGCAATGGGGTGAATCAGAGATTGCTCACTACCGTATATACTCAAGTATAAGTTGATCTCATGGATAAGTCGAGGGCAAGCTCTAAATCAAAAATAATAGAATTTGCTATGACTCATGCATAAGTCGAGGGTGAAACTTAGGGGGCAGGTATGAAATTCTTTGAAAATGACTTACCAGTAATTGTTCTGAGGCAGCAACAGAAAGCCAGCCAAAAAGGAGCTATTTCACATTCTTCTGAGGCAGCACAGAAATGGAGCTATTCTCCAAACAAGAAGGGAGAGAGAGGAAGTGCTTATTGGAGTTGTAGGTTTTGTGAGGAATACAGCACAGCACCTCCAAAGCAGCAGCCTTAATAATGACTACAATTCTCAAAAGTACCTTCACCTCTCTGCCTGTTTGTTCTTTTCACTGTTACCCATTTGGGTGTCTACTGGCCTCTTAGACATTTTTCAACGATGCCTGTACAGGCAAACTGCACAGAGCAGAGAATAGAACCTACCGCCTGTATGTGGGAATCAGCACACAAGACCTTCTAGTGTTCACACTACAGAAAGTTTAAAAAACTGTCTTGGACAAAATGTCTGGATTTTAGAATATTCCAGATTTTGGATGTCTGGATAAGGGATAACCTACCTGTACTGCATGCATAAGGAAAGCCAGAGAGCTTAGGAGAGCCACCACCAGTTTCAATGGCACACTTACAGCACTTTCCTATGCTGTCTACATCGACATGCGCTAAAGCATGCGGTAGATCTGTGCAGCTTGTTAATAAATGAGAGTCGACGAATCGTGTACATGTGACAAATGCACATTGGGAAGGGTAAGGCAAACCTCCCCTCCCCATCATATCGTTTCCTTTTCCACTATTTGATTAATGTTGAAATAAGCTAAGATAAAGAGTAATGGGCTCCCATCTAGTTTAAAATAATTGCTCATAGTCTAGAATTATACATAATTGGCATCCTGACTAAGCTATGCTTGCTTAATTGGGGTGATAGACAGCAAATCATTTTTTGTGCAATGCATCTCAATTGCAATATAGAATGTGCAGTGCGTTAAAAGAGTTTAAACGTTTAAAGAGAATCTCTCCTGGTGCTTGTCAAACAGGTGAAGACTGAAGCATGCAGCCTTCTTACATCTTCATCCTTTCCGATATATAGGGGGCATTGCTGACGCACAGCCACTTGTGGGGAGAATCGCAGCCCAGATGTACCATAGCAAGAGGTCCATGCCACTGAGAGAGTGTGCCCTCTTCAGGAATGGGCAATTGTGGGGGTGGCAGACAGTTCTGCTGCCTCAGAACTGGGATGGGAAAGGAGTTGAGGCACTCTCCTTCCTCACTCGGAGGATTCAAGACTCCTCCCAGAGAGATACTCAGCAAGCTGGGCCTCCTCAGCTTCTTCCTCTAAGGCAGTGTTATTCAAACTGTGGGTTGGGACCCACGCAACCCAATGTCAGGTGGGTTGCGGAAAGCTGGGAGCAGCCACCTTGGAAACTGCTGACCTTACTCTTGTTATATTCCTTTATTGTGTTATATTCCTATATTGTGTTAACAGTTTGAATTTTCAAGCGAGAGGTTTTTTTAGTTTTGTTTTTAGTTCAGTGCTTTTACATAATATTTTGTCCTACTTGCTTTTTGTCAGGGATGTTTCATGGTTGTACAATTGCTGCAGTCCAAGAATGCCAATTTGCATTTCAGGAGGGTCATTTTATTATGTTAAAATCAACCCCCCGCCCTCCCATAGACTTCTGTTATCGATTTCTGAAGCCGGGGGGGCGGGATTAGCCGCCATCTTGCCATGTGCAAAACAGTGCTCATTCCAATGATTTTCAATGGGATTTCGCATGATGTTTAGGACTTATTTATTTACTCCAGAAGTAAAAACTTACCAAAATAACAACGTGGGATCGTAGAGGGTAGTTGTGGGCAGTGATTAGTAAGATGCGCATCGGAATAATACACCCCTCATGAATGGTGAGCAGTTCACTTCATCAATGTGCATCTGAATAATGCTCCTCTCATGACTACTTGCTGTTCACCTGAGCCAACTGACTTTCCAGCATTTCCTTCTTACCTTCTAAATCCTACAAAGACTAGGGAAATGCGCTGCTTAGAAGGTTGTGGACAGTGAGTATTCGGATGTGCATCGGAATAATATACCCACATATTATATACCGTAGTCTTATTGACTACAATGCACGTAACATTTGGTGTAAAATTCAAACCAAACTAAACGTTTTGTATCCGAAAAATAACGGCTGAAGGTTGTGTGTGGATTAAGTTCCTTTTCCCCCCTCATATTTTTATATTTTTTCCTCAAATCTACTTCAGTTTGTGAAGGGCTGCATACTTTATGAAGTAATAATATTTCATATCTACTTCACAATATAATTATTATTTGTGAAGTAATATTTTTTTCTGCAGCTACGAATCACAATGATTTTACGGACCTGTGGAAAGTGATCCCATTTTTCGTCCAGCGATTTGTGCACCCATATGCAGAACACGAAGGCATGATTAAAATGGCTTTCACCTCGGAGGCTTTCACACCTCGGAGTTTCACACACGCGCCGCGCGCACTTTCTCCTCCGAGTTCTCTTGACTTCCGGTGGCCATATTGGACCATCCGGAAGCTTCAAGAAACTTCTCATTAGGGCGACTCCATTTTTTTTTCTTTCCTCCAAGGTTAAAATGACAGCACTTCCTGCTTGATTATGTCACTTCCTGCCACAACATCACTTCCAGGTTAATGACATCACTTCCTGTGGGTCCTGACATGAGTGCCATTCTAAAAAGTGGATCCTGGTCTAATTAGTTTGAATACCACTGCTCTAAGGCTGCCTCATGCAGGCCAGCTTTTTTGTAACTTCCCCTCCCCCCCCCAGCTGGCCTTCCCCCACCCATTACCATTTCCTCCCTGCACTCCCAGGTTTTCCCCCTGGGTGTTTGTGTTTGTTTTTATGGGCTTGACCCTGAATTCCAAACAAGTTTTTGTCTAATATGAAAAACAGTTGTCCATTTGTCAGGTAAGCTCTAGTTATTGATCATGGATAATGAAGTTGTTCCTCACTAATTTCATATAGCCTACTCAAATGGAGTAGAGAAGGCATATCAAAAATATATTCTCTCTCTGGATGACTTGGACCATAGCTTTGAAGGTATAAACCTTCCACCTCTACCCTCCTTGCCAAGGAAAGATAGCATATCAGAAAGGAAGGGTATAACAGGCCAATCCTATGGTGCCTCAGTGCCCAGAGGAACATCAGAGCTGAAATCGCCAACACTGTATTCTATGGGCCCCAAGGCAGCTGCTGGAGTCTCCGTAGGGTAAGAGAGCGTTTGCACCCTTTTCCTGGGAAGAAAGCAGCCAGAGGCAATGGGAATTAAGGAGGGCCGTGTTGGGCTGCTTGGCCAGGGAAGGAACAGGATATGGCATCAGAGGCTACCACCATCTCCACCCTTTCCCGGGCCCGCTGCTCCCCTCCCTCACCCAGTTCCTCCTTCCCCATTCGCCCCCCACCCTGAGAAGCCACTCTGGTGGCTGGTGGTAATACTTACAGCTGGCAGCTCTCCACAGATGTGGTGCTGAGACCCAGTGCCAAACCCTGGGTCCCTCCTCCCCGGGTGCTGCAAATATGCTTTACTGCACGTTCACGACACCCAAATCCGGTGGTACACACATACCACCAGCACTGTGGCCCATAGGATTGGGCCCTAACAGCATGATGTCCTAACAGCATGATGTCCACATACTTTCTTCTGAGTATGTCCACTCAGAAGAAAGTCCCACTGTGTTCTATGGGGCTTACTTTCAGGTTTGTATACGATTGCAGCCTAAGGGCCCAATCCTATCCACCTTTCTAACACCGATGCAGCTGCAATGCAGCCCCAAGTTAAGGGAACAAATGGAGGCCTCCATGACTGTCCCTCCACTGCAGGATGCAATTCATGTCCTTGTGGCAACTCTGCATCAGCACTGGAAAATTGGATAGGATTGGGCCCTAAGTCAGTCTCTTGGCCAGTGTGTCCAAATAACTGCATTAGGTCTGTTTGCCTCCTCTTATCTCTTCTGCTTGCCAACTTCAAAATACTTGTCTCTTCAGTATTCCGTTATGCTTTGATTCTCTGGGTATCTAACATTAGCTAGCTCTTTCCATTACTATTGTAATAACATAAGTAGCTGTTCAATTTCTATAGTGAGGAAATCAAAATAACAGATGCACATAGTGATCTTCCTTCCTAGGGGAGTTTGCTTCCAAAAATGTCTTCAAATTTTCCTTCTTGCCAATCCTCCTCTGTGCAAAAAGGTAGCAAATTTTATGAATCAGAAAGAGAGCTGAGTGGCATATTGTGTGACTTTCCAGTACTTAGCATACATGTGAAACAGACTCTCTGAGTGATATGCACCAACCCCCTAGAGAGCAGTTGGGATGACGAAAGAATGGGCTGCAAGACTTCTACATTTGTTGCATGGTTTTGCAGTGGTTGTGCACTCTTATTATTGTCTTTAAATGTATAATCCCCACTCCAGAGACAAGCTTCCTTGTCAAGTAATGATGTGCCGTTGCTGAATGTGTGATTTTTTTTACACTAATCTTTCATCTGACAACCCACTGCAGACATTGTCAAGATAACGAAGTCCCTCCTCCCTTCCCTTCTCAAATATTGTTAGTGACAATGGTAAGGATCGTTTTGTAACTTTAAAGAAAAACCTGATTCCCTTGACATAGCTGAACAGAAATGAGGAATCATTTGGAAGGGAAATAGAAAAGGAGAAGTGAGAGACTGGGAATAGGAGGAGATGAATAAAAGGAAGAAGAAGAGATACATGCACGTTCTCTTCCTCATTTCCTCTAGCCCCAGTTCCTTCTGCCTTTTTAATCTGAGAATCCCAAATGCCAGTGGTAGGTTCCATGCAGGAAAATAGTGGAAAGGAAAAGGTGTTCTATGCTCTGACCTAGATACATAGAAGGAACTGGTGGCTTTGTGCCCCCATTCCCTCTCCTTCAAAAGGCAACCTCCACAGAACGGGGGGGGGGAGCTGCTACAGTGAGCACCCCCTCCTCTGGGGAGAACCCAGAAGTGACTGGCTTGCACCGCAAGTGGCACAAGGCAGTCGGTTCTCGGTTCTCACAGAAGGAGGAGGCACTGGTGCTTCATGTCTCCTGTTCCTTCTCCCAAAGGGGAGCCTCCTCCAAGGAGAACCCGGAAGTGATGTCACAATGTCATGTGATTCCATGATGTCACTGTCCTGGGCTCTAGGGCAGTGTGTTGTGCTTCTGCTACTATGTATATCTGGTGGTCACTCACAGGTCTGGATTACGGCTGATATTGTTACCTAAGGATGGTTATATCTCTGCGTTTTAGTATTGTTTTAATCTAGTGTATGGTACTGTTTTTATGCTGTTAGCTGTCTTGAATGCCCCAAATGCATGGGAGAAAGGCGGGATATAAATCCTATGAATGAATGAATTAATAACTAGGGAGTTTTACAAAAGTTTCACAGAATTACATCAAGTAGTCATATCAGAAATACAAAAGAATCACCCTTTCCACACATAACCAAAATTACTAGGAAGGAGTGGTAAAATGATAGAGTTCTGTGCATCCTTTCAAGGAATTTTTAACGGCTGCCATGTCAATTTCAAGCCAAGTTCATGCAAATGGAACTACATTTGCTTCATTAATTCAAACCTGGTATGTGCAATCCAGTAAACAGACACTGTGGCAAAGTGTTCCTTTAAATGGCAGCACAGAACGTTAGCTACTACCTGATGGCCTGTTCATGTGCAACAATTCACAACTATAGCCATTGGGTGGTTTTCAATGAGCTATAACAAACAGCCTTGAAGAAAAGTTTATAGTGCCCTGTTCACTAGGGTCCTATCTGCTGGGTAAGTTGCTGCACATGGACAGCTTACCATGTTCTGGCTGTACTGTGTAACCAGCCTTTACTCTTACCAGCAAATCAGTGAATAAACATCCCACATGTATCAACTCAGACTCCATGATAAAACTGGTAATTGAAGTGTACCTAGTTAAGAAATCCATGCTCTCATTCAGATATCTACAAGTTCATCATTTGGTTGAGTTCACTCCAAACTCTCTACCACACATATAATACAGTAGTTCTTAAACCTTGTAGCACTGGGGCCCACTTTTTAGAATGTCGATCTGTCCAGGACCCACCAGAAGTGATGTTGTGGTCAGAAGTGCCGTCATTGTAACACCAGAACCTGCTGCTTTCCGGATAATGCAGCAATACATTGGGTTATTTCTCAGCTGTTTTCCAATGGCTAAGTGAATCAGAAAGAACAAAGCCTATTTACAACCTTGACACAAGAAAAACAACCACACAGCCCTCCTCCTTTCCACCATCCCATCTTCTCATGTTTTCAATATGGCTGCTTTCAGTGCTTCGCAACCCACCTGAAACTGGCTCGCGACCTACTGGTGGAGCCTGACCCTCAGTTTTGGAACCGCTGATACTTTATATATTATATAATAATATATAATCTCCCTCAGACAAAGGGAGGGAAATAATAATGGGCACTTGGCTTCCGCACAAGAGCGAACCCAGTGTGAAGCATATATTGCATTATCTGTGATTACAGAGGGGGAAGGGCACTGTCCCACCATAGAAAGCTTATGTAAATATCTGAATCAGGGCTACCTACAAGTTCTAGCTGGAGAACTTGTACTAATATGTAGAGTGATGCATTTAAACGATAGTACAAATTGCAGATCCAGGGAATTGTGCCAGACATCCCAATCCTATCCTGCACCGGAATTCTGCCAGCGCAGGGTTGGAGGTGGTTGGAGCGCAACTAGGAGTAAAGGAAATTATCACTGGTGCAGATCCGAGCAGCCCGGTGTAAGGTTCCGGTGTACAAGCTCCAAGCTTCTTGGGAGGCGGGTTAGGATCCAGCCAAAGTGCTGGATGCCGGTCCCACCCCCCTCTCAGGCCACCCACTGGTCCTCTCTCTCCCCACCTTCCCCCTGGCCAGATACACCTCTGTTAAGCCCTCTTATCCCCCTCCCATTGCCCTCCGCAACTCCCCGTGCCAGCCCCCCCCGGCCAGTTTAAACTTAACTCTTGCCAGTTTGGATCCAGTATTATGCAAGCTGATACATGTCTTTCCGCCTGGCGTGCCCTGCTCCTGAGTCATAGCAAATGTGCCATAATTGTTCAAGGGACTTCTGCCAGCCCAGTGTGATTTTAGGATTGCACTCTAAGAGTATCCATGGAATGACCAAGGATTTCTTTAGTTCTTCTGCAAAATAGTCTCTATCTTCTCCCAAATGGACAACTAATTATTCAGAGGTATCAGCTAGAAGCACATGCAGAATTACTGTGGTGGATAAGGTAAAAGGTAAAGGTTTCCCCACGACCGAATGGTCTAGTTGTGACCGACTGTAGGGAGCAGTGCTCTGCTCCGTTTCAAAGCCTGTAGAGCTGGCGTTTTTGTCTGATCATGTGGCCAGCATGACTCTACGCCATAGCGCACGGAACGCCATTACGTTCCCACCGAAGTGGTCCCTATTTATCTACTTGCATTTAGGTGCTTTCGAACTGCTAGGTTGGCAGGAGCTGGGACAAGCAATGGGAGCTCACTCCGTCACACAGTCTCTAACTCCCAACCTTGGGGTTGAAAGCCCAGCAACAGCGGATTAACTCGCTGCACCACCATGTCCCATAAGGAGAGGAGAACAAATGGGCATATTGTTATTCGCTGCTGATTGCCTTGGGCAAAGAAGGAGGATTCTAAGCAAATACAAATAGCTGGCAATTTGCTAACAAATAGGTAATTTAAATCTCAATTGAAATTGGTTCCCTCTCATAATGTACATTGCTCAACAGTTTAATTGATTTTGTTATGAATGTGACCAGATGAGTTAATATAATGCGGACACCTTGTAAGTGTACTACATAAATTTTGAAATTCTACAATGCAGACATTATAGATAAATTACATGAATGAGGTGCTAAGCTCACTAATAGAATATATGAAATCAGTGATTGAGAAACACATAAACCGAATTAATGTACCTCCTGTCTTTATTAATTTATAATAATAACCTAATACATAAATCAACAGAGTGCTTCAACAATCGTGGATGAAAAATGTTCTGGAAGTTTTGTTTGTTTTTTTCTTTGGATCAATTCAGATGATTTGAAGAGCTTAACTATCTTTTGGCTTGACATCCAAATTGAGAAATCATATTTTTTTATTTTTTTATTTATATTAGAAGAATTTTTATCCCGCCTTTTCTATGCCAAAGCAAATGCCCAAGGCAGCTTACATGGGCAGGCTAGTCTAAACCACCATTTTTAAATGTTTTTTTTTTTAAAACAAATATACAGTATTCTGTGATTCATCGAATCCTTAGTCACAGATGTAACCTTCACAGTGTGGTTCTCTCCTCTGGCTGCTAATCATGGTTTGGCATCTGCCATAGTTTGTGCTAAGGAACCATGAGAAACAAATGAGAAACCATGATTTGAGTTGGGTTTGCCAACCATGGTCTGTGCTAACAGTGGTCTCTTGTAATACCTGAGTTGAGAAACCTTTATAACCCTCATTCCACTGAGGCTGCCTTGTCATAGTGACCAGAATGTTGAATGGATGGAAAATGGAAGCACTCAATTAGGAATTGCTTGAGGTTTTCTCATCTTTCTGAAGCCCAGTCCTTGCTGCTGATTCTAAGCGTTTCCCAAACTGTGGGTTGTGACCCAATGTGCAGTGGGTTGTGATGTCATGCTCAATGCTCCACTGCAAAACCTTTCTGAGGGTCCCCAGAAGCCTCTTCTGGGTTGTGCCTGGCCCATGACCCATTCCATTGGCCTCTGTTGGCCACAGAATGCCTCTCAGAAGCAACCAACAGTGGTGGAATCAATCAGGAAGTAAACTAGAAGTCAATTCCGCAAATTGCAAATAACTTCCAGTCACTTTTGCAAGGCCTTCCAGGGCCTGCCGAGGCCATCAGCTTGGGTCATGGGTCCACCATGTCCTGGGACCCCCAAAAAGACTTTGTGGTGGAGCATTGAGTATGGGGTCATTGGGATAAGGTGGGTGGGTCATCATAGCAGGCAAACGTTTGGAAACCACTGCTATTCCACATTGTTTGTAGCATTACAGGCTTTGTAGTACAATGCCCAGAGTACAGGCTTTGAATAAAAGAAACCATGAACACTAATTTCCATCAGAAATGAAAAATGTGAGTTAAAAAAAGGCTTCAATAAAAATGCAGCTTTAAGGGATTTGCAAGGCAGGAGGAAGGGGTGGAGATTTCAACGGAGATCTGGTGGCACTGGGAGGGTGGTCAAGTTTCCTGAAATATTTATTGGTGTAATGATTGCACCCAAACATTTTCAATTCCTTCTAAAGAATTTTGCATGTCAAACTAGACAACATGTTAAAACGTGTAGTCATCTTTCTTGTACTAATTTTTTTTAGGAACAGTTTAATTGGGGGGGGGTGGATCTGGGCAGGAACTATGCAATGTAGACAATCTGAGCCTCTCTCCCATGCCATTTTCTCCACAAAATTTGTGAAGCTATTTGCGCTCAAATGAGCCACTGAAGAAAAGTGCATGCTGGAAAGCAAATACAGTAGAACTTCATTATCCATTCATTTGGTATCCACTGATTTGACTAATCACTTATATCAGAGATCCACCTTTAAAAGCCAAAAAGAGCCAAAATCCCATTTATTCCCTTCCTACATTTAAATCAGATTCCATTTTTCACCCCATCTAGTGGTTGAATACGGTATAGCGTCTACACCAATGCATTACGTAGGGATACCAGATACAAACTGCGACAGAGTGCCTATACATGTAACCATTGTATAGAAGAGGGAATTTTTGCAGGTGCAGCTTTTGAAACCCTTCCATGATGAGCTGCACCGGCCCAAATTCCTTCTGCTATACAATGGTTAAATTCTAATCTACTCTGTCCCAGTTTGTATCTGGTGGCCCTATCTTTAAAACTATTTTTCCATTGATTTTCAGTATACACTGATTTTGGTATCCACTGGAGGTTCCAGTGGAGAACCCCAGTGGATGATGAGGCATGACTGTAGCAGCTTGTAGGGGAGAGTAATGGAAAAATGATACAAGAGGAAAAGGGCCTGATTCCCCCATTCCTTGCTTCTCATGCTCCCTGTCCAGATTGTTCCAAAGAAAGCAATAAGCATGGAAGAGATGCTTATGTCTAACATACCTCAGCATCTCGTTTGACCCTGATATGTGGAATTGCTGTTGAAGAAATAAGTCCTTGCAGATAATGAACAGCTGAACTTAAGCACTGCTTTAACAGCTATTGCCTACACAGTACTGAGTGTTATGAAGCATACTCTTGCAGAAATATGGGGAACAGATGTTGTGCTTCCAAGGCATCTGAACTCTCCAATGTTCTTGCCTCTTTTGATCTGCATTGTAATGTGCCCGCCTCATCAGCCTGCTCACAAAGTGGGGGGGGGGAATTACCATTAATTCAAGAGAGATTGTTACTGATGTTTCAGTACTTCTTGCTTATGCCTATTGCACTTTCAAGAATTCTAATCTAAAACCCCCCACAAAACTAACAGCCCTGGGAAAGGAGAATGTAATGGCAGTGTTAGAATCACAATCAGCAGCCATCTGCCACAGGGACAGCGAGTGGCAATCATGAATCATAAATTTAAGGTGATTCAGGACACAACTGCAACATTTTGCCTTTTGCCTGACTGTTACCCATAACTGTATCTTACCCAGCCATCTTCCTTTGTATTTTAGTAGTATTAGTGTCACTATTGCTATGTTTTTTGCCCTATTGCAAGAGAGTTATTGTATTTTGATCCTTCCATTCTTCCAGGGAGCTCAGAACAGAGGACATGGCTCTTCCTCATTTTTTGCCATCCTGAGACTAACAGCCAGCATATAAACAATCAGGCACATCAATCCTGAGCAGGACTTATGGCAGCAGATCTCAGGGCAGTGGAAGCATACATTGCCATTGTGCGCTCAGGAGCCACTGGTACAAATGACCATCTGTGCCGGATACATAGCAAGGACAGCAAGGACACCGTGTTGGGGCATGCCTCAGTCTTCTCTTTAGGGGTATTTGGGGAAAGCTCAATGCACGGGGGTGGGGTGGGGTGCCTGGCTATCACCCCCTGCATTGCAATGGTGAACAAGGGTTATTATATATCTAAGTCTTCTTGTGATGCATGTCCAACATTGTTTCCATAGTATCAATCAATCAATCAACAGGTACTTATATACCGCTTTTCAACACGAAGTTCACAAAGCGGTTTACAGGCAAATAGTAATAATAAAGTTAAATGGCTCCCTGTCCCAAAAGGGCTCACAATCTAAAAAAAGGCAGACCGCCAGCACAGCCACTAGAAAGACTGTGCTGGGGTGAAGAGGGACAGTTACTCTCCCCCTGCTAAATATAAGAGGAACACCACTGGAAAAAGTGCCTCTTGTCCAGTTAGCAGGGGTTAGCACAGTAGTAATTCAGTCAATCGAACACCAAAAAAAACAATAGGACAGCAGCACCAAGATCATTATGCTCTATTTTGCTCTTGAATAGGAATTCAAAGGAAAGGTACAATGTTTAGTGTTTTATTGGCAAAACAATTCCTGTTGTTAATAATCAGGCAGGTGGAACATGGGGCATTGTGATGGGAGTGAATCTGGCTGAATGAACAACATGGATTATTAGAACTGAAAATCAAATAGCAAGGATCACAATGCCCAAATAGGACTGTATGCTGCAGTTCCCTAGGATTGTGTTGGGTACAATTCTCTCCATCTCAAAAAGGTCAAAGAGCAAGTTGATCGGCAATGATCAAGTCGTTAAGAGGCAATGGTCACCTCTTTTTCGTTTAGAGAAAAGGTGACAAAGTTGTCATGTGTGGGAGGACATGAGGCTGGCTGTTGTGGATTCCACTTATTTTTCATGTTCTGCTTTCAGAACACGAAAACTCTGTTGCACTTGTTCCTTGGTCACTCTCTTACACTTCTCAAACGTGATGGGGGTTGATAATGTTCTCTTCTCTGTTCTCTTCCAGTTTGCTAATTCCAAAGACCTGTTAATCGGCCAAAGTATGAGTCCATTGGGCCAAAGCAATTGCAGCACAGAAGTGTCTTGTCATAAGAATGTTCTTATGGGCTTACGTTTTAGTTATGTTTATCATAATTAAATTGTAAGGTACTGTATAATTGTATGTGTTTGTTTCCTAAAGAGCATAGATGGCAGCTGTAGGGGGCCTTGATCGAAGCCAGCTTTAACATTTTCCTCCTTTTCTTACTTGTAGTGGTAAAAAGTGACTGTATTTTGTGATTCCTTTGTTGGAGTCACATTCAACAGGGCCCACTTACACTTACACTCACACTCACACAGTATTAATTCTCCCCTGTGCATCACAATATCTTAGCTTTCCCTGTGTCCCAAATCAGCTTTGTCTATGCTGACTGCTTCTTTCATGCCATGGACTGCGGCTATTGAGTTTCAGCTTGAGATAAGATTGAGTTTAATCACACATGGAAATAGACCAAAATACAGTAGAATACACACAAAATGTAGTGATTTCTTAACTCCAGCCTATCGTAATCTGTTGGTTATTGTAATCTTTATGCCCCATCCAAGACCTTTCCTGATTACCACAATGTAATTTCATTTGCTTTTATTAATTACTGCTTTCCTCTTGCACTGTCATATCCATCTGGAAATGTTTCCATTTTGTGAGCTTTTAGCATAACCTTCCTTTCTTAGATTCTGAGCAGATAATCAGTGCAACTTGATTAAAATGGGATTCTGGCTTTTGATTCGTGTTGCCTTTCAAAGACACTGGAGGAGGGCAAAAGCCTGGTCCTATTCTGAATTGCCTAAAATACTAATTAGGGTATCATTCCACTGTTGTGATGTCACTGGAATGATTGTAGCATATTTATTGCTGTAGTATACTTAAGAACATAAGAACATAAGAAGAGCCCTGCTAGATCACGCCAAAGGCCCACCTAATCCAATTTCCTGTTTCTCACATTGGCCCACCAGATGCCTCAGGGAACACACGAGACAACAAGATATTTGTATCTAATCTTGCTGCCACTCCCCTGCATCTGGCATTCTGAGGTAAATTTCTGAGGTAAAATCCTGAGGGAAGTATGAGGTAAATAAAACAGAATCATCCAAGAACATAAGAAGAGCCCTGCTGGATCAGGCCACGGGGCCATCTAGTCCAGCTTCCTGTATCTCACAGTGGCCCACCAGATGCTTCAGGGAGCACATGAGACAACAAGATGCTTGCATCCTGTTGCCACTCCCTTATACCTGGCATTCTGAAGTAGCCTACTACTAATGTAAGAGGTTTCACAACCCATCATGGCCTAAAGGCACCTAGGCCAGATGCTCCTCCTGCGGCAAGGAGTTCCACAGATTAATTACCATCTGGGTAAGAAAGTTTTTCCTTTTATCTGTTCTAACTCTCCCAACACTCAATTTTAGTGGATGTCCCCTGGTTCTGGTGTTGTGAGAGAGGGAAAAGAACATACTTAGTGTGTGTGTGTGTGTGTGTGTGTGTGTGTGTGTGTGATTCACCTTCCTCAAAATTTAATTGTCAAAGAGAGAGAGAGAGAGAGAGAGAGAGAGAGAGAGAGAGAGAGAGAGAGAG
>JAJKFI010000009.1:3790946-3806865 GCA_029204185.1 Lerista edwardsae | reverse complement strand
GAGAGAGAGAGAGAGAGAGAGAGAGAGAGAGAGAGAGAGAGAGAGAGCTAATTAGCGGAAACTCTGTTGCTAAGAAATCCCATGACATTATTATTCAAAGGCATTTGTCTTAGCAGGGTGTAAAGAATTCAAATGAAATAATAATTTGGATATGTCAGCACTGGATAAACAACCAGGGGCTTTATATAGTTTCAAACTTTCAAAAGCAATTGGCAAAGTACCTCACGTCATGAGAGGAAAGAGTGTATCAATAGGTTAGAACACTGTTTCTTGAATTGTGTGTTGGGACCCAATAGATGGGTTGTGAGCCAATTTCAGGTGTGTCACGAAGCACCTAGAGCAGCCATATTGAAAATATGGAAAGATGGGATGCAGAATTTTTTTTGAATCAATTTTCTCAAGGCTACTTCCATGACATAAATTCACAGCACAATTCCATGCCTCTCTACTCAGAAGTACACCCCAAAGGGATTTATTCCCAGATAAGCATGTGTAGTATTGTGGCCTGAATTTGCCTTGTTATGTTACAGTTTTAAATAATTCCTGGTATATTTTTTATGCTATCAGAAAGGATAAGAAGTTTTCCTTGTCTAAACTAGTTGTGAGTTTTCATCACTTTTTTATGCCTGTGACAAGAACCAAAAATGTATAAGGTGCAATCCTAACCTGGAGTTAGGCTGGCACAGTTAGGCCAGCAAAGTTTGGCTGGCACAAGGACCACTGTAAATCACATTTGGACCACTCTCGGAGTCAGAAGGATGGCACACATCTGTGTGCTGGCCTTTCTGACTCCGAGAGTGGTCTAAGCATAGTTTTTGGCATCCCTTGTGCTGGCCAAACTTTGCTGGCCTAACTGTGCCGGCCTAACTCCAGGTTAGGATTGTGCTCTTAGATTGCGCTCTAAATCCCATGGAGCCAACAACAACTGCAAAGACTACTCGTCTCATTGGTGACATCAGCAATATCCCTGTTGAACCCAACTGCAACGATATATTTATAAAGCAGGGAAGCCGAATAAGCCAGATGTGAGTCTGCCATAAATTAAGAGTTTCTGTTTCCCATTTTATGCTTCTGGGTGGGAGGTCGAAGGCAGTGGCTTTTATACATCAGATCTGGCAGCCACATAACTCTCAACTCCACTGGAATGATTTACAAATAGGGAAGATGAGCTCAAGCTGCAACATTTTGACCAGGATCCAAATTTCAACCACAACATGCAAAATTGGTATCCAGACTTTGGACACCCTCAACATTCTACATTCATCAGACTGCTGTGCCTGTTTCTTTTTTTAAACAAAGACAAGCTGTAAGCCAAAGATTTAATGTGATGATCCATGACTTTGCTTTTAAAGCTGGACAATTATATGATGCCCAAAATGGTATGCAAAATGAGGGGTTACGTTCATCGGCACAAACGTAGATATGCACGTAAAAGGATGGCAATGCAACTGGAGACTGGATGGCTAAATGCAGTTAAACTGCACACCATCAGATTGCAAACAGCTCCTTATTCATAAGGCTGTTGACATTTGGATGAGGTACAAATGAACTAAGTTATCTCTGTGGAATAGGACTTGGCTTGATGGGAACAGGGACAATAGAAGTAATCATTTTAAATAAGATGGTGACGTGTGTTGAGAAGATCCTCTATTGAATGCCATCTTATCTAACTGTGCCAATCCCTATAGCATGGTTTCTGGAGTATACTAGATTTATGCTTGACAGGGGACATCAAACTCTACCTATTGGACCAGAATATGTTGTGCATTTTTTTTCTTGTATTGCATCTGTTAACTTTGGTAATATATGGTCCCACACCATGTGTCTTTCACGGACCCCAGGTATGGGCTCAGTTGCGCATCTCAGTTGTGGATAACCACCAGGAGGTAATTAAACATGAAACTCACTCTTTCAATGTGGAAAGGTGAAAGCCAGGAAACTTTAGTTCTTCTTCTAGGACCACTGATACCACTTTGGCTTTAAACACTGGATCAGGTTTACTTTTCAGTGCCAGGCATGTAATTGCATTTTGAGGAAAGCTTTGATATCACCAGATAGTTCTCTCAAAAGGGGTTGATTCTGGTAGGAATCCTAAGAACATAAGAAGAGCCTTGTTGGATCAAGCCCATCTGGTCCAGCTTCCTGTATCTCAGTAGGCACAATCCTAACCAACTTTCCAGCACTGACATAGCTGTGCCAATGGGGCATGTGCTGCATCCTGCAGTGGAGTAGTAGTCACAGAGGCCTCCTCGAAGTAAGGAATGTTTGTTCCTTGACTTTGGAGCTGCATTGCCCTTACCCCAGTGCTGGAATGTTGGTTAGGATTGTGCCCACAGTGACCCACCAGATATCTCAGGGAGCATACAAGACAACAAGATACTGGCCACTAGTGTCAAGCTCAGCTTGTTTCCCCCCCTAAAGTTTGTTGCCGGGTGCAATTGCTACCCCTTGCACCCTCTTAACTATGCCACTGTTTTAAGGATTACTTAAGGATTTCAAAATATATATTTTCCACTCAGGGTAATATGACACAAAGCGCATAGTGCACCCACAGAGCCTTGTGTGCTTGTTGAGTGTTGGAAGCGAAACTGTAGCCATCACAGGACAAGGACAAATGGACTTAGAATGCCAGAATAAAGTGCTGAAAGCAATCCAGCTTGATTCAAAGCAGTCATACAACTGACCTGCAATGCTCCTGAAAGAGCAAGACAAAATAAATGGATGTTGAGTCAGTGAGTCTTCAGATAACCTTCCTACATGTAGTGTTGGATCAATTATAACGTTCTCTTCTGGGGCCACTCTTGGCCTATAGCTAATGTTGGATTGAATTGATTTCAGACATTTTCTAGATGGGACCTTCTGTCACAATTTCCTGGTACATTTTACAAACTATGTACTATGACAAAAACCAATGATATCGGCTTGCGTGCCAGGCACACATAAACTATATAACTGATCTAGGCCAGAATACAGGTATGCACCACATAGCAATGTTCCAGCGAACAACCAACCACAAATATGATGCATATATGCTCAGAGGCATAGCTGAGGAAGGGCACAGGGGGTCACAGGACTGTGGGCAGCACTTATGCCGGGGTCCTGCTCCCATGCTTGCAACCACTCTCCCTCCGAACACAACTGGAGCTGTGCTCCTGTAGTGTCTGGAGGGTGTTGTGATGCTTGTGGCCTCTCCGGTTCCCTCTGAAAGGTAAAAAATAATTAGGTCTTGGGCCAAAACCTGGAAATGATAATTTTTTGTCCTTTCAGAAAGCCTTCTGAGAGTCAGAGAGGCTGCATGCAGCCTCCCTGGTCCTCAGAATACCCTCCGGACGTGACCAGAACACAGCTCCAGTCGCATTCAGACAGGCAAGGGGGCATCACTGTTTCCAGTAACGCTACTAATTCCACTGAACTCACCGCGCTACCTTTCATCCGTGCTGCCAGTGATGCTGCCAACAGCACACGCAAGAGCCAACATAACTCCTTAATGGCCATGACCATACTAGACATGTATCACCATGGTAGGTTATAGCCTGGAAATGGGAGGGTCTCCATTTTTTTTCAAAAGGAAATCTGATCATTTTGTAGATTGTGTAGACTGGGCCAAGTGTGGTCGTTCCTTCTAGCCTCCATACTAGCCCCTGTCCAAACATACAAGTGTGGTCGTTGCATACTAGCCTCTGTCCAATCTGATTTATTGCTGTCCATTTTATTTTATTTTTTATTTTTCTTTTAACTGTGCAGGCCGTGGAAGCCTGATTGCAGAAAGGCAGAATATATGATTTGTTAAGAATTCATCAATACTTCTAGCCTGAGGGCTCCTTTAACCCAACCCAACCAAACCTGTGCCCACTTAAACTGCAGACTTGAATTGGGAAGAGACCAAAAATATTGAGATAGAATGGTCGATGGAAGAGAAAACACAAATTAGAGTTCAAGTACTCTGGGTCAATTTGGTACCCACTGAAGCTGCACCCAAACAAATGTGCTTGAAAAGATGAATAGGAAATTTTTTTTTTCTCAATGCTAGCTTTAAGTCAGTGCTTTCTGGGCAATAAAGGTTCCTTTCTCACTCCCCAAAATGAGCTGCTTAAAGAAAATTGAAGTGCTCGGAGAGTTCAGATAGCTCAACAATTCATACACCCAGAGTGGTGATCACCTTTAAATTTAAGCACTTAATTTAAGAGCTCCAGTAATTTTAAATTGCTGTGTGCCACTCAGAGTGACAGACGGTTACTTGAGTGCTTCGGTAGTTTCAAAACACTTCAGCACACAGTTGAAATGTATTTTTCTACAGAGATTTATGGAAAACTCGTTCAGTTTTTGTGATTAACACCGCAAAGGGAGAAACTGAACCATAACATGCTTGTCAAAATACAAGGAAACTTATCTTGGTGACTGCCCCCACTTCTGCCGTGTGGAGAACAAACTTCTCGCCATCACACGGACTGCTAACTGGTTTTCCAGAAAGGCTCCTGTGCGGTCAGCAGCTGCCTGACAAGGAGCGAAGCTGTTCCTGCTGTTATATTAAAGGTTAAAGGTTTCCCCACGACCGAATGGTCTAGTCGTGACCGACTGTAGGGGGCGGTCCTCATCTCTGTTTCAAAGCCTGTAGAGCTGGCGTTTTGTCCGAGGACATGCTTCCGTGGTCATGTGGCCGGCATGACTATACACTGTAGCGCATGGAATGCCGTTACCTTCCCACCAAAGTGGTCCCTATTTATCTACTTGCATTTAGGTGCTTTCGAACTGCTAGGTTGGCAGGAGCTGGGACAAGCAACGGGAGCTCACTCCATCATGCAGTCTTGAACTCCCAACCTTCCGGTCGGAAAGCCCAGCAATAGCAGTTTAACTCGCTGCGCTATCATGTCCCTTTTATACTAGCTCAAGGGAAAACCTTCACCTCTGCTTAGCATGCCGATAGGTACAAGAGCATTGCTCAAGCACACCACAAATCACAAAGACAAAGACAAATGTATAATATTTGATATAATTAAAGGGCACTTTATTAATTCCATGGTCCAATAAACATACCTCCTGAAGTGGATCTTATCTTCCAAACTCCTCCCCATTTCAGGTGGGTTGCGAAGCACCTAGGACAGCCTTATTGAAAATACGGAAAGATGGGGTGCTGGAAAGAGGGAGAGCTGTGTGGTGGTTTTGCTTATCAGGGTTGTAAATAGGCTTCCTTCTTTCTGATTCATTTGGCTATTGGAAAATAACTGGGAAGTAACTCAACTTATTGTTGTATTCTCTGGAAAGCAGCAGGCTCCAGAGTCACAATGACAGCACTTCTGGCCGTGACAGCACTTTCATGCATGGATCCTGGAAAGATTGTCATTCTAAAAAGTGGGTTTCAAGCAAATTGGGCTGCAAGCCAATTTCAGATGGGTCGTGAAGCACCTAGAACAACCTTCTTGAAAATATGGGAAGATGGGATGCTGGAAAAGCTATGTGGTTGTTTTGTTTATTGCTGCTTTATCAGGAAAGCAGCAGGTTCTGGCATCACAATGATGGCACTTCTGCCATGACATCCCTTCTGATGTGTCCTGGACAAATGGTCAATCTGGGTCCCAGTACTAAAACGTTTGAGAACTAGTTCACCTCAAGACAGAAATCCTTTAGGTTGGATTAATTTCAAGCCCTGAGGGTCACTGGCCAGCACCTCCAAGCAAGTCATCCTCTTGAAATGGGTACTGGCTTCCCCCTCTGGCCCTTGTATACCTTAAGAATGTGCACCAGATTCCTCCTTCTACCTCCAGTTCTGCACTATACCTGCCAGAAGTGACCAAACTGGCTAATTTAGCACCTCACCAAAGGAGACAGTCTGGAGCATTTTAAAAAACCAACATGTGCCAATCAGGCAGAGAGCCCCCCCCAAAAAAAATGCCTACCTAATCTCCAGGGCAGCCAGCTAATCTCAGACTATCCCTAGGGTAGGTGAGATGGGTGCAACATCACTTGAGCTCCGAATGGCTAGCTCAGCACACAAATGAGAGGCCAAAGCTGAGGGAGAGGTCAGAGGTGCCTCTCCCCAGTCACCCAATCAGTGAAGGGCTCTGTGTTCCTTTTCTTGTGCAGTGGGCAAAGGCAGAGGGAGGGTATAGCAGGGGTGACATGCGCAATAGGAACAGCCCAGTGCTGTCATCTACTCACCAGTAGACGGTACGCTGGGCGGGACTTAGCGCGATCGACAGCCCTTCCACTCACTTCCGCTTTCTTCCCATGCACCGCGCAGCTTTCCCTCGCCTCGGAGGGGGCGTCTGCTTGCCAGGGGGGATGGGTGGGGGGCGTGCTGGGTGCCTTGGTGAGCAGGCGCCCCCTCCAAGGTGAGGGAAAGCCGCGCGGTGCGTGGGAAGAAAGCAGAAGTGAGTGGACGGGCTGTCGATCATGCTAAGTCCCGCCCAGCGTACCGTCTACTGGTGAGTAGATGACACCACTGGAACAGCCCTCGTGTTCCCCCCCCCCGCCCTCCCTTGCGCTTGTATCATTTCTTAATGGAGCGATTCTGGGCGCAGGGAGGCGTGGCTGGGTGACACACGGGGTGGGGCGCCGGGGTGGGGGCACAGTGATGTTGCCCTGCCCTCAGGCGCACTCGGAGACAGGAATGGCTCTGGCAGTGGGCAGGACTGGGTAAGAACAACACAACCATTGATAACCATTAATGTAGCATTTTTCATATCAGAAATCTGTTTTCTGGTTGAACCTTAGAAAGATGCCGTTCTTCCAAAACAAGAGACTTGAATAGAATGTATGGAGATCAACATTCAAGCATTTGTTGCACCTCTAATTTTGAGATATTGTGCTCTGTTAATTCTTAGCCTTGAACATAATGCGTTAAAAATCTTCCATGAAGGGCAAAGGAAAGCCAGGGACAGTGCTATAAGTGGAGTGGCTCACATTCTAGGAGGTGAACAAGAAAGGTCTGCTGACAGCTGAACAAAAGTGCTTACCAAGATGAATTAAAACCTGTACATGCTGGCTTTAAATTGGTACGTCTGGGTAAACAAAGATCCCCTTTATTTTGCATAGTTTACCACTTATTTGCCTTGGACCTTCAGATCCTGTAAGGGATGGCCCAGCAGGATCCGTCGACTGACACTGCCCAGAACCTGCTACTGTGCACTCTCCCCTAAAACCAGGAAACATGCAGCCATTCCCCTTCCACCTTCCTCCTTGATGCTTTTTGACAAAACAGGAAGTGTGTGTCATGCTGGGAACTCCCAGCATGTCCTGTACTTCCTGTTTTATTGCAAAGAAGGTGGGCCAATAGGGAAGTGGATTGCAATTGCCCATGTGGTGTTTTTTTTTTTGAGGGGGGGGGAGATATAGGCAGTGGTGATCAGCTTCTCCAGCGGTCATGTTTCACCACCAATCACACCTTACATTACTGCTCTGTAGCTTAATTTTCTGTGGATTCCACTGCATGATTACTATAAAAAAGCCATTGCATACAGTAATGGTGGAGAAACTGGTACTATCCATCCAACTTTTGCTGTCACTTATAGGTAAGAGGTGACTTATAAGGATATCCTGGGCCCTTTAGTTTTTCAAGCATGACAACACACGGACCCCATTTTTTCCGCTTGCTTTCTTCTCAAATCCAAAAAGAAATGTTTTGTTGTTCAGACTTGGTTGGATCCTGTCCTTCTGCAATGGTTCAGTTGCTTTTACAGTATCCTGTGTAATTGATGGGGGCAAAGGTAATTTCCTACATCCATTTAGATAGAATTCATTCCTGGGAAGCTGAAGTGATCACACTTTTCCGTTGTACTGGCCTCATCCAAATTTTTCTGTCTCTAAGCACAGAAATTTGCTTTTGTGGTATTATTTTGGACTACCACTCTGGTCCTTGAAGGCAGGTTAACAGTGGTTTGTGATCACACTTCTTGAAAGCAGTGGCGTTTCTACAGGGATGGCAAAGCTCTAAGTTTTGCAAGAAGCCTCACCTTGCAGTGGAAATCACTCCTCTCCTGCACCGTTGTAGCCAATCTTGGCGTTGCTTACTGGCTACAGCAGCAAGGGAGAGGAGGGATTTACATGACAGGGTAAGGCTTCTTGCAAAACTTAGAGCTTTGCCATCCCTGTAGAAACGCCTCTGGTTGAAAGCTGGAAAGAGGTTAAATTAATAAAAGCTCTAGCATTTAACCTCTAGCCAGTGTCCATCTCATTTGTTATCTTGTCACGGATAATGGTGGGTAGAAGTGTCTGGAAAGGAAGATGCTTGCAGATCTGTAGTGGACATTTGGGAATTAATCTGTCAAATGAGAAATGTCTTGTTCCCAACTGCTGGCAGCTAATATGCCTCTATAATCCACCCATTTAAATCAGCTGTGATTTATTTGCCCTTTCTCATACAAAAGTAACTTGGAGGATGCTCTCACGATCAGCAGTGATATCAGCCTTCCAGGTCCTGCACCGTAGGCCATGAAGAAATGTTGATTTCTAGGACAAGGTTGCAATGTCTTGATCTTACTGGTTCCTTGATTTTTGCCTTGTGGATGGAAATCAGATAAATGCCTCTCCACCTCCATGTACAGTATGCATGGAGGGGCTTCTCTTTCCTGTTGCCACCACACATGTGGTTGGTTGGCCAAGCAGCCATTGGAGAAGAGGGAGGCCTGCTGAAGGCTGAGACTCAGTGCAGCAGCATTCTGAGTGCATGGGGATGGGTAACACTGAGTAGGCCATACGTGGCAGGATAGCATAGCACAGAGAGAGGGATCTGGTGTCTGCCTCTAGACAAGCAAGAGTTAGAAGGAACAACCCTCAGGCTTGAATTGTGGCACTGGCCGTAGAGGCTACTGGGTTCGGGGTAGGCCGAATAATCAATGGGAGCCACATCAGCTGTTCATCCCCATGCTGTCTATCAATATACAGTACATACATGGAACTTAATTTTGTAGTTTAGGAAAGCTAAAACCTCACTCATATTCTTTTGAAAAAATAAACTGAAATAGCCTCTTGATAAACCATCCTTGATCTTTGCTACCCAACAGTGATGGCTAACTATGCATGGATGCCTGATTTATAATGCTCACTGAGTTTCTTAACCTTGATTTAAGTTCTGGGTGAATATTTCACACTGTTCATCTTGTTTATTGCTAAATTCAGGATAGAGTAAAAAAAAGCCAAGGCAGTGCCAGTGGAAGTTTATGGATTCAAAAAGTGCTAGGAAATAAAGACTGAAATTCAACATAATTAGTAAATCTTCATTCTGAACATCTGTTTGCAACACCTTATTTGGCACCAAACTAATGCCTTCCAGTGTTGCTCCATAAGATGGGGTTGCCAACATGCATTTAAGTTCTCTTGACAAGGGAGGGACACTGACGAATATACTCCCCCATTTAGCTGTTTTGATGTTAAAATATGTTCGACCAGCATTTCTCAATGAGTGGCACTCAGGGCACAATCCTAATTTGGTGCAGGGGTCCAGGACAGCACTCTTGTGCCAGCGCTACGTGCACAGGGCCAAAATGTTTGACAAGCTACTATGAACCACAATTAAGGGCGCAATCCTAATTTGGAGTTAGGCCGACACAGTTAGGCCAGCAAAGTTCACCTGGCACAAGGGCCACTGTAAAGTATGTTTGGACCACTCTCGGAGGTAGAGAGGACAGCCCACAGATGTGCACCATCCTCCCTGCCTCCTAGTGGTCCAAATGCCCTTTATGGTAGCCCTTGTGCCAGCCAAACTCCAGATTAGGATTGAGCCCTCAATGTGATACTAGCTTGATATTCACATGCAGTGGACCGAGGTAGTATAATGCAAAGGTTGTTCAATTCTCAGTTCAGCTATGAAGCTGGCTGAGGCTGCAATCTTATGCACAACAATGAGAGTAAGCCCACTGAAAATAATGGAATTTAATTCTGAATAAAGGAGCATAGGCTTGTGCTGAGCGTGACCTTGAGCTTTCTGGTGAGTTGGTCACTCACTATTGAGCTTAACCTCCCTCAGAGTGTTCTGTTATGAGAATTGTTGCAAACCATCTCAAGCAATATGGAAGATGGGACATGTGTATTTTAAATAAATGACAGAGCACCCCAACTTGACAAGCAACCCATATGGTGATAAGGGGTTACAAAATTAGCCAGAAGGCTTCATTGAGCCCAGACATGTTTATCTCTGCTTTTCTTTCATACTTGTTATCCCAACACTATTTCCATCCAAGTGGCATTTTATCAGCGAGAATCGAAAACCACAGTTGCGAATGACATGTTTTCTTTTTGATTAATTGTTTCATTTATTTCTTCATACATTTTAAAGCAACCTAGATAGAGCAGGTAGTCTACAGCCTTGGGATGCTTGCTATCGTAGATCTTGATCAGGTGGGGAATTGGCTTCAAAGAGGCACAACTGAAAGGGATTTGTACTTATCAGCTTAGGCAACTCCGTCCAAGATTTGTCTTTCCAGGCTGGATCTGCAAAGACCTGGGCCTCAATACCCAGAAGTGACTCGAGTTAACATGCAGCCTCAGAACCAATTTAAGGCATAACATATTTTGATTCCTAGCTTGAGCTGGCATAAGATTTGAGTTCTACATTGAACAGTAATCTTGATAGACTATCTTTTTTTCTCAACAAATTTACCTCCACTGAAATAAATCTTAAAGGCAACACTTTGGGTAAACAAAGAAAAGCCAAGTTCAGTAGTTGCCGTTTGGATTAATTTTACAGACACTTATAACATGTGCATTTCTGTCTAAGGAAACCTTCCCTTGTGGTACTTTTGCCCTTGCATTTCTTTTTGCAGAACCAATTGCTTTTGCAGAACCAATTTCCTGATCTGAGGCAGGCATGATTTTCTGATACCTTCCTCTATCAACTTTTGTGTTTTATTATATCTTTATAGTATTTTATTGTACTTTGTAATCTTTTTAGAGCAGTGCTTCCCAAACTGTGGGTCGGGACCCACCAGTGGGTCACAAGCCAATTGTGAAGCATCCAGAACAGCCTTAATGAAAACATGGGAAGATGGGATGCTGGAAAGGCTGTGTGGTTGTTTCGTTTGTGTCAAGGTTGTAAAGAGTCTTTTTTTTTACCTTTCCAATTCATTTTACTATTGGAAAATGGCTGAGAAATAACCCAATTTATTGCTGCATTATCAGGAAAGCAGCAGGTACTGGCATCACAATGATGGCACTTCTGCCATGACATCACTTGCTGTGGGTCCCAGACAGACTGTCATTCTAAAAAGTGGGTCCTGGTACTAAAAAGTTTGAGAACCACTGTTTTAGACTGTTTCAATTATTGTAATTTATTTATTTTTTTGTATTTGCTGTAAGCCGCCTCAAGTTCTCTTAGGAGGAAGAGGCTCAGCAACAACAACTGATGTCACCTATGTGACCAACACAACTGAAGGCAAGGAATAGACAGGAAGGGATGACTCGAGCAAGGGACACTTAAATGCTGTGGACAGTGTTTGGAAGGGGGAAAACAGATGTCATTATAGGTCCATAATGTTGATCTCAGCAATGCCACTTTTCTTGGCTAGTAACCTATCATGCCTGCCGAATGAAATGTGAAAAATGATGGAAGACATCACTAAAACATAACACGTAAATAATAAAACAATAGATGACAAAAAATATTGATTGATTGGACTGCAGCTCGGTTTGATGCATACAATGGGACCCCAAGGAAAGTCCTGCTGGCTCAGGCCAAAGGCCCATGTAGCATCCTGTTTCCCAGAGTAGCCTCCCCTCAGTGATGGGATCTACAAATGAACAAGGGGAACACTGGGCAGGACTTACACAGGGCTTCCACGTGATTGGCTGCCCATCCGTAGCGTTCCGCAGCTGTCCTGGCCTCGGGGGGGGAGCTGCCTCCGGTTAGCGCACCCCCCTGCTGCTTGCCCAGGCACCTGGCGCGACCTTCACCTGTCCCCCGCGCCGAGCAGGAGCCTCCCCGAGGCCAGGGCAGCCACGGAGCGCTAAGGACAGGCTGCCACTCAAGCGGAAGTCCTGCCTACGTCCCGCCCAGCGTTCCCCTTGTTCATTTGTAGATCCCATCGCTGCCTCCCCTGCAACTGGGGGGGGGGGGAGGAAGGCAAACTATTCTCCCACCATTGCTCCCCTGAAACTGCTATTCAGAGGCCAACTTTCGCTGAGCCAGGAGGGGGTGCATAGCCACCATTAGTATGAATGACTAATAGCCATTGATAGAATTGTCCTCTATGAATTTGTCTAATCCCTCGATAAAGCCATTCAAGCTAGTGGCCATCATCACCACACCTTGTGGCAATGAACTCCACAAGCTGTGTAAAGGACTGCCTCCTTTTGCCTGTCCTAAATCTCCCACCAATCTGAGTCATTGCATGATCCCTTATTTTAGTCCTGTGAGAGCCGGAAGAGAGCACCTCTTTAGCTGCTCAGTCCACACCGTGCATAATTTTTTTTGTCTCAGGGTGCAGTCCTAACCTGGAGTTAGGCTGAGTCAGAGAGGCCAGATCGCAGTTTGGGAGCCACTGTGGTATACCCTTAACTGGGAGTAAATCCCACAGTGACACTTCTGAATAGACATGCATGGGATAGTGCTGCTATTCCCAATTCCATTCCTAATTACCCACAGCATAGAATTTGCTGCCTTCTCTGCTGTTGCTTTGAAGTTTTCATTCAGCTATCCACCATGATACCGTACCGAGATCTCTTTCATGGTTCATCACACGCAACTCAGACCCCAACCGTACTGTACATATGTGAGACTGGAAGCCCAATCCTAGGCATGCCTACTCAGAAGTAAATCCCATTAATCAGTAGGACATACTCCCAGGTAAGTGTGGATAGGATTGCAGCCTAGGAACATTTTTCCTCAACATGCATTGCTTTACACCTACAGCCCAATCTTAAGCTGCCTGGCCCCCATCGGCACAGTGGTAGCAAAACATCTACCACTGCATCCTAAAAGTGCCATGGCAGCCACCCAACTAAGGATACTGTGCCCTCCTCCTGAAGTCTGCACCAGCTATTTTGCTGGTACAGACTTGAGGGCCTCCGTGCTGCACCACATGGCTGGGCAGGAAGGATATGATCCGGTGGTGGAGGCCATTGCCAGTACCGCCCTGCTCTGCCCCTCCCCACTTAGTTCCACCCTCCCCATGCCCACTCCACCTGCCCTGAAAGAGCTCATTGCTGATGGTGGTATTACTGCCCACCAGATCCGCATTGGGTTCTCCAGGCACTGGGGCCTGGTGCTGGGCTCTGCCCGCGATAAGCCTTTACCACCAGCGGTATAAGTGCCTTACAGCACTTTTGTGACACTGGTACCGGTGGTAAGGGCTTACTGTTGGTGCTAGCATCTTTAGGATTGGGCCCTTCTTTACAAAGAACTATTTTTGCATTTGGTTGTCCATTCACCCAACTCGGAGATCCTTTTGGAGCTTTTCACAAACTGCTGGGGTGGGCACGACCCTGAAAAATTGGATGTCAACTGTAAATTTGGCATTCCTGCTCTTTCGCCCTAATTTCCTTGACTTCCACCCATGAATATGTTGTGATAAATAGACGTTGGTAAAGCGTGATGGAAATAATGGGAGCAACAACTTAATTGTCATGTCAGAGTCTTCAGAAACAGCTATAAAAACCCGCAATGCAAAATAAATGGTCATAACTGTTCAACATTCAAAATGTGATAAGAGCCAATTACGAAACATTCACACGAGGGAACACTTAGATATATGACAGTTTAAATAAACACTACCGATCCCAACAACTCAGTTAATTGCAGGTTTGTATTTCAGCATATGCTTGCGTGTTCTGATTGATACTCACACTGGGCATTTATAAGATAAAATGTAAATAAAATTGCTGAGATAACATGTAAGCAGAAATCCTTTAATAGGTCACTAATGGGAAGAAAAGACCACCCCTTCCTCTTGTGTGCAACATTAGTTCCCATGGATGAATGACAATCTCGCTCTCTCAAGTTGGAAGCTGCATAGAGTGTTATACTCTATGCACTACATACACTACACTACAATATTTAGTAACATATCTCCAAATATTTGCTGTAAAGGACATTTAGAGAGTCTATGTGCACCATTTGTTCCCAGCTTCTAGCTGAAGAGGGCAGCCTTTCCTCATCCACATGCAATGACTGTAATGTGAAATGGTTGCAGTCTGACATTGGGAATCTTTTTGCACCCCTGGATATGTACAGTTTTTAAAGAAAATTACTGATCCCAAATATTATTTGATTGTGCCATCGTTGAAAATAGAAAAGCAATATGAAGCATCATCGTTTTGGGCAGGATATGGATACCAGAACTCTGGACTGCCTGTGATATTGACAATCTTTTCTCACCTTCATTGTCTTTTAACTCACTGAGCTTCTCTACAGTTTCCTTGTGGGAATCTAAACCCAGGGCAGTACCGTGACTTTGATACTTTAAACCAACTAGTGAATCTTTTCGAAAGTTTTCAAAGCACAAAGCTGTGGCTTATGATCCTAGCAGGATGAGACAAATGGCAATTTGCAATTAACACAATAGATGTAAGGGACTTTTGGAAGAATTTATTGCTTAGATACCTTTCTGTTGTATTGCAGGGAGGGGCGATTTCAGAACTAGGAATAATATTTTTTCACCGTTGTAGCTGCTGCAGCCCCAATGTTGCATCTTTCCTCCTGCAGTGACAGACAAATTTGAATTCCTGTCTAACCTTTCCCCATGTCATGATTTAGATCCTTTGATGGGTTTAAGAGAGAATAAGAATGAGCTAAGGGAGAGTGAATGTATCAGCGAGGAAGTCATGGACATAATCCACCTAGAAGCTTCCATTCCTTTGAATGAAACTTGGATGAAAGTACAGAGTTCGGTAGATTGTGCCCATAATGTTTTGATAGTGAAATAAAGAGCACATTTCAAATGCAAGCAATTCACCGAAGGCTAGAACAAGTGGGTCTTGCATTTTGACATGAGGGTGGGCGTGTCTGGTCCGTAAATGAGAAAATTATGCAGATCAGTATTATGTAGATTAGTGAGATGCCTGTGAAATAAAGTGAATGATATTACGCATACTATTTTCAACTGTTCAGTGAAGCTGGAGAGCTGAACTGTCTTGATACGGTGTAGTTGTCTTGTCTTTTGCTTTGTTACCAGGTTTCCTAGGAGTCTTCGTTGGTCATGGTGCCTTTATAGCTTTTGAGGCAGAATGTGGGGAAGAATGTGGCTACTAATCAGGTGTTCTGGCTAGTCCACTCATAGGCATAATTCAGAAAAAAAAATTTCCGATCTAAAACATATTGAAATCAATGAAGTGTAAATTAGTTGCAACCAAATCCCACTTCATTGCTTTCGGTGTATCTTTGTGGCAACTAATTTTTTGCAGGATTAGTCCATTCCCTCTATGTCCTATTTTAAATGTTGCTGCATGTAAATATGTAGGGCCTTGGTTCTCAAACTTCTCAAGAGTTTGAGAAGTGAGGTAAGTGTGTGCGGGGTGCGGCAAGGCAGCAGCATGAACCAGAGGCATCGCGCCCATGCAGCATGGCAGCATGGGGCAGAAGATTTAGTCGAGAGGGTTAATGCCTCCGTTTGCCATCTGAAGGTCGCCAGTTCGGGACTACCGGAAGTCTCTGTGAGTGGCAGACCTTGCAAATTGCGACTGATTAACAGTTGAGCTGTCTCCAGCTGCCTTGTGAGAGGGGGAGTGTGCCAGGGAAGCTGCTTATCAACCATCAGGAGACAAACGGGTGGCCAGAAAGAAGACTAAATCCAGAAAGATCCATCTGTATGTGTTGTAGTTCTTGTAAGATAGAACATTTCTGTAAAATTGTAAAAACCTTCGGGTTTATGAATAAAGTCTGCCTATGTAAACCTCCTTGAGTTAGAGTCATTAGTGACCTAAGTAAGGCGGTTTATAAATACAAATATTATTATTATTATTATTATTATTATTATTATTATTATTATTATTA
>JAJKFI010000009.1:3763199-3790936 GCA_029204185.1 Lerista edwardsae | reverse complement strand
TATTATTATTATTATTATTATTATTATTATTATTATTATTATTATTATTATTATTATTATTAATGCGCCTGCCATGGGTGTCGCTGAGGGGGCTGGGCGCCCTGGTGGGGAAAGCCAGCTCAGAGCTGGGCCCTTCCACCTGCCCTTGTCTCTGAATCACTCAGAAATGGAGCAATTATGGAAGCCGCGGGCCTGGTGCAGCTGCGCAGAGGGTGCAGTGATGTCCTTCATCACTGCCCCATCCTGGGTGCAGTCTGAGGGCGGAATCCTAAACCTAGTTAGACCGGCATAAACTAAGCCAGCAAAGTTTGGCCAGCACAAGGGACACCGTAAAGTATGTTTGGACCACTCTCGGAGTCAGAGAGGCCAGCACACAGACATGCGCCATCCTCCCAGACTCTGAGAGTGGTCCAAACGCACTTCACAGTGACCCTTGTGCCAGCCAAACTTCGCTGTCTTAGTTTATGCTGGCCTAACTCCAGTTTAGGGATGTGGTGGCGCAGCGGGTTAAACCACTGCTGCTGGGCTTTCCGACCGGAAGGTTGGGAGTTCAAGACTGTGTGACGGAGTGAGCTCCCGTTGCTTGTCCCAGCTCCTGCCAACCTAGCAGTTTGACGCAAGTAGAGAACTAGGGACCACTTCGATGGGAAGGTAACGGTGTTCTGTGCGCTACGGCGTAGAGTCATGCCAGCCACATGACCACGGAAGCTTGTCCTCGGACAAACGCTGGCTCCACAGGCTTTGAAACGGAGATGAGCATCGCCCCCTACAGTCGGTTACAACTAGACCATTCGGTTGTAGGGAAATCTTTACCTTTAACTCCAGTTTAGGATTGAGCTCTGAGCCTGTTCCAGCTCTGATCCCCATGACCACACTGCTGCCAGGGATGGGAAGGGAGCACCTGTAAAAAAATGCACCTTTAGAGCACTTCTAAGAAGGCAAAACATGCAGTCGGAACCCATTTCCAGTGTTTACTTGTAAACCAGTAAGTGTTTAGTTTTAGAAACTTTCTGGGAGGCTTGGGAAGCTCTGCAGAGGTTTCCGCCAAAGATGCAGAAGTCCACCTGCCAAAGATGATCTTCCCAGTGCCCAGGTAACCCAGGGGGATTGGTGAGCAAGGGGGAGAGGGCAAGATCAGCTGGAGTGGGGTGGGCAGAGACATGGGGTTGGGTGGAACACACTTTGTTCACATGCATATGTAGAGGGCCCCAGAATTGGCAAAGCAGATGGTGGTGCTGAGCCTGGTGTCAGTCCATACGACTGGCGGTAGCCTTTTTCTGTCATTGTGGATGATTGTGAACTCATCTGCCTCGTTGATCTTTATTGCCCCATTTTTTTTATACCCAGCTGGAGTGTTCTGAGACAACTGTCACATCGACAGCTTTGTTTTTCTTTTGAGATGAGCCTGGATTGCTATGGCTGTGCAATTCAGACAAATGGGTTTATTCAAATATCTGAATAAAACTGGTTGGGACATCATCTTACTGGCACTTAAAGTATAAAACATCCAAGTATAAAAACATTCTGACACCCTTCAATTGAGGTTAGATAGAAAGTACTGTTGCTGGTTTCGAATTGCTGTTCTGATTCATCGTTACTTTGGCCATTTTTTTACCAAGCTGCTCGCTCATTACGGCACTTGAAGATCGCAATAATTGTACACGTTCCATGTCTATAGATATTCTTTGCCAGAGAGTTTCTGCATGCCGGTAGAAGCATCCATGCATTATGTCTGACTGCATCCAAACTCATCCCTCCAGGTCCAGAGAGATTCATTTTTTATGGCTGGCAACTTCAGTCAGGATCTTTTTATTTCTCTTCTTGTTGTTCCATTGATTCCGGTAAAACAAAAGTTATATCTGGCATGATTTTGTGTAATGACAACCTTTTCCTTTTTACCATTCCTCAATATTTTATGCACAGCTGTCAAGTATGCTGCACATAACTTTGTGTTACGTGACATGGCAACAGGGAGTGGCAACAGGATGCAAGCATCTTGTTGTCTCATGCCTCCCTGGGGCACCTGGTGGGCCGCTGTGAGATACAGGAAGCTGGACTAGATGGGCCTTTGGCCTGATCCAGCAGGGCTCTTCTTATGTTCTTATGTTCTTATGACATCCAGATCTGATTTGGGTGCATTTTGCTTGATGTCAAACAATTATGGCTTGTTTTCATTCCTCTTGCTCTCAGATCTTGCCCTAATTGCCTCCCAAAGTTAAGAACTCAACTGTCTATGCTAGGTCAGACAGTCCAGTATGCAACATTTACATGTTCTTAGTTTAGGGACAAATAGATTAAAAGAAGAAGGGAAGGGAATTCCCAAAATTTGCTTGAAAATATCAGGTCAAAACCTTTGTTAAGAAGTAAATCTTCGCAAACGAAAGAAGACAGGCCATCCAATCCAATCCCTTCTTGGTCCCATAGCGAATTTTACAGTCTGGAAGTTTATGTGAGGTAAGAAGACATTTTGTCTTCTTGCTCCGGGTAAAGCCCTGTCCACGGCAATAGGTCTACTTAGACCAGCATCTGCTAAATGCCTGGTGCAAGTCCAAATGAATCCATGTCAACAGATTTGACATGGGGATAGAATAAGGCGCATGCCAGCATCACTGATCCTGCTTCCTTCCTGCGCCCAATCCAACTACTCCATTACACCCTCCCCCTGCCCAGGGCCTGCTCTAGGAGTGGCGGGGCCCAATGTGAGGCATTCCCGTGGGGACCCCTCTCTCTCTGCAGGGCCCCCACATACCAAGATAAGCATTTGTGGGGGTGCTCATAGCACCTGGAAATCGTTGGTGGTGACATGATGACATCTCTGCCAACTGCTTCCAGGAGGCCCATTTTGGGCAGTTTGGAGGCAGGGGCAGGTGGGAGGCCCCAAGGTAAAGCTGCTCTGCTTGCCCCACTGACTTAGAGTTCATATAAATCCCAGCTGCTGCTGCAGGCAGTATGCTTATTGCTCTGGTGCAGGGCACCCCAAAATGCAGGGCCCAATGTGATGACATTGGCCACATTGGCTTAAGGCCGGCCCTAACCCCTGCCCTTCCCCCATTCCTCACCTCTGCTCCTGTCAGTCGAGTACTTACCTGCTCCAGTGCACACTGCAGCTCTCACTGGTGCCTGGCAGGCATGCTGTATGCACTGTGGCAACATGTTGCAATGTTTACAGCACATTTTCAATGGTCTGTGATGGTGGCTTGCTAGGTCCGCCCAATAGGATTGTACCACCGGGCTGCAACCTTGTGCACACTTAAGTTTCATTGATCTCAATGAGACTTACATCTGGGTAGACATGTGTTGGCTTGAGTTGCTATGGAAGCTGCAACAATAAAATCATGAACATAATTGAATACCATCAAAGAAAGACAAAACAAATGCAGACTGATGGCAGAAAAAACAAAACTCATAAACCAAGTACCAACAAAGAAACAGTGAACTTAAAGTGGCCAAGAGCCTACCTAGTTGTCAGGTCTAGATTAGATGATATACTGGTGGTCAGGGAGTTAAAGTGTTCACCGAAGACAAGGAATTCTACTTTCTGGAGGCTACCACAAAGCAGGCCCTGATTGCACTTTTGATGGATTGCACTTTTAAGACTTATAGGGATGTGGTGGCGCTGCGGGTTAAACCGCTGAGCTGAGCTTGTTGACCGGAAGGTTGGCAGTTCGAGACCATACGACGCTCCCGTTGCTTGTCCCAGCTCCTACCAACCTAGCAGTTCGAAAGCGTGTAAAAATGGGAGTAGATAGATACCACTTTGGTGGGAAGGTAACGGTGTTCCATGCTCCTTGGCATACAGTCATGCCGGCCACATGACCATGGAAGCGTGTCCTCAGGACAAACACCGGCTCTTCGGCTTAGAAATGGAGATGAGCACCGCCCCCTACAGTCGGTCACGACTAGACCATTCAGTCGTTGGGAAATCTTTACCTTTACCTTTTACCTTTAGGACTATTGTAAACTATTGTACCTGGGTTCATTTTTACAATATCTGTACATGATATGCACATTTTACCGGCATTGAATGGAATATGTTAATAACCATACCCAGGTATAGACAGACAATGTTTATACCCAGAAGCGAAGATTTGCCCAAGAACAGTTTAATGTGCAAACAGCTGTTCATTTTAAGGACAAAAAGAGGGATTAGATATTCTGGTGTGCGCATAAGACCCCTATCTTCACAGCAAGCATCACTATTTGAGGGATCTCCCTTCACTACTTACCTAGGGGGCTGCACTGGCATCAGGGAGGGTCCAGGAGGTTTGCAGTCCCCTCTACATGCCTCCCCACTTCTTGAAATCACTCCGATCGCCTATCAGAGCTATTTCAATCAGTGGAGAGGCCTGCAGAGTGGGCTGTGAGCCTCCCGGACCTCCCCAAAGCCAGCACAACCCCCCAGGTAATGTTAAAAGCCCTCGGGCTCCCCGCGGAACCACGATCACTGTGATGCTGTTGGGGTACCCCCATGCCCCAGAACTCCACTCCTGCCAAGACTTACTGTGTTCCCAAAGTCTAACTTGGAAACCTCTAGTCTCAGATGTTTGTGGCTAATCTGACTGTAGAAAAAGGGAGTTCAGAAATCTCCAAGAGCACAATCCTAACCTGGAATTAGGCCAGCACAGTTAGGCCAGCAAAGATTAACTGGCACAAGGGACACCGTAAACTGTGTTTGGACCACTCTCGGAGCCAGGGAGGATGGCGCACGTATGTGTGCTTGATTCTCTGCCTCGGACTGGTCCAAACATACTTTACAGTGTCCCTTATGCCGACCTAACTCCCGGTTAGGATTGTGCTCCAAGAGTATTATATGTAGAGTTAGGAATAATAAGCAAGATAAGTAAGCAAATGGTTCCCTGTCCCCAAAGAGCTCACAATCTCAAAAGAAGCAGAAGTAATAAGCAGCCACTGGAAAAGATACGTTGAGGTCAATAAGGTCAATATTTCATGCTAAATATAAGAGAAGTACCCCTTTAAAAGGTGCATCTTTGCCCAGGGTTGGCCTGGGGTCTTCAGGAACTTCCAAGAGTAATCCTGGTGATTTTAACTGGGCCTCTAGGAATTCCCAACATTACATCACATCAGGAACAAAAAAACCATCCAGAAATAGCTTCAGCCAAAGTTGGCATCCATAGACATAACCCAGCAATTAGGGTGAATTTACCTAGCATTGTAAAAATGACAATACTGAGTCAGCTCTGAAGCTCACAAATTGAGATAGATTATTTCCATTTAAACTGAAGCACTCTGGCTTAAGGAGTCAGTAGAGCAGGCCATTTTCAACAGTGATGAACTAAATGAAAGCTATTTTTTTTTCCAAAGATATTTTGGGATATGTTTTTATTTAATTTTGAATAAATTCCAGGAGATCCCTTCCAGGAGTTCAATCCTATCAAAGAGGATGTCATGTAATGACAAAAGACAATAAATATGATAGCATAAAGACATGCAATAAAAACCAGTCGCGCCCTAGCACTGTAACATAACAAGGTCCTGAAACCTCTGGGGAAGGAGGGGAAGTTTTACGTTCAAGGAGGACAGAGTTCCAGAACCCCCCCCCCCCAAAAAAAAGGTCTTGTCACAGGTCACTGCCTGCTGAATGTTAAAAGATGACCATGCCTGTAACAGAGTGACTAGTGATGACCTCACAGGATGAGCAGCTTCCTGTACCTGGGTCCTAAACCATTTAGGCTTTTTGGGTCATCACCAGCATATGGAATTGTGCTTGGAAACATCCAGATAGCCAGTGAAGATGGATAAACAGGGACAAGGCATGATTATGTTCCCTTGCTCCTATAAAGAGCCTAGCAGCTGCATACTCTACTTATTGAACTTTTTGGGCAGTCTTCAAAGGTTCATTTTGGCAGTCCAATCTTGATGTTACCTGTGCATGGATAACAGTTGTCAATCTGATATCGAAAAGGATGCAGTTGGTGACCTGACTGAGGGCACAATCCTAACCAACTTTCCAGCACTAGGGTGAGGGCAATGCAGCTTCGAGATAAGGGAACAAACATTCCCTTACCTTAAAGAGGCCTCTGTGACTACTATTTTACTTCAGGAAGCAGCGCATACCCCATTGGCACAGCTATGTCAGTGCTGGAAAATTGGTTAGGATTGTGCCCTGAACTGGTTAGAGGCACTCTTGGCCATCAACAACCCCTAACAATCCGCGAGCATCTCCAACTGTCCCAGTACAGACCTACTCATATACAGACTACGGACTGTTTTAATGTGCTTCAGAATGTTGTCATGAGAAAACAGTGGAATGACCTCAGACTTACTATTCTGAACTTCATGGAGGAAAAATTAAATAAAATGGCAGTTTCAAAAAAGAAGCAAATATGTGGATAGATGTGAAGCAATAGAGTGTAATGACTATTACAATGGAGGAGGGAAGTGAAAGAGGGCCTATGTATTGCAGAGACTCTACAGGCACAATCCTAACCTGGAGTTTGGCCTGCACATTTAGGCCAGCAGAATTTGGCTGGCACAATGGCTACCATAAAGCGCATTTGGACCATTCTCAGAGTCAGGGAGGATGGAGCACGTCTGTGTGCCGGCCTCTCTGACTCTGAGAGTGGTCCAAACATCCTTTATGGCCTTGTGCTGGCCAAATTTTGCTGGCCTAACTGTGCTGCCTAACTCCAGGTTAGTATTGCATCCTAAAGCTTATGGAAGAATTTAAATAACAATTTAACCACAGTTTCAATACTATGCACATTTACCTGGGAGTAAGCATCATTGTATATAATGGGACTTCTGAATAGACACAAGTAGGATTGGGCTGCCCAAGGCTTCAAGAAACTAGAAAGTAACATCTCTCTAGCTGTGTTCATTTTTCAGATTCCAGTACTGGAGAACAGGGTTTTCCTCTTTCCAGCATGCTCGGGTCATGTTCTTTTTTCACATTCTAGCAGGTTTGCCACACTAGCAATTTGAACTGTGAGCTCAATGTTATTAAAGATGGCCACCTCCATTCATTTGATGTCTATTGGCAAAAATATGGCAGCCTCCATTCATTATGGTAACAAAATAGCAGACTCCACACATTTGATTTCAATGACTCCTCTATGACTGGACACCATTTTGTTGTTGTTGTTTTAAATGAGCCAGGCTAGAAGCATTGTAGAGGCATGCTAGAAATGTTGCTTCCTCCTATTTTGTATTAGAAAAACAAACACAGCCTCCATCTCAGGGCCAAGTAAACATATTATCTATCATTGTTTAACAGCTATGAGTTAGCCCTATCTAGATTAGGACCATCATGTGGTCTATGGAATTATGTAGGAGTGCTTACTCTATTTCACCCTATTTAACTTCACTATTTAACTGTGCCATTTTTCTGGAGCAGTGTCCATCAAATAATCCAAATAATTCATCAAATTATTTCTCATTTTCATCTGTGATGGGTGCTGTCATTTTTTTATGACGTGGTGCAATCTCCCCAGCTGCTCCGAAATCGTGTCCTGCTACCTGCTTTATGCAAGTAATGCTGGGAGTGAAATATTTCCACACTTCGCAATATTGCCTTCAAACGATCTGTGCAGAAATCTACCCGCTCTCTCAGCCATCCAGCTTGCTGCTTAAAGTTCCTTTTGTATTCTGATGGTTTCATTAGTAAGGAACTGTCTGGAGCTTTTTAAATTTTTATCTTTTTAATTAAAGTAATTTGGATTAAAGGGAGGCAGTTGCCATATTAATAATTTGGTAATACAGCAGTATTTTATACTAATAGTGAACTGCAAGGCTTTCACACATATGAAAGACCATATATAATGAAGCCTTAGTATAAAATGGAAATAGGTGTATGAGTTTCATTTTAAATGTTAGGCAAGAAGAACAAAGAAGCCAGGTAACTATGAATTGATGTGGCTGTTTTTAAGTTGGCATCCCCTTAGAGCGGATGGTCACCGGGATCCCCAGAGAGCCCTGACAACAGCCATGCCACGCCCCCCTGTCAAATAAGCAGCCAATAGGCTGCATGCATTCTCCTGCCTCCATCTTGCACTGCAAGGTGGGCGCTCCACAAAAGTCGCCAGGGCTGAAGCACCCTAATGATGTTTCATGGCAAAATTGCTTATGTCAGGAATGTTATGATGTTGGATCTATGGTCACTAGTGATAGGAAGACAAGGTTTTCCCCCACACTGCTTTTCATATATTTTAAGCCATATGTAATCAGACTTCAGGAGTACCCCCACCTCTGGGCTACATCTTGGTTCCACACACTGAATGGTTGTTGGGTAACCAGTACATCCTGGGATATGTAGTCTACCAATCATGTTTTACATCTTGCTTTCTGGATGGGCTTCATTAGGATTTTGTATTCACTTCCCATGCCGAAGGTCTCCTTCTGCCCTTCCCTCATATCTGGATACCTCTGAGGGTAGATTAAAAGCAAGAGCAAGAAAACTGTCATATTCCAAGTAGCTGCGGCTGATTCCCACCCCCTAATAGTTAACCATTACCATTAACATCTGCACCACCATAGAACATTTGACATTGTGCAAAGGGATCAATGACCCAGATACATGGGAAATAATATTTTGGGTATTTGAGAATTGCATGTGTATTTGCTTGGTACATGTGCTTTCTTCCATCTTAGTGGGACCAATGACATTTTTCTTGGCAAGCAAAAGATGTTTGCAACCACAAGAAGATTCCCACTGACACACTGGTTTGTCCCAATCCAATCTCTGAAATGTGACTGGTTCAATCAAGCTGTCTGGCTCAAAATAGTGGTGTGTTTCTGCTCCATTCAGTGTGCGGTGCTGAATCTACAATGTGTATATGTATTGTGTGCATTAACCTTCTTTGCACTTAGGATTAGTTGGCTGTAATAGTAATTTTCTTCCATGTTTTTTAGAAGTCTACAGTCAGCAAGACTTCAGGTGCTCCTTCATATAGCAGATGGTCAAGTGCACAACCACATCAGGTAACAATGGGTGCTGTGTGTGTGTGTGTTAATAAAGTAATACCTCCCATACTGCTGCTTCCTTTAGCCCTGCTTCATTATAGTCCCAGCATAATTGACACTTACATTAACCAATGTCTGGAAAGCACAAAACTTTGTTGAACTCCTATAGCATTTCATGCAGTGCTCAACTTTCCATTATGTATTCCCTGTATTATGGGAGGTAATACTATAAGGCTGTATATGAAGTGGACTCCATACATATCTCAAATGTATATGAGAGATGTGCATGTATGTATGTTTGTATTGTATTTGCTTCAAAACTGTATGTAACTGAAGAAAGCCGAAGTTGAAACATTTATGGTAAAATTTTAATTGTCTCTGTTTTGCATCCACTTAACGCTGTTTAATATTACAAGGGGGCCTGCAATGTCTGTCAATTTCAGAATCCATAGGTTCTGATTCCATGAATTTGGACCACCCTGGACAAGGAGCACCAGCTACGTTTGTGCCCTTAAGAATATTGTGCCCAGGGTGACCACCTCGCTCTCCCCCCCCCCACACACACACACTACTCTCCTGCCTACCAGCATTGGCTGAAATGAAGTCATGCTGACTGCAGTCATATTGATTTCAAATTCTGCCACCCACATAGAAAGCAACATCTGAAACATCTTTCCCCAAAGGCCCTATCCCTATAAAATCTAACTATACCTGGGCTGAAATGGTGATATGAAATCTGGAGGATTTTTAAAAGAACCTTGAAATAGGCTTTCTGGTACATTAAATGCTAAGTCTACCGACATTGTCTGCGCAGTTCTGGGAAGAAAGACTATCATGTGCTTTCTAATAGGAATTAGGTTCTGTGTTTAAATTGTCAAGTAGATTCCTACTGATATGCTTAGGGCAAAAATGTAATTGAGCATTGTTCTGGCAGTGTATGCACGCAGCACACTTCCTTTTGTTAATAGCAGATACAGTTCAGAATTAAGAGAATACACCTATAACACACCCTATGGAGTCCACTTCATGGTGCATTGTTAAGATTTGGTTTTTCTTCCTGGGAGATAAGCCTGGATCCAAGATGATGGTTTCGGAACATTGGAATCCTGTAAGTGATTGAATAAGGTGGAATGATTAACTAGCAGGGATGTTGTTTGAAAGTAAATCTGAAGGCATTCTGCATCTGCTGGAAGCGCTTTGTCCTATTGTATTTAAACATGCCTGTGGTACGACTGCTTCTCCACCTCCAGTATTATCCTTCAAGCATTATCATCTCCCTCCTCTCATTTGCTTTATCAGTGCTTTCTTTTTTATTTGCTTTGTTGTAAATCTTTAACTTCACTGTTTGGATTCCAATAAGAATATATAGCTTGCTCAGTGGATATTAAAAATATCAGTACCACCAATGGATTTTTAAAAAAGGGAATGTTCTGCTTGGGGTGAAAATCCCAAGCCACAATTTGCTTTCTATACTAAGCTCAGCAAAACATTTATATTAGATCATAGATTGTCTTCCATGTGGCGTCCTGGAAGGGGCTTTGTTGTTTACTTACACATTGATAAAATAGTTTTCCAAGACGAAACCAGATTACGGCGCCAATTCATATTGTCTGCATTTTCTTTGCCTCATGCTGAGAACTCAATGAAGCTTCTTCCATATACATTTTTTAAAAATCCATAGAAAAATTGAATAGAGCTACCCAAGTGTGACCTTTGGTTCACTGAAGGAATGTTAAAAGTTAAATGGAATTCCTTCTGTTTCCAACTAACTTTTCTGTTTACATTTTGAAGGGTTTGTGCGGGTTGAGATTGTCTATAGACTGGTGGACCTGGAGAAACAGGCTATTTATTTGCAGTGGTTGAGCATTTGAACAGTAGTGCAATTATCAACATATACATAATTATTCCACTGAGTAAACTGATGAATGTTTCTATCTAACAGAAACTAGCTGCGGAAACCTCCCTCGCTGCCAATTTATTGTTGCTGCTTTCCTTGGCTTTTATGTAGAACATAGTCTTTGTTACCACAATATGCCTGGAAAAGTCCAAAGACCATTTAATCTCAAGGCAGGACTAGGCAGATACCAATCCCGACCCCCAGCATACCTTTGCAGTGTAAATCTATCATGTCTCAAGCAAATATTCTGTGGAAATATATAAATTGCTCTGAGCTGTTCAGACAAGAGAGTTGATCTCTCCACACCACCCACATGCAGAGGCTGCAATTAAAAACATACTTACAATGAAGTTGGTTCAATTGAACTCCCTGGGCCTGGTTTCAGAGTAAACATATTTCAAACTTAGCTGAATGCCTTTTTATAAAAGACCATTTCATCTCTCGGTAACTTTATATAATGGGGAATCTGGCTAGCATTTGCTTATTTTCCAAAGTCCCTACATTTGGATCGTATCAGTGATTTCCAAACTTCAACTGGCAGCTCCTTGACCTACTGGGCCATTGGCCGTGACTCCCCATTAGGACTACAGTTGCATAGGGCAGTGAATAGGATTGGGTCCTGAGTTAGGCAGAGTGGGAAAATGGATGCAACTGTTGTTGATACTGCTACTATTTAGAGTGAGTGTGGCCTTGTTATTGTGACTGTATATTTTGTTATATTGTTATTAGTTTTAAGGTACATTGAGAGAACTTTTGGGCTGGAGTAAAATTCCATGTACGGTGAAATTCCATGTATGGCCAATAAATTTCTGTCTAATCTAATCTTGATGGAATGACTTTCGTTTGAACTGATCAGTCATCACCGCTCCAGCCCCAAGTGATAGAAAGGAATAGAGGGATTGTGGTGAAAGATTGGCCACACATGCAGCCTTTACAGTGGGTAAACCAAATGTGAGACGCAGACCTGTTCAGGTCCATTCCAATGTCTAAAACACACTTGCATATGACATGGTTGTTGACTAGAGCCATATGCAAGAAACACATTTGCAGGAACTCCTTTTAGATTTTAGACTAAATTAGGGCCCAATCCTTTGGACTTAGCATGGGTGGTACAAGCATACTGCCCGTGCTTTTGTCACAAAGGGCGCTGGAAGGCACCTGCAATGCTGGCAGTAACCCTCTACCACTGGCGCTGGGCTAACACAATCCAGAGGTGGCAACGCAAGCTGGCGAGCAGCGAGTGCACCAGTCACCAGTGTTGCAGGCTTTTCTGGTGGGGCGGGAGGGCATTCCTCCCTCCCATGGGAGGGGCAAAGCAAGGAGAGGGAGAGGGACCCTGGCTGCCAAATCCTATCCTCCATGTTGGGCCACGTCCCTGAAGGCCCTCATCTCTGTGCTGATAAAATAGCAGGCACAGAGGCAAGTAGACCTATTGCCCGCCCTTACCGCGGGGGAAGGGGATGAATGTCACCTTCTCCCACGAGCGTCCTGTGGCTGCCTGGCTACTGTTGCACCCACAGCAGCCAGACCGCTCAAAATTGGGCTGCCCACGATGTTACTGATAGCATCCTTTGGCAGTTTATTGACATATTATGGACCAGTGGTTCCCAACCCTTTTTTGGACATGCCCCACCGAAGCATCTCTAAAATCCTGATGCCCCCCCCCTTGACATATAATTCTTATTATTCAAAAAATGAATGCCTGTTCACGTGGAGGAAGCCTAAAAGGCCATTCACTTGGTTTAAACAAGGTTCCAAAGAACATGACATCCATAAAAGAGAAAAATAAAAGATTTTTATTATTATAAATAATAATAATAATAATAATAATAATAATATATTATTATTATTATTATTATTATTATTATTATTATTATTATTATTAAAGATTTTTTATTATTATACACCCTAGATTATAGGGGTGGAAATAAAACGTAATTTCCAAGTAATTTGTCCAGGGCCCTTTCTTCAAAATCCAGCACAGTGCTGAAGACATTGAACCAAATGTACACAAATATAAAATGTTACTCTATACATTAAGCCCAGTGAAGATGTTAGCCTTGATACTACATAATTGCTGGTGCTATGGGTGTTATAATCCCTCGATATATAGATGTGATCAGTCCCTCCCTTCCAAGATCCTGAGGACCCCATGTGTGAGTGGGATGACAGTATAATAAATACAATATTTTTAATAGTGTTTTTCAGAAATGATGAGAAATGTAGCCATAGGAGAATGAGTGATCTTGTGATCATGGTGCTTTACTAGCCATTTTCACATTTTTCTTCTACATTGTCTTTAATGATTCCACATTTGTTTTACTTTCCACAGTAGTGTGAAAACTGTTGATCAATACTACAAACGGGTTATTAGTGTCCATTGATTACAAGAAGCCAGAATATGAATTTGTCTAATTTAAGCTTCCAGATGTTGAATGCAATAAACAAACAACAAAGCAACAAGTTACGTGAACTGAGGTAGCCAAGCAGATTTATTTTCAGAGAAAGAAAGAAAAGAACATCAAGAACTATAATGAGATGTGAAATAGAGAGGTGTGATGTGGTTATCACAAGCAGAAGAATTTCATTTTTGTGCCAGTATGTGGATTTTGTTGGTGAAATATTGATATTTATTTATTTATTTGAAGAATTTATATCCTGCCTTTCCCATGCCGAAGCAAATGCCCAAGGTGGCTTACATAGGCAGAGTAGTCTAAAACACCATTTTTCAATGGGGTTTTCACAAACATACAGTATTTTGTAATTCACCGAATCCTCAGTCCCAGATGTAGCCTTCAGAGTGTGGTTCTCTCCTCTGGTTGCATGCCATTGAGCTTCAGCAGGCAATCCTAAGTCAAGCCTGGACAGATCCCCAAGGTTGTACTCCGTTCTTTTGCCGTTTGGCCTTCCTGCACACTTCCACAACTCTCACTTGTGGTGACTAATCAGCACATCAGCGACTCTGTCCTGCCACAGTGGGTACAGCAGCTTGTCATATGGGTGGTGTCAAAAATTTATGGGCCCTGGGTGTCCTTGCTATGCCTACACCCCCATATTTTGCAAGGAGAGAGAGAAAGAAAAGAGAGAGAGAGAGAGTCTAAGGTCACACATGAACTTTTGTGGAGTTATATTAAGTGAAGCTCCACTTTCACTTTATGGAGCTAAGTGAAGATTTCTCCTGGCTTAGAGCACAATCCTAACCTGGAGTTGGGCTGGCACAGTTAGGCCAGCAAAGTTTGATTGGCAAAAGGGCCACCATAAAGTGTGTTTGGACCACTGTCGGAGTCAGGGAGAATGGTGTATGTTTATGTGCTGGCATCTCTGACTCTGAGAGTGATCTAAACGTACTTTGGTGTCCCTTGTGCCAGCCTAACTCCAGTTTAGGATTGCGCTCTTAATCTTTCACACTAAGTAATCACTATGCCATGGCTCTCCTAACAAAATGTTGATTTTCATCAGTTGTGCTCTTAATAAATGACTACACACATGCAGTGGCATACCTAGATGACAGGCAAAATGCCAAGTTTTTCAGGCATGTGAACTCTTGCGTAAAGTGGTCCCTCCACCTCACCTTCACAGCCATTCACAGCTTGGAGAGCCAGCTCAGAAGCTTTCTGGGCCATGAATGGCTCTGAAGGCGAGGGGGAGGGGCCGCTTTACACTGGCATTCAGGCTCCTGAAAAAAGCATTTCCTCACCTTCCTTCTAGGAACACCACTGTGCATATATATCCTTTGAATGCTGGTAAACACAACATCTGTTTATGAGAGCCAGGGAGAATTCTCTCTTACTATACAGCATTGAGCTATTCACTTACATGCACCAAGGACGTTTCTTCAATACATCTCTGCATCTGAGCAAACACAAGGAAGTCATGAGTAGAAGCTGCTTGCAACCTGCATGATGGGTACTACAGGGAAGATTCAAAGACTAGATAGATTACTGGCTGCTATAGTCTCAGTGGAAATTAATGTGGCTCTGTTTACTGTAAGGAGAAAAATCATGCAAGGATAAACCCACCGAAAGTGCCATTCTGCAGTGGGATAGGGAAGGACACTCAGTCATCCATTCAACCTTGGGTTTTACTTCACTGCAACACAGTTGTAAGAGGACAGGATTTGTCACGCTGCATCCTCCATCCAAATTGACGGAGAGAAATTCCAAGTTGAATTGCCCAAATACAATGCGTTCGATTCATTTGTATCCTCCTTTCAGGAACAATTACTTTCTTCCATTCTTTCCTGCCTACTGCAGCTGTGATGCATTATCTAAACCGAATTACATCTGCTCATTTAAGTCTGTAAAGAAAATGAATGAAAATAGATTGCTTGCGATAGACAAAGGGCAGACATTCCGAACAGCCGAGATTCTCTGCTCGGTCTTACTGCAAATGGCTGCTTAATGGAACAAAATACAGTAGTACATAAAGAAGCTTTGAACCAGTCAAGACATATTTCATATCTGATCTCATATGACTTCAAAGCTGTTGTATAATTTGTTGTATTGATCCTTTCAAGAAATCAAACAACTGAAAAATAGGCATGGTTGGCATGTCCTGGGCACAGAAGACTTATTCTGAACAATAGACTATTCAAAGTAAAAGCACCTCTTCAGCCTGCTAAAGTGCATTCCTAACAAAGTATCTGTGGAGTGAATGTCTTCCTAGAATCTCTAGATATAAAGTCTCTGGATAGGCTGTTTAAGATAATTGTGTGTATTGCTTCTCCCAAACTGCTTTTGCCATATTCCTGCTCCCTGTAGCTCACTTTGAAATCCCTGTTGCAGCTTTCTTGATTTCTTCCACAGGAGGTAGTACATCATGATCTAGCATCTGTGTTACTGTAGATTTGCAGAACGTTCTGTGAAAAGGCACCTTATGTTGTGCATGCAGGAGACTGCAGACTCCATCCCCAAAATCTTCATTTACAGACTCTCAAGTGGTAAGACTAGGAAAGACCCCTTGCTTGACAACCTGGAGAGTTGATTTAGTAGATACGACCAGGCTTGCTGGACCAATGGCTTAACTACATATATCTGGAAAGGTAATCAATCCCCATTGTTCTCAAACAAAGTACACAGCCTAGAATAGTGCTTTCCAAGCTTTTTAGCAATGGAGCCCACTTTTTAAAATGATGCTCTATCAGGACCCACCTAGCTTTATGGGACTAAAAATTGGTTTCACTTTACCAGCTGCTCATGTGTCTTGTTTTTATCCATTTTACTATGGTTGGTGGGGAACAAACTTCTGGAGCATGTGTTAGCCTCCACATTCATTGGATCAGAACCATTCTGGTGGCCTTCGATAAGAGCCAAGGCACATTCATCTACTTTTGAGTAAATTTGCATAAGTGGCTCAGAGCGCGATCCTAAACTGGGGTTAGGCCAGCATAAGCTAAGCCAGAAAAGTTTGGCCAGCACAAGAGCCACCATAAAGTGTTTTTGGACCACTCTCGGAGTCAGGGAGGATGGCTCACGTCTGTGTGTTGGCGTCTCTGACTCCCAGAGTGGTCCAAACATACTTTATGGTGTTCCTTGTGCTGGCCAAATTTTGCTGGTTTAGCTTATGCCAGCCTAATTCAGCTTCGGGTTACGCCCTTAGTTTTGATTTCCATAGGGTTTGATATATTTTCCTTATCATCTTGGAGGGGGGGGGCTTCCTTCTTGAGAGTTTGTTGGGGCAGATCATGACCATTCTGGCAGTGTTGTATTCCCCATGGCTAAGTGAGCTAAGGTATGGTTGCCTAATGAATAAATGCATGCATGTTGCTGTTTCTGCTTCCACAGAGCTCAATTCATCTTCGTTGTCAACTCTCAGTTTGTCAGTTTTGCGACCCGCCAAAAATCAGATCACGACCCACAGAGGATTTGAAACCCACACTTTTGAGAACTAGAAATATGAAAAAAAATACAGAGGGATAGTTAGTTGAGACCAAATTCAGAACTGAATTCATATCAGATTTGTTCAGGAATAAATTAAGCTGCTTCTCTCTTTGGGAAAAAAAATAGCAAGCCTTTTTCCTGAGTCAATCCAATTTAAACTGGGAGGACACTTGACAGCAACAGTAATTGCCGGGCACTTGCTTTGTCTTTATTTTGATATTCTGAATTTTCACAATTAATCATTTAAAACTGCAGTTCCCAAAGTCCCCCTCAGAAGTTGGGACCACTGTAAGTATTTGCAGGGGCGGGGATTAGGGCTCGGGAGGGTGTCCCAACACTGCACAGCGATTGCGGTGCTGTGGGCACCCAGTGCCCTTTTAATGTACCTGGTGGGTTAGGAGGGCTTTTGGGAGAGTTGGGAGGCCCACAGCCCTCTCCACAGGTCTCCCTGAAGGCAAAAAGAGCCCTGTTTTGAGCACAAATGCGCGCTTCTGGGTTTCACGCACAAACTAGAAATCAAAACAGGTCTCTTTTTGCCTTCAAGGAGACCCATAGAGGGGGCTGCAGGCATCCCCAGCCCTCCTGAAGCCCCTCCTGACCCACCAGGTATGTTAAAAAGGCACTAGATGCCCGCAGCACCCCAATAGCTGTGGTGCTATTGGGACACCTGAAACTGGGCCACTCCCCTTAAAGGGGAATGGCCAGTTTTGCTTCCCAATGGTGGGTCATGACTAGACTTGCCAGGTGTCCCTTATTATAAGAGATTTCCCATATTTAAGATTTAAAAATTGTGTCCCGTATCAATGTTGAACGGGACTTTAAAAATGCCATTCTAAAATTCTGCTGCTGTTGCTGCTGTCTCACCACAGCTAACTGCATAATTTTTATATTATTTCTGGTAACCATGGAGTGGTTTGATAGAAATCAATATCCCGATACCTGTGTGTTCCTTACTGTCATTTTGAAAACCTGGCAAGTCTAGTCACAACCCACAGATTGGGAAGCACTGATTTAAAAAACACCATTGGAGAACGCTGGAAACAAATACACTCAAAGCTGGCAAGCCTATAAGCAGTGATGTCATGCAGGGGGAACGTGGGGGAACTCAGTTCCACTAGTTAAAATTAGGGCTGACTCCGCCCACTTCACTCTCCCTCCCCCCCCCTCCCAATTCCTCTGCAAAGAGCTTTTCTTCTTGGTTGGCCGGCACTCAGAGGGCTAAAGGGAGTGACTCCAGATTCCTAGGGGGGCGAAGGCAGTGATGTCATTCAGGGGGAACGGACCAGAACGGGCGTTCCGGATCCTAACGGGCTCCGTGGCTGGTTCTGGGTTCCTGACAAGTACCAATCAAAAGTGAGTTCCTGTTCCTAAATCATTTGAATGACACCACTGCCTATAAGGCACCCACTTCTCTCCCATCTCCCATTGACTTCTCCCACCGATGGAGGTAAGTGCCCCATTTATAGGAGTGGGGAGGTTCTCCACTTTGATTGCAGCCAGGATCTGCAACATTTTGCTGGCATTGTCCCCATTCAACACGTGCTGTGCACCAAAGGAGCACTTCAAGAAGAAGTGCTGTCTGTTATGCTTGGTTACATAATGTGTCTTGCATTAAATGCCAGCTGCATTTTGGTGAGCACACCAGCCATTGAGAGCTTTAAAAAACGGTGCACAGTAGCCATGTAATGCGTGTGACAGAAAGAGATAATGGGAAGGAAAATTCAAAGTGAAGGCTGATATTTTGTCTTTAATTCAGCCTAGTTTGCTTGGGTATTGGAGCCCATATGGTGGAAAGGTCACTTAGTTATGTGAACGCACTGAAAGGAGTCTGCCTGCCTGGCATAATGGGACCTGTTAAGGACACTGTGTCATTCTTAATGTCAGATCTCCTGGCTATTATCATTTGTGTCGAAGCTTGAGCCATTGTTACTCAAAAGGGAGATTTGTATGCCTACCAGCCTCAGTTCTTAGAGAGACAGTACGTGCTGTGCGCAGCCTTATTTACACATCGAACTGTTGCCCTCGGAAATACTCCCTGACTCCAAGTTCCCTTGACTCTGCAAGGCTGTATTGTCCAAAATATCTGGTTGCAAATTTGATATGTAAACGATGGCTTGCTGACTCTGATTACCAGCTTTTGTGATTAGTAAAAGGAATGGCTTCCTTGCATAATGAGCCAGGATCAGTGTTATTAAAACTGTGGGTCAAGAACCTCTTGGTGGGTCGTGACCTGATGTCAGGTGGGTCACAGAAAACTGGAAGCAGCCTACTTGGAAGCTGCTCTTGATATATTCCTATTGTGAGTGTTAACAGTTTGACTTTTCAAGTGAGTTTTTTTTTTTTAGTTCAGTGCTTTTACATAATATTTTGACCTAATCTTGCTTTCTGTCAGAGATGTTTCATGGTTGTGCAATTGCTGCAGTCCAAGAATGCCAGTTTGCATTTGATTACGTCACAATGACGACACTTCCTACTGGATGATGTAACTTCTGGCTACGACATCACTTCCTGGTTAATGACATCACTTCTGGTGAGTCCCAACCTGAGTGCCATTCTGAAAAGTGGGTCCTGCTCTAACAAGTTTGAGAGCCACTAAGCTAGATTACAAGCCCTTTAGGCACTGATCTGTTCTCTCACTCTTATAAATCATCAAATGAGTGCAATACTACCATCACTATTACATCTAACAGCAATAATAATGGCAAACCAAAGCTAGTTAAGGAAATATTTTGTGGCTTCGGCAGAGCGATGACTCAGCCTCAGAATCATAACCAGTTGTGGTTCTCTCTTTATTATATGTACCGTTCCCAGCAAGTTTATTTGTTGACATTTTGACTTATCGCTATGAACTGAGCCTTTGTACATGATTTGATAGTTTAGGCTCTAATTGAGCTGGTGGCGGGATGCTGCTGACAAAATGAGTTTTTAATGTTTTCCAAATCTGTTTAGTCATAATTATGCACTTCGGTGGCCTGTTTACTAATAGTTATGTATGAGACCTTTTTTTCTTCTTCTCCTGGCCCCTTTTTCAGTGACTTGAATAAGGCTGCAATCCTATCCACACTTACCTGGAAGTAAGCCCCATTGACTATAACGAGAGCTACTTCCGAGTAGACATGCGCAGGTTTGGGCTCTCAGACAGGTTCTATGCTTAGGCAAAGTGAGGGCACTTTCATCAGTCAAAGTCAATGAAACCAACTTCTAACATGAAATTTGCATTATGAATACAGGAAAGCAATGGCGTTATATTTGCCCATATATCGAGCACGCTGCCGATCACTGAGCAGACCCGCCCAGCGACCGAGCAGAGCCCGCCCAGCGTACCAGTAGGCTGACACGACTGGTGACATCTATCCTGTCCTAAGCCTGTCTTGGCAACATGATACCTACAGAGCACTGACATTGATGCCAAGGGCCAAATTTGTCCTGGCAAAGCAACACTGGGACAGCCTGAACCAGTAGCACCCCAGCATCCATGGTCTTCAGCGCATCTTCTGCATGACATCTGTGTAACAACTGTATAATTGCCATGAGGTTGATGGGCCATCCATGTGACATAGGTGTGCTTTCAGTATGATGTTCAGGGAGCCCATCAGCGTATTCAATCAGCCTTAATGCTGGTGGTCAGAAAAGCCCTTGCATGGTGAACTGAGGAGGGAGCAGGGCAATGAGTCTCGAGGGCTGGGGGAACACCCTCTGCCAGTCACAAAGAATAAAAAAAACACAGCATCAGGCACCACCTACAACCATGGAACGATGCCCCAAGAATGCTACATACAAACACACCCATACACAACATGACACAAGGATGCCACAGCAACCCCACTTCCTACAGGAGCCTTAGGGCCCAATCCTATTGGGTCCAGTTCTGGCAGTATGCTCAGGGAAAGGGGACAAATATCCCCTTCTCCTGAAGAGCCTCTGACAGCAGCCATGGCTCCTGTTTGGATGCAGCAGTAGCCAATTGGGCACCTATGGGAGATGGTCAGCCTACAGGAGGCGGGCAGCTTAGAATTGGGCTGTGGGTGGCTTCAGCCGCAAAGCTTATTGCTAACTCCCCAGCCGCTTCATCCAGCATTTAGCACATTGCATGACCACAAACAGGCAGGAAGACTGCAGAACATAGACCTATCAGAGAGAGCATGGCATGGGCCAATCACTGGGCTGGCATGTGACACAGGGCGTCCAATCCTGCAGCTCACCCAACCTACCATACCCACACACGCCTCATGCCTTTCACTTCATCACCAGTACCTGCTGGCATGGCTGTTGGCCCCTGCTTCTTGTCCCCTGCCAGTGCTCAGCAAGGGCAGCAGATAATGTACCAAGTCAGCAGAGAACAGGGGGCTTGTGGTTGCTGAGGTCACCCACCGTGGAACCCAAGGAGTCACTGAATGAAGATGCTGTTGATTCTAGGAGCAGAGAGTCCCTCCAGAGTCCCAACCCAAGGCCAGCTAAGGTGAGAAGCCTCAGAATATCAACTGCGAGCATGTCATGAACAGCTGAAGTTTTGCAAGCCCCTGATGGATCTTGTTAGGGATTAGAGGAATAACCCACAAGCAAGGATGTGACGAAAACAGCCATACATCTGTCAGCAGAACAGCTGATGAAATCTGCACTCTGTATATTTTGGCTGGAATGAAAGGAAACGTGTTCCCATCCCTACCCTACCTCTCTTTCCCCCTTGCTTGTCGCCTCTGGTAAAAAGCCCAGTCACGTTGATTGTCAGTCGGTTTTTTAGCGCTGAATTTCATCCTAATAGAATAAAGGAGAGAGACATCAGTGCGTTCAGTGGCAACATGTGGAGGAACTGGCAGGTCAGACATGGGATGAAATGGCACCTCTGTTGCCTCCTTGGAATTAGGCTTGTTTTGCTCATACTCATAGCCTGGCAGGAAACAGACCTGCAGAATGAATTACTATTTTGTAGCCTAGAAACTCAGAACTGTAGAAAAGTGAGCAAAATGAAACTAAGAATGCAATCCTAAGCAGCGCTGGAATGGCGAGGCAAATGGGCCAGTGCCATATCCAGCACTGCTCCAGCCTCCCCTATGCACTCCTCAGATCTGCACCTGCTAAACAGCAAGAGCAGATCCGAGCAGACTGTGCAGCCCAAATCGGGGCCGCGCAGCCTCCCGGGCAGGCTTAGGATGTGGCCTTATGGCCACCTCCCAACCCGCCCATGTCCCACCCCGACCTCCTCCCCTCCCGCCAATCCCATGTCCGTATGGACACGGAGCCTCCCTTGTGCTGGCTGGCTTCAGCCGACACAAGGGAGGCTTGGCAGGAGCGCAACAGGACCAGTGCTGCAGGCAGCGCCGGTCCCATTGCTCTAGCGCCAACGCGGCGCCCCCGCGTCAGTGCTAGGCCAAACGTCAACGCTATGACGTAGTGTCGATGCAACAGGTAGCATTGGTTTGTGCCGTAATTTTTGTTGCCAGAACTGGCTGAGAATTAATGCAAATTGTGAATGGCTGCCATAGATGAGAAAACATACATTTTGTGAGGGGCAGCACAGGCAGGCCTGCACTGTATTCATCTCAGTTTGGGAGGCCGATGGAGCTCACTGTGGGGCAAGGGGACTTTTGGGGGCTGCTTGGATCTCTGCTGCTATTTAGCAGGTGCAAGTCTGAGCAGCCCGCAGTGGCCTGGATTGGGGGATGGGGGGGGTAGATCTGGCATAACTGCCAGATCCAGACTCCTTTGCCCTCCCCAGGCTGCCCTGCCCATGGGACCACCTGCCCACAGGCAACTTACCTCCTCCGTCCATCCATGGCTTTGCTGGGCTGCTGCTGCTACTGTCTACAATAGCCCAGCATCCCTCTGGCTGGTGCAAACATGCCTTAGGGCACATTTGTGACAGCCTCAGGCCAACATAAGCAGCTTGTTTTGGTCCAGCGTCACGTTAGGATGACGCTCTTAGATAACCAAAATGGGTGGCTCAATTACTAGGGGGGAAGACAGCAGCACATTGAGTAACTTTAATGATTCATCCAGTTAGAAGGAATAAAGCTTTCAATCCAGCTATCTGTTCAAAAAAAAGAGGAGCATCCTCCCAGCAACCTTTTATGGAATTGTCTAGGTGTGTGAAAGATTTAGCCCACAGGCCAGATACATCCTGTGGAAACCCTTTATCCAGCCCAGGTGGTAATTGGGTTCTCCAAGAGCCACACTTTCCGTAGCACCACTTCTGCCAAGGCTGTGGATGGGATAGACGGAAGGAAGCCTCAGAAGGCAAGGAACTCTACAGAAGACGGAGAAGAGGATTGTGCTGCCATATCCCAATTATCACATGGGCTGCCCTTTCAGCAGCACCACATCTGCCAAGGCATCAGCAGACACCTCTCTGCTGTCGAAGTGCCTCAGCAGAACCAGTACTGCTGAAAGGCCAGCCCACTCGATAACTGGGCTCTCCCATATCTTTGAAAATATCTTGAAAATTTGATCAAGATTTGCCTATATCTCATCTCTCATTTGCAGCTATGCGTTCCTATGGGAAAACAAAGTGCTTATTTCTGGCCAACAGCTGCTTTATGACCACTTCCTGCTTAATGATGTTAATTAGCAATGGATTGTTTATGTGGGTCTCTCTCATTTAGCTGCATATGATTGATTGATTGATTGATTGACTGAATTTCTATGCCGCCTTTCTATCCTGGAATGGGGCACATGGTTAAGAGTATCTTCAAACAGAATGCAGTGTGATTTAGAACACCATATTACTGGGACTTCTCTTGCTAACAATAGCACAGATAAGTGACAATGTCACCTGACACTTAACGCAACCCATATATGTCAATTCTCACGTACAGAAATGTTGTGCTGGTAGTGATGAGGCATAACAGATGTGACTAGAATCTCTCACTGCTGAAGAGAGATGTTGTCACCAAAGTGCTGTCAGTTAGCATTTGCAAACAAATTGTGAAGTTTCTCAATTCCAGTGAAGCAGGGAGAAACTCCTAAAACGCAGCTTCTGAGCCAGATCTTGAGTATCTTGGTCCTGCCCTCAACAGCCTTCCCTGCCAACCCCTTTTACTTGCCTAGTTTATGGTTGCCCTACCACATTTGGTAGCCAACTAACATTCTGGATGAATTTCATAACCCCTGTATTCCTGGGATTATGTTTTCCAGTACTCCAGGGAGGCCTTGAGTAGCTATGCCATCTTTTTTAGGTCTACTAGTTATGAACCCAGGGAGGGCTTCATTCACGATAACCTTCATTAATATGGAGAAAGGAAACTTCAGTTTAGAATAAGGTTTCCTGATTCACTTGTCACAAGCCCAGCCCACTTTTGTCTTTGGAGACTTAGAAGTTATTGATTTGTTCATGGTATTAAGAGTGGACATAACCTTCTCTGCCCACCCCCATTTTTTCCTCTAGTAAAGGGCAGGAATTTAATTTATTGACTCAGGGTCAGCTGAAGTTTCTTGCTGCTGAGTTCCAATCTCCCTTCCTGGCTTCAGTCTACCACCTTTCCAGATTTGTGCCAGCAAAGTAGCTGGTGCAGATCTATGTTGACCCAGCAAAACAGTGAGAGCTTACCTGCAAGTAAGGTTCCCTTACCCAGAGGAGACCTCTGGGGCTTGAAACTACCCTGCGGGATGCAGTGTGCTCCCATTGGTGCAGCTGCATTGGTGGAGGGCAAGCTAGGTAGGCTTGGGCTGCCCATATGGCCAACAGATGACTGCAAAGCAACAATGATTTCTTAAAGGAAAACTGACCTGAGCATTGCAGATGAAGCCTGGGGAGGAGTCTCTGAGAACAGCTGAAAAGGGAAGCTTCATTAGGACTAGCGAGGCTTGTACTGGCGGTGTGTCACCCCTGGACATTCTCCACTTGCAAATGTGTACAAACAAAAGACTAAGACCTGCTTGAGCACTCTAGATTTGTGCCTCAGCTTCTGCAGGTGTGCCCTCATTAGTTCAAAGCAGTTCAAAGCAGCTGCACGTTCCACATGTATTATTATAAGTATTGTGGAGTGCAGTACTTACTCTTGTCCTAAATAATGTGCAGTCTATATCAATGGTTTCCAAACTGGGGAAAAGCAGGGAAAAGTTTTCCTGGTGCGAATTCTGCCAGGGAAACTCCAGAAGACCCCGACTACAGCCCCGAAGGGGTCTTTGCGGCCAGCCACTTCCACGGTCTGCCGCCCCAGCATGCCTCACACCTGGGGTCCTGTGCAGTTGTGGCTGGCCGCAAAGACCCCCTGGGGCTGTAGCTGGGGGGGGGGGGTTTCAGAGCTTCCCTAGCAGAATGGAAAGTGCCGTTCACTTCAGGGAAGGAGGAGGCAGATGCTACTCTGGAGATGCCTGGTCTATATGTATTGCTGTCCTCATGTTCAGTATTTATCATCATCCAATTAGTTTGCATGGCTTCCTGTGGCAGCATTTTATAGCATTAGCATGCCAATACCTAGGTAAGTTTTATGTGACTGCAGTACATCCTTAGCAATGTGCTAAACAGTAGATTACAGCCAGAATGCTGTCGCTGGAATTCTATACAGAGTCGGATTACTGTTACGGGAAAAATGCCATTTCTCAAAAACATGGTGTTAGGAGCCACAAACACGGTTTTCATTCTGCCATTCTAACATTTCTGTGGGGGCGGGATTTTGTGTGTGTGTGGGGGATGATGCTTACTTGTACATCAAACATGACATCTAAAACGGATGATGGGCATTTCCTCTGTAGGAAAAGAAGGGAGGCATTGAGCGTTCTCTTGATGGGAAATGAATCTGAAATAAGTTGTGATTTGGAGCTTTGAAATGTAAGAGTTGGCTTGTTTTGACAGGCTTAACGTACATTACCAAATGTTGTCAATAATGTCTAGACAGGTGACTTCATTTATGTGTGTGTCTTTGTATAATTACGATGTTGTTGTTTTTTTAAAAATTGTAAAATGTAGAAGTGTTAGATAATTTTGATCAGTGTCACCTTAGTTCTTCAGTACCTGTAACTGATTTTGAGGTCTTCAGCAACCCTTTGCCTTTTCTGTTATGTGAAATGGCTCAAAGTGTGTTATGAAAATAACACTGCCTGCTAGGGTGTTGCATGTAGATAAAGTGGATATAACGCTTTTAAGACTTTTCCTTTTTGCTTTAAGATGGATGCAACAATGTATTAGAGCAGGGGTGGCCAACCTTTCAGCTTTAGAGATCCAGGAACTTTAACAATTGGGTAAAAGGAAGGAATTTCAATTTCAGCAGGTGCAGCTTGTCATTTGTCAGATAACAATCTGCACCTGCGGAAATTTCCTTTTCTACACAAAGCTCCAGGATCCTGAAAGTTGAAAGATGGGCCATCCTTGTATTACAGTGGTTTTCAAACTCTCACAGAGAGTTTTCACCGCTGTAAGTGTCTGCGGGGGCAGGACAAAGGCAATGACACAATCCCCAGGATCATGTCACTGCTTGCTGCAAGAGCCTTACCTGTCTCAGTGCTGGGCTCTTGGGGGTCCAGGGAGCCTCCCCAAACATCAGAAGTAAGAAAAGTGATTGTGACCCACTTCCGGGTTCATTAAAAGTAGGGATTTAGTTGTTGCACAGGTAATGTTTGAAAAACTCAGTAGCCACTCCCAAAAGCACCCATCTTGTTCATGAGTAAAGGTAAAGGTAAAGGTTTCCCCACGACCGAATGGTCTAGTCGTGACCGACTGTAGGGGGCAGTGATCATCTCCATTTCAAAGCCTGTAGAGCCGACGTTTTGTCCGAAGACAAGCTTCTGTGGTCATGTGGCTGGCATGACTCTACACCATAGTGCATGTAACGCCGTTACCTTCCCACCAAGGTGGTCCCTATTTATCTACTTGCATTTTTAGGTGCTTTCGAACTGCTAGGTTGGCAGGAGCTGGGACAATCAACGGGAGCTCACTCCGTCACGCAGTCTTGAACTCCCAACCGTCCGGTCAGAAAGCCCAGCAGCAGTGGTTTAACCCACTGCGTCCCTACTGTTCATGAGTAGAACACATGAAATATCAGTTTCTCAGAAGCGAGTTGATAAAGCACTGAAAGTAGCCATAGTTAAAGGTATAGCTTGAGTGAAAGATGTCATTCTCAAAACAGAAGTGCCCATGAAATGCAGCAACAGGTAGAACTAACATTTTGTGTTAACTCATAATCCAGCTCAAGAATGATGGCAAGATTTTAGTGGCACTATCAACTGTTTGCTCTTTCATATCAAGAGACATTTACTAGGGAAAGGCCTACAAAAAGCCATTTTATTTAATTGTCTCTTGATGCTTTCCCCAAAGGTCATTCTGTTAATCACCGCCCTTTGTCAGGTAATCAGTGTTGTGGCATCAAAACTCCAAAAAAGGAGAAGCGACTTAAACCACATCGTCGTCGGCAAATGTTTATAGTCGATATTTTATTGTGAACCCCATCACGGTATAAACAAACAACAGCCATTTTTACAATTTTGTTAGTTTTCTCTTTATCTCCTCCAGCGCAGTCCATAAACTTAAAGTGCCTTATTCAAATGCAAAATGAAAAAAAATGCCAACGGTGAAGAAACTGCAGAGAAGTGATTTGTCCATATAATTTAAAGAAAGTGTGTAAACAAGGATGAATGGATCGGATTGGCAGCACTTCTGGGGAACAAGGAGAGAGCAATGTCAAAAAATATACACTAGATGAAGCTGTGAAAACTTAATCTAGCATCATGAAACAAGGTCTATTTCAGAGCATTGGGTGAAGCCAATTACTGTAGTCTAGCCAGAACTGTGCAATAAATTCCGCAGCCTGTCAGCCAAACTCCCTTGCCTGGGACAGCGGAGAGACAAGGAGTCGTCAAATCTTTAGGAAATGAGAGTTCTTTATTTTTTTTTTGATAACATTATCAAATGCTGTTTGCTGCACTTTCAGGGGGACAGAGAGCAGCTTCAGGGTGGAATGTGGATGAGAAAACAGCATTCTGTGAATGGGGCCAGCTTTCACTCCCCATGTAATGGTACTGTATGGCTAATTGCTCCCAGCTCGGCTTGTGATTTCTGGTGTGTGTGTGTGTGTGTGTGTGTGTGTGTGTGTGTGTGTGTGTGTGTGTGT
>JAJKFI010000009.1:3660904-3763189 GCA_029204185.1 Lerista edwardsae | reverse complement strand
TGTGTGTGTGTGTGTGTGTGTGTGTGTGTGTGTGTGTGTGTGTGTGTTTATTACTAACCTAATAAAATTAGGTTACTAACCTACTGTAGAGTTAGGCCAACACAAGTTAGGCCAGCAAAGTTTGGCCAGCACAAGGGCTAACGTAAAGCACATTTGGACCACTCTCAAGAGTCAGGGAGGATGGCGCACGTCTGTGTGCTCGCCTCTCTGATTCCAAGAATGGTGCAAACATACTTTACGGTGTCCTTTGTGCCAGCCAAACTTTGCTGACCTAACTCCAGGTTAGGATTGGGCTCTAAGCCTGCTCGCATTAGATGGAGTTTCTGTTACTCTGATTAAGACTGAAATCCTATCCACACTTACCTGGGAGTAAACCCCATTGACTATGGGCATTTGTGCCATCCAAAACTTTGCTGGCCTAACTGTGCCAGCCTAACTCCAGGTCAGGATTGTGCTCTCTCTCTCTCTCTCTCTCTCTCTCTCTCTCTCTGTGTGTGTGTGTGTGTGTGTGTGTGTGTGTGTGTGTGTGTGTGTTTAAAGGAGCTGCTCTTGTGAAAAAACTCAGAAAAATGAAATATTCATTCACTGAAAACCAGCCGAGGGCCTGATTGCTCAACCATTTATTTTGAGCTGGTTACCACTTCTTGAGTTAAGGAGTCTTGTTCCAATCCTGGGTCAAGGTGACAAAGGGCCCAATCCTATCCAACTTTCCAGGGTTGATGCAACCATGCCAATGGGGTATGTGCTGCACCCTGTGCTGGTGGGAGGGGGCAGCCACGCCACCTCAAGGTAAAGCAGACATTTTCAACCACTGTGCCGTGCCACACTGGGGTGCTGTGAGTGGTCCGCAGGTGTGCCGTGGAAATTTTGGGAAAGGTCCTTTATTAGTAGAGCCAATGGGGGTTGTGAGCCCCCCCCCCCCAATTGGTAGCATGGTGTGCCCTATCAATGGTCAAAAAGCTGATGGTGTGCCTTGACAATTTTTGCACCTTCTCGGTGTGCCATGAGATGAAAAAGGTTGAAAAGCGTTCAAGTAAGGGAACGTATGTTCCCTTCCCTCGGGGTCGCATTGTGGCTTCATTGGTGCTGGAAAGTTGGTTAGGATTGGGCCCCAAGAGATTTTAGGTTAGGAATGGCAGTGAGAGGGAAGGAGCAAGGTTTATGGGTATACAGTACCTTCTGCTACCCCCCCCCCCCAAGTGCCACCTAGCCTTTGGGAGCCATCAAGTCTCTGGAAAGGCAACACCTGCTCTTGGCTAAACTTGAGCTTCCCCTGTTTCATGTCTGCATTCCATCCCTCTTTCTGCTCCTTCTCTCTGAAATACACTGCTTTTGACCTCTGTGGCTCTCCTTCCTTGCCATTGGGGAAATAAACGTTTAACCTCTGCCTCTCCTTCTCCTTTTCTGTTCCTTCCCCCTTCCTAAAACGTCCTTTAGATTGTAAGGCTCTGGGCAGGTTTTTCTAAAAAATTAATTAGCACCTCTTTTTTTTTAGGCCCCAGCCAATTAAATCAAGCACATGACATGGGGCTTAAGTCACATTTATGCAAGATTAATTTTAATTTAAAATTTAATTCAATTTTACATGTGGCTCTCCCATGCTGAGAGAAGCAAAGAACTTTCTTTACGTGATTAGCCCAGATGCAGTACAAAAGGCAAATGTGAAATAAAGTTTCTGTGCCTTATTATTATCACACTTTTGCGTGCTAAGTTTACAAATTGTGGTCAGAGAAAGGGCAATCTGTGTGTATGTGATACGCAGTTCGATGGAACATTACTTGCATAGACTAAAATTGAAGGGGAGAATTCCCCCATTGCTTTTTGAATCATAGGAGCTTGTATCCAAAGGAGATGAATTCTGACTTAGCACCACTGTTAGTCTTTGCTGCCTGGCAGCCCAATCCTATCTACTTATGGGGGCAGATCTCGCAATCTGCAGCAGTAAGCCCTGGCCCAGTGATGGAAAAGCTGAACTGCTATTGTATATTATGGGGGTGTCAGTGCGAATAGCCAGATGCCCCATATACATGACAATGACTCCCAGATGCCTCATCAGGGCAGGTAGATTGGTGGCATGGGGTGGGTGGGGGAGAATCATGAGTGCTTTGGGGTGGGGAGCAAGCTGGGCAAGGAGGGAGGGGGAGGATCTTGGTGGAAGCGGTGCACACCAAAATGTTATCCCCCTTTCCCTGCTTTGAACTACTTCTCTGAGGGCACAATCAGTGGTGTCATCCTACCGGTACGCTGGGCGGGACATCCGGGTGATCGGCAGTCCGCCTGTCGCGTACCGCAGTGTTACGCCGTTTGCGTAACCAGTTACGCAGCTTGCGTACATTACGCAAATGGCGTAACGCTGCAGTACGCAACGGGCGGGCTGCCGATAACCCGGATGTCCCGCCCAGCGTACCAGTAGAATGACACCACTGGGCGCAATCCTAAACTGAGTTAGGCTGGCATAAACAAAGCCAGCAAAGTTTGGCCAGGAAAGGGACACTGTAAAGTATGTTTGGGCCATTCTCAGCGTCAGAGAGGCCAGCACCCAGACGTCAGCCATCCTTCCTGACTCCAGAGTGGTCCAAACACGCTTTATGGTGGACTTCGTATGGGCCAATCTTTGCTGGCTTAGTTTATGCTGGCATAACTCCAGTTTAGGATTGCGCTCTGAGTTTCCTCCAACTTTCTTCAGCAAAATAGCTGGCGTAGGTTCACAGAGACCCATTGGAGGCCAGGCAGCCTAGGCTAGTAAGAAAAAAGCTTTACTTACCTCTCCTGAGCTGCCTGGTCCCCTCCCCATAGAATGCAGTGCACACTCTGTCAGTGGCACCGAGTACTATGGGCTGGTGGGGCGGGGTAGGATTGGGTCCTCCTAAACCCCATTCATTTTAATGAAACTTAAGTCATGATCAGCTACTGAGAGAGGCAGTAAACTGGCGGGAAGCCCCTCCCCCGGACAAGTTGATTCGGTGTCCCTGTGTAATTATTCCTCTAGCAAATGCAATGGTGCAGCATGTAACTTTAACAGGCACAAAGCTATCCTGAGAGTCGAGATTACAAAGAACATCTGCTTGGTCAGCAAAACTGCCACGTTGCTGTAAAAAAGGAAATCTTGATCTTTGTTCCTGCTTCACTGGAGGAATAACTCGACTAATAAAGGAAGGGCCCAATCTTATTTAACTTGCCAGTGCTCATGAAGCTGTGCTCTCATTCTAAGGTGTGGGGGCCTCCTCAAGGCAAGGGAGCATTCGTTTCCTTACCCTAGGGCTTCATTGTAGTTGCATCAGCATTAGAAAACTGAATAAAATATGAGCCTTAAAGACCTTTTTTTTTTAACTACTTGTGTGCTAATGCACCAGAACATGCTTGACACTTCTGCCTATTCTCAATTTGTGGGAGACAATAGATGCCAGAGTTCAAGCCTACCTGAAAGTCCTCCTGTTGTCTTTTCTGTAAACTGTGAGCCTGAGGTAATGCTACTGGAGTTACAAAAGGGTGAGGATAGTGCACTCTGCACGTATTTGGAACAGTTTTTTTCCTCATTGTTTCTTCACACCTGCCAGGGCAGAGCTAAAAGGTTTCCAGATTCCACAGCAACACATGATTTATGTTCTTTGCATTTTCCTAACTGTGCAAAGGAATCATACTCATATCAGATTTGGTGACTGACATAATTCAAAATAGTATTTTAAACAGAAATCATTTTAGGCAAAAGATTTAGTCGAAGGCAGAAGATTTAGTTGAGAGGGTTAATGCCTCCGTTTGCCTGAAGATCAGAGCTGAAGATCTGAAGGTCGCTAGTTCGGGACAGCCGGAAGTCTCTGTGAGCGGCAGACCTCGTTAATTGCGACTGATTAACGGCTGAGCTTCGGCTGCCTTCAGAAACCGTTTATCAGCCAGCAAGAAGACAAACGGGTGGCCAGAAAGAAGGACTAAATCCAGAAAGATCCATCTGTATGTGTGTAGTTCTTGGAAGATAGAACGTTTCTATAAAAATTGTAAAAACCTTCGGGTTTCTGAATAAAGTCTGCCTATGTAAACCGCCTTGAGTTACAGTCATTAGAGAAATCTGGTGACCTAAGAAAGGCGGTATATAAATCCAAGTATTCTTATTCTTATTCTTATTCTTATTAAACAGCTAACAATAGAAACAGAGATGAGCACCCCTTATTTTGTTGTAATTCAGGACTTGAAACACAGCTGGCATCAGGTTGCCCTGGCCTTTGAGACATTTAAAGGCTATGGGTCCCATGTGCCACTGCACACAGGACTCCCCCTTGGCTTCTCTAGGCATTCAGTGCCAAACAGGGAGGGGGAGAGGAGGAAGTAGCTAAACCACTCTCACTCCCCCCCCGACTTCCTCTTGCCACTCAAGTAGGTCCCAGGTGACTAACAACCCACACATTGATTGCATAATATGCAAACCATTTCAATAATATGCAAATTAGGCTGCCCATTTTGGGAAATTGAAACATGGCAACCCAGTGCCAGTTAGGCTGTACCATGTGCTAGTTCCAACATGTAGATGACTTTATGTTAGGGCACTGGTTCCCAAACTGTGGGTCGGGAACCATCAGTGGGTCGCGAGCTAATTTCAGGTGGGCCATGAAGCACCTAAAGCAGCCATACTGAAAATATGAGAAGATGGAATGCTGGAAAGAGAGACGGCTGTGTGGTTATTTTGCTTGGGTCAAGGTTGTACATAGATTTTTTTCATTCTGATTCATTTTGCTATTGGAAAATAGCTGAGAAATAGCCCAACTTATTGCCGCATTCTCAGGGAAGCCACAGGCTCTGGCATTACAATGACGGCACTTCAGGCCATCTCATCACTTCTGGTGGGTCCTGTACAGACTGTCATGCTAAAAAGTGGGTCCCGGTGCCAAAGAGTTTGAGAACCACTGTGTTAGGGATTATGAGCACAATCAATCAACAATATTGTTGTGCAGGTTCTGGAGAGGACCCTGGAAACAGAGCCTGCGGTCCTGGATTAAAGCTTGCATTTTAAATAGTGCACTAATATATTTCAGCCTTCAGATGCTTCGGAAGCCCTTCACATGTAAGCTCAGGCTCTCATTTATCAAACCATAAGCAGCAAGCTAGCCTGAGCAGATGACTGACACAGACGTGGCCCTCTGTAATCCATCAGCAGTCTGTCCTGCTCCTTAACCATTTCCTCAAGGTTGTAGAAGACTAAATGGAAGCTGCATACTCAAAATCACATTGCCTCTTGCAAAAAAAAAGCCAGCTGATCTTTTGTAATATGCTTACAGTAAGCAACTATTTTAAATGAGGCAAATTTAGTTAAGTTTTTTTATCCCATCCACCCCTACATGCAGTGATGTCATTCAGGGGGAACGGACCAGAAAGGGCATTCCGGATCTTAACGGGCTCGGTGGCTTTTTTTTGTTTTTTCTTTCAACATTTGAATTTGAACTCAAAAGTGAGTTCCTGTTCCTAAATCATTTGAATGACACCACTGCCTACATTAAATTAGGGCTGCTGCTGAATTTCACAGGCTGGCCTCCTTTCAGTTCTTGGCATCCCTACTACAGCCAGGGCACATCTGTATTGGTTTTAGAGTTTGAAGGATTAGCTTTCTCATTCTGTACTATTGAAAACAGTGGCTCGGTGTGTTTGTGTACTATATGTTCCTACGAACGTGCTCTGCTTCTGGTGTAAAGCCTCTGTTAGCTTTGGACTAGAGCAGCGCTTCCCAAATGTTTTAGCACCAGGACCCACTTTTTCTTAAAAAAAAAAAAAAATGAGAATCTATCGTGACCTACATAGCTTTACTAGACAAAACACAGATCTCCAGAAAGAAATATTTCGATTTCTTAATCACTGGCCCTAATCCAATGTGACCAATGTCGTCACATTGGGCCCCACACTTTGGGGGGGGGGGGCCTGCACTAGTGTAGCAAGCATATTGCCTGCTACTGCAGCTGGGATCTGTATGAATTTTAAGTGAGTGGGGTGAACAGAGCGGCTTTTCCTTGAGCACTCCCTACCTCCCAACTGCCCGAAATGGGTCTCCTGGAAGCAGTTGGTGGTGACGTCATTATGTCACCACCAACTATTCCAGGTGCCACATGTGGCATCACAAGCACTTTTCTTGGTGAATGGGGAGCCCTGCAGGGAGGGGGAGGGACCCTGCAGGAATGCCCCACGTTGGGCCCTGCCGCTCCCGGATCCAGCCCTGATCATAATTAATACATTGTTAATTAATAATCAGGGTCCTGTGCTCCTGACGCTCCCAGAGACCTTACATATAGTACATGTGTGTAGCCATGTTGCTGGATTCTCCCTAGAAATGGAGTTCAAGGACTGTTCCCCCAAACCTTTACAGTCATTCCAGGGCACTCAGGAGACTGAACTGGAGAGCAGGATGCACAGTTCGGGACTTCCAGGGCAGACAAATAGCTGAAACTGGGTTCACATGTCATCTACGGCATGACAATTACTAGAGAAAATTTGAAAACGTGACATCATAATTTGGAGGAATGAAGATTACCTCATACCACAGGTTAGCGTTCCAACCTCGAGAACAGTCTCTCCATCCAGATTGTCCACTGCTCCCATCTTTCCTGCCAATTGGGCAAGGGTGTTTGTAAAGTTTTTAAAACTTATATTTCTGAAATGTTTCAAAACGTTTCAAAATCCAAAAATTGGATTGCAACACACTGGTGGGTCCTAACACATAGTTTGGAAAACACTGGACTAGAGCAAGGGGCTTCCAACTCCGGTCCGCGGGCCAGATCCAGTGCCCCCTTTTTCCTTCCCCCGGGATGATTTGCACTTACCATTCCATTGGGGAGCAAAGCGACAGTCACGCCTACAGTTCCCAAGTGTCTCTGCGGCCAGCTGCTTCCTGGTTGTATTGACAATGGGCAAAATTGGTTAGGAAACACCTGTAGCCCTCTAGTCCAATGAATAGAATAACTGATCAAAGAAAAATTTTTCCCCCAGGGTTGTTTTGTTTGCCACTACAGAATGTGGTGTCCATCACTAAACAAGACCCTAAAGGACTAGCAGTTTCTTCTATAAGTTCTGTAGTTTAAAAAATCAAGCTGGGATGAAGAGTGTCAGAAATAGACTCTGTAGCTCAGATGTATCAGCATTGTTGATGTTTCCCAGTCCCTTGGAAAAGGAAAAAAAATCAGGCCATTAATAAATGTTAGCAATGCACCTGAATTATTCATTGAGGTTTACAAGAGTCTTGCACCTTCTGACCTCTAAGTCAGCCACATGCAGGTTCATACAATGTAATATCAGTCACTTTGCACAAGGTTGACTTTTTGCGCTGACATACATAAAGATGCAAGTGAAGCACGGTCATCACTGTAATTAAGTGTTTGAAGAGGAGTGACTTGCAAAGGGTGCGAGAAAAGGAGTATATGAATGAAATAAACAATCCAGCTGTTATTTTCATGCATTACGCTGCAAGATTGTGGCCTGTTTTACAGAGGTCTTGGAAAGGATTTGTGAGTGATTTGGAAGGTACTGTTGTCTTATTGAGGCCAGACTTCTCATGCAGTGCCTTGAAACGGTTATGTGGAGCAGTGGTGTAACTAGGGAGGCACCAGGGAAGGTCCACCGCACTCCATGGCAGTGTGGTAGGTTCCTGCTGTCTCTACGGGATTGACAGCATCTACCTTTGGCACATGGAAATGCCACAAAATGGTCCTTCCTGTCCACCCTGGCTCCTCTACAGCTCCAAATAAAGTCATTTTCAATGCCAGGGCTTGCTTGCACAGAGGCAGGAATGGCAGCACAAGCTTGGGGGGGGGGTGATGCTACGATGCAGGGCTTCATCACATCACCTAGCCCTGGTTTCATGCCCCCCTACTATGCTACTGGTGTGGAGAAGCATCCTTGGAGAGGTGGTGAATGGGCAGGCCCAGCATTCCACCACCTTCTCTAAGCTGCTGCTCCACCCGGGGGCTCTGATCCTTTCCTGGTGTGCTAAGAGCAAATTTGAAGAAGATTGCAGCACTGGCAGCCTCATCTTCCGCCAACGCTGCTGGAGAAAGGAGGAGGAGGAGAAAGGCTACTGCAGCCCCAAGTTAATTCTCTCCACCTACTTGGTGCTTATGAAAGACTAGCTTGTTGTTACCCGGCGTTGCCCGGGGGAGAAAGTATCCCCAGCTAGTATTAGGAGAAGGAATGAATTCAGGGACAGAATCAAGCAAAGGAGCGTAATGAAATGGTCCCACTTACTGTCTGCAGGTAATGTGGCAGGATAGCAGTGAAGTCTGAGAAACAGGCAGAGGTGGCCAGCTAGCTCCCTGGAAATAGGTCCCTCTCAGATCCGACTGGGTGCTGGAACTCTCTGGATCATTTTCAACTCTTTGCCACGCAGGCAGTGCAAAGTACTTTCGGTTTCGCTTTGGGTTAGTCCCTGTGAATCACATAACCTGCAGAATCGTCTGTGACCACAGGGTGGCAGCAGCCCTGCAGCCCAATGCAATCCCCTTGGTGCCTGACGATCTGGCCCCCCTCCCCCCAAAAAGGGGGGGCTGTAGGGGGGTCTGACCCCCGCAGTGTTCTTTGCCAGGCTGCAAGGTACGTGTGTGCCAAGTTTCGTGGCACTCGGTCAAGGCATGGGGAAGCCTATTCGGAACATACATACAGACATACAGACATACAGACCCACGTCCATTTTTATATATATAGATAATTTGGAGACTCCCCCTTGAAGGGAGAATTCCTCCCTTCCCATGAGTGTGGTTGTAGTTGCTATGTAAGTTTGAAAACGCATACCTACACATGTCCAAACATATAATTGGTCCTATTACACAAAGGACCAAACTATATGTTTTGACATACTGCAAATTTTGACCCTTAGATGTAGATCTGTATTGGTAGGTACAAATCACCTCAGTGTGTGGCTCATGGTGGTACACTGGATAATTTGACTGTGCCGCTTGAGCCACCATTTTGCGTCTGACTCCACTCCTACCCAGCCACCATTTTGCTCCTCATAGTGATTTGTGAACCTGAGGGCTCTACTTAAAAGCAAATGGAAATAGATCCTGCAGTTTACATGCACCTGTTCTACTCTGCAAAGCTCTATTTAGGAGCAAACTAGAAGTGACCTTCAACACACAAGTTTCATGCTTTCTTTTAAGGAAATAGTCAAGTGCGTGGAGGGGTTGTAACAAAATGGACTGAAACTGGAGGGGAGACTTTAATACTTTGCTTCTGTTGTAGTTCTAGTTGCTATTGTGCCTCCCCTCATACAATCCTTTTAATGGGGGGAAAAAGCTTCTATCAGCATTCCACTGAAGTTCTTCTTCCATTAAAAACAACATGGGGAGATGTAATTAGAATTGGAAGCACAGCAGTGCCACAGGACTAAAGCAGAACCACTCTCAGGTCACAATCTTAACCTGGAGCTAGGCCGGCACAGTTAGGTCAGCAAAGTTTGGCCGGCACAAGGGTCATCGTAAAGCCCGTTGGAACCATTCTCAGATTCAGGGAGGATGGTGTACGTCTGTGTGCTGGATTTTCTGACTCCAAGAGTGGTCCAAGCATACTTTATGGTTCCCCTTTTGACAGCCAAACTTTGCTGGCCTAACTCCAGGTTAGGATTGTGCCCCCAGTTGTGATTTGAGACTGTCTTGTCACCCTAGCCAGGCCATTTCCTTAAAAAAAATAAACACAGAATGTATTTGTTTGCTGGATTTATACCCCAAATCACTCAAAGGGCATTTGGAGTTTCCTTGATAGCTTGTTTTTAACTGTTACACTTGTTGAATATAACCAATGAAAAACAACAAGTGCAATCTATGAAAGTGCTCTCCTGTGCTGATACAGTCTCCTCTGTACAAGTGTTGGAAGTCCAGCCACTGGCAATGCAAACAAGGTTTACTAGTTTATAAAAAAAATAGAAAGGGTGAACTCCTACCTCAGTTTCACTTGGCCAAAATCAACCCCACATGAAAAATGCTGACGATACCGTGTCATTTTGTTCTGCCTTTCCCTTCTCGAAGCCGTCTTAAACTCCATTCATTTCCACTTTCTGCAGATGTTTGTTAAGCTCGAACGATGCAGCAGTGAATCAAATGGCTGGGAAATGTTATAATGCCCAATTATGCAACTCACTGAATGTCTGCAAGATGAACAATGGAAAGTACTAGGTCTGCTTTACCCATTTAACTTCATTTAAACGGTTCTTGGCATCCATGTTGCATTAATGCGATAACTTTTGTGTAGCAATTAACAGACTGTGGCAATTTGGAAATGTTCAGGCAGCTCATCAGGAAAGGGCTGTGAAGTGGATAGTTAGAGTCTTTGTTAATGTATTGGCTGCTCGGGACTTCAAGCCACATAGTCCGCTTTCTCTAAGAATTAAGGGAGTGAGCAAAAACTAATGGATGGCGAGGCAGGCCATAGACCCAGCTGCCATGTGTCATTTAGGTCTTCACATAATTCTTGATAGCCCTTAGCAAATAGTGTTGGCAAGAGTATCATTTTTTTCCTAAACGCTGGTAATTAGAAGATAATTTAATTTATAGTGAAATGGCTAATTGGCCAGTTTGTGATGCCTGGGAACAGCATCTTTTATTGGGCTCATTTGTTCTTGGTCTCATTTGTTTATTAGATTTCTGGAAAGAAAGATACACTTCTAGAACCAGACAAGACAGCACTTTCGACTTGAGAAACCTTGGGTTGATCTCTGTCTGGAAACCTCTCCCTCACCCCCAAGTACAGTTTGCTTTCCTAATGGCCTTGCATTCAATTTGAATGTGGGTACAAAAGGGGTCTGTTATATTGGGGTGTGAATAGGCAGAAGTGATTGGTCAATAAGGAGGCAATGCAATCATGTGTTAGAATCTGGAGATAAAATGGTTGTGGGGTTGGTGGTTGCATCACCATTTGTTCAGTCCATTATTTCTCCCCACATGTCCCATCAGCTTCCCTTGCTGAAACCTTATGCCCATTGTTGACTAAATAGCCTCCCTTTTTTGTACCGAGATCAGCACTAATCCAGCACAAGACACTTCTGTACCCCACCAACTGTGCAGAGGCAATCAAAGGTAAGCATGCCTGCTCACACTGCAAAGGTCCTCCTTCACTTGCCTCAGACTAGGTTCTTATCAGCCCCTGGGGTGGGATAGCCACACATTTGCCTCCAGCAGTCAACAGCAATCACTGACCCAGAAATCACCGGTGCCCTTCAGCCAGTCATCTTCCACACTCCAAACCCTCTGCTCCTACATCCCCACCACTCCAAGACCTTGGCACCTCCAGTGGTTACAGCTGTGTAGCACACCCTCCGTTAACGCCTAGATTTTAACCCGTGCCTCCTGGATCTCTCAGAGCACAGGGACACAGTGGACACCATGTACAATTCAATTCAAAATCCTTGCAATTCAAAATCTTCCGCAGCTCCACTTCAGAGCGCAATCCTAATCTGGAGTTAGGCCAACACAATAGCACACATAATAGTCCAAATACGCTTTACGGCACATTTGCAACAACCCGCCTGAACATGGGACTTGTGTTGGTGTAACTTCAAGTTAGGATTGCTCCCTGTAAAACCTGGTCTCCCTGGGAGTATAATTCCGTTTTTTGGAATTTTTCCAGATCTTCTATGTTTTTCCTGAAAATGGGTAGCCAGAATTACACATCCTCAATGTGAATATTTTTTTTTCACATTATTGTACCAGCATTCCTCCAAGGAGCTCAGGGTGGTGTTCATAGTTTCTCCTCTCTTTTTGTCCTCACAACAACCCTGTGAGGTAGGTGAGATGGAGGGCACAATCCTAACTTGAAGTTAGGCTGGCACAGTTAGGCCAGCAAAGTTTGGCCCATACGAAGACCACCATAGAGCATGTTTGGACCACTCTCGGAGTCAGGAAGGATGGCTCACGTCTGTGTGCTGGCCTCTCTGACTCCGAGAATGGCCCAAACATACTTTATAGCAGTGATGTCATTCAGGGGGAACGGACCAGAATGGGTGTTCCAGATCCTAACAGGCTCCGTGCCTGGTTCCGGGTTCCCAACAAGTGCCAATCAAAAGTGAGTTCCTGCTCCTAAATCATTTGAATGACACCACTGCTTTATAGTGTCCCTTTCCTGGCCAAACGTTGCTGGCCTAACTGCAGGTTAGGATTGCACTCTGAGAGAGAGTCACTGGCCCAGTGTTACCTAAGAACCTTCATGGCTGAACAGAGATTAGAACATGGATCTTGCAGGTCTCATGCCAACTCCCAAACGAATATACCTTCTTGGTTCCATGGAAAATGCTGCAGACATATTGTCAAAGTATGTTTTATTTTCAATCTGTTTTCTCATAGTTTGTTCCTGTTGTTGTGTTAGCTTCTGTCACTGTTGCAGCACCCTTAGCTGATGAAATTAAATAGTAGGGTCAGTGAGTAACTGGTAAACATTTACTTTAAAAAAAACACACTGTGCTGTGTTTTTCTCCAGTGCTGGAGAATCACAATATACAATTTGTACCCAAGCAAACATGATACCTGCAGGATGTTGTACAATAGTACTGTCTGCGCTCCGATTCATCCAGGAGCACCTTGGCCTTCAGTCTGATTGTGTATGCCACACTTGATGCTGAATGCTCAAGAATAATTGCCATGCGTAGTAACAGGCATGTGGGTGGGTTCGCCTGAGTGGCTTCTCAAATCAAATCTAACGCAAGCATGGGGAAGGAGCCCTCTTTGCACATATACCGTATCAGCTGTTTAATCATTCATGGCTGCAAATTAGCCGCATACTATTATTCACGAGGCTGCATTAAGAGGAGCCCATGTTTTATTGGATTCCTGCAACGGAATGAAATATTGGCACAAAGACGTATTCTGGGAGAATATCGACTGCTGGGCAAATATGTATTTTGAGAGGACGCAACATGAGTAAAGACTGAAATCTGATCAAATGAACCCATTTGCTGAGCAGAAGTTTTTTTCAAATAATACAATAAAGCAGGTCTATGTGAGATTGTGCAGGGTGTAAAGGCGTTAGCTTAAGGGAATCACTCAGCTATAGCGTCCCATCTGTATTATTCACAGCTCCAGGGCCTTAAGCCAATGTGACCAATGTCATCACATTGGGCCCCGCACTTTGGGGGGCCCCGCACCAGTGCAGCAAGCAAATTGCCTGCTCCTGCAGAAAGAATCTCTATCGGCTGTAAGTCAGTGGGGAGAGCACAGCAGCTTTCCCTTGGGCCCTCCCACCTGCCCCTGCCTCCAAGTGGCTCAAAATGGGCCTCCTGGAAGAAGTTGGCGGTAATGCTATCATGACAGCAACAACTACTTCCAGGTGCCACATGCAGCACCCCAAGTGCATTTCCCCGCAGGGAGGGTGAGGGGTCCCATGGGAATGCCCTGTATTGGGCCCCATTGTTCCTAGAGCCGGCCCTGCACAGCCCAATCCTAAGTAGCGCTGGCACAGCAAAGCCGGCACAGCAGGGCTATATCCTAAGCCCAGTAGAAGGCAGCAGAAGCACAAGGGGAAGTTTCCCCCTTGCACCCAAGGAAACCCCAGCCAGCCCTATGGGGCTGCTTGGATTTGCACCTGCTGATTTGCAGGTACAGGTCAACGTGTGCAGCAGCGACCCGAATTGGCTGTGGACGAGGCTTAGGATATGGCGCAACACTGCACTGCCCCGTTACGTCCCCTACATGCCTCTGGAACGCCCTTCGCAAAGTCCTGTGCCAACCGAGCATCGCTGGCGCTTGGCCGGTGCATGGCCAGCGCAGCTGACGGGCGCAGTGGTGCCCGAGCACTGGTGCTGCTGCTTGCACCGGTCCAGCAGCCGACTCACTGGGGCAGACACACCTAACATCACATTGGCGACAGTGCTGCATCAGGGCAAGAGTGCACTGCCGGCACAAGACCAGTATAGGATTGCGCTCACATCCGTACTGGAACCCTGACTTGTGCTTTTGAAAGCAGCAACAATGAGACACGCCTACAGTAAAAATTGGGACACAATCAAGGACGTCGACATTCTTTTACTTGCCGTCCATTTCCTGGCCTTTTCCCATGTTCTGACTTCACATTTCTACGCTTTAAAAACACACACATTTAAGATCAGCGGTGCTTTACATGGGAGATGACTGGTGGCATTTGGGAGTCGTATTATTAAATAATTGTGAGGAGTTAAAAACAAACTCAGCTACGGTTGCCCCCTTCTGCCCGACACGGAGATGGACTTTCCATTTTCCTGTGCTGAAACAAGGGGTTGAAATGAAATGTTTGTATGAGAAAAAGGAAATTTGGGGTGGGGAAGAGGAAGGGATAAACAGGCTGCCTTACAGTTTTGATATCAGTGTTGGGAGAAGGGAGTTTAAACATTTACTCCTGCTGAAGTTCTTCTCCGGATTGACTCCCGATGTTTCTCCCATGAAGGAAACTGGCATTCGTGTTCAATTCGTGGTGCAGGGAGTAGGGAGGAAGTGGATCAGGATCCCAGCAAAAAGGAAAGGGGTAAATCCTTTCTTTCCCACTCAAAGTTCAGGCATGCCCCAGCACCCACTGATTCAGGGTGCAATCCAACCAACTTTGCAGCACTAACTTAGCTGTGTCAATGGGGCATGTTCTGCATTCTGCAGTGAAATAGTAGTCATGGAGGCCTCGTCAAGGTAAGGAAATGTTTGTTCCCTCACTTCGGTGCTGCATTGCCCTTACCCCAGTGCAGGAAAGTGGATTGCGCACTCAGCATCCACAATTTCAGTTATCCACTGATACCATGGATCAGTGATGTCATGCAGGGGGTACGCGAGGGTACGCGAGTACCGGTTTCTAGGATTACAGCTGGCCCCACCCATTCACCCACCAACTCGTCGATTCCACCCTCTGCAACATTTGAATTTCCTGCATGTTTGAGTTGCCTGCATGTTCTCAGAGCCAGGCAGGCAGGCAGGCAGCGAGCGGAGCCTTTCCTTGCCACGCCACTGAAAAATGAGTTGCTCTGTGGTTTTAACATGATGCCAGGCCTCCTTAACATGTTCTGGGGGTGCTGTGGAATACTGTGCAACTGTTGGGTCAGTTTAAAATCATCTGAGGCCTCATAAAGGGCTTTTTTCATGTCACTTCCTGCCACGACATCACTTCTGGCTTATGACATCACTTCCGGTGGGCGGGTCCTGACACATGCCAATCAAAAGTGAGTACCTGTTCTTAAATCATTTAGATGACACCACTGCCATGGATACAAGGCCGCCTATTAAAAACATAGGGGACATGAACGGTTTTGCTGCAACCAAGGTAAAATAAGATCCATTTATCGTTCTTCTAGCTTTAAAATACATGGCACCCCCAGCATTCACAGTTTCAGGTATCCATTGTGGGGGGGTTGAGATCTGCAACAGTGGATACCAGGGCATGCCTGCATTGGTATTACTCTCAAGGCTGAATCATCAATTAGGCCAACCGAAGTGGTTGCCTTAGGCAGCAAATTGCTGGGGGGGGGCAAGAGCATCTTTGTCCACTAACTTGCCCCTACTGCCCCCCTTCTCCTTCTATCCGTTGGATTGTGAAGAGAGGAGGGGGGATCGAAGGGAAGACGAAGTGTGGAGAGGAGGAAAGTGCTGACCTAGAACATGGGAGAGTGGGAGGGGCAGTGGATGATACGACAGTTGGGACGGGGGGCAGGGTTTGGCATGCTGCTTCAGGCATCCAGAAGTCTTGGGCCCGCCCTGATTGTTTTTCAGGGCACATCCTAACCAACTTTCCAGCATGAACATAGTTGTGCAAATAGGACACATCCTGCATCCTGCAGTGGAATAGTAGTCATGGAAACCTCCTCAAAGTAAGGGAATGTTTGTCCCCTTACCTCAGAGCTGCATTGCCTTTCCCCCAGTGCTGGAAAGTTGGTTAGAATTGCACCCTTAAAGTCAGAAATGGCTTAGGATCCGGATATCTCAAGAACCACTTTCTCCAATACATTAGCAGGCCTCTGCCGGACCCCTCAGAATACGTAGTCCCTGGTCAGGCATTCTTATTTTTAGCAAGGGAAGAGCTCCTCTCTCTTTTCACCCCAGTATGGTGACTTTTCCAGTGGCTCTTGCTGGTGTCTCTTCTGCATCTTATTTTCAGATTGTGAGCCTTCGGGGGGACTTTGTTGAAAAGAGGTATCTACATAATAAATGTAATGTAATGAATTTATTATCATTTGGGGAGGTGAAACAATCGGAGAATTTGCCTTCCTGCACTCCCGCATTCGTTTCTGTGGAAGCCGTTTCATAGCTTTTCCTCGTGGAGAGCGGCAGTCCCTCACTTCCCTTCAGTGACCAAATATATATTAGTTACGGGCAGGCATTTGGAATTAGATAGACACTGGCAAGCAATTGTTTATTGCTCTCAGGTTTTTCATTCTTCGCGATATCCTAGTGGGAGCTTGAAAACACATTTTTATTTCCTTATGATTTTTGCCCTTTTCTACTTGAGAAAACATTGATTTTCATTCCCCTCCAGAATGGAACACAAGTCAACATAAATGCCCTTTCTTTTCTTGCCTGTGGATCAGCATTGTTAATATCAGCCTTGGGTTGGTTAACCTGGATAGTCTTGCTTGCTGTGTTTAAGCAAAGAGGACAAAGAAGGCCGAACCCACCTGCATCAACATGGGTCCCAGTACAGACAACGGTGGCTGTGGTCGTTTTTCTAATAGAAAACGGGAGGAAGTGATGATTCTAGCAGGCCTCTAGCGCAGCTCATTTTAAAAACAATATGGCATCCCACTCACAGAGGAGTCATTGAAGTCAAATGCATGGAGGCAGCCGTCTGGTTAACGTTATGTATGCAGGCGGCCATGTTTCTGCCAGTAGAACTCAAGTGCATGGAAGTGACCATCTTTAATAGCTTTGAGCTCACAGTTCAGATTGCTAGTGTGGCGAACTTGCTAGAATGTGAAAAAAGAAGGCAACCCGAGCATTCTGGAATAAGACAAAACAAAAAAACAGCTGTCCAGGACTCCTAGTGCTGGAATCTGAAAAAGAATCTGAATTCAGAAGGCTGTGAGAGGCAACCCATCTGTTTTCCCCCTTCCCTACTACTGAGCTGGACACATAAGGCTGATCTACCTGCAGATGGCTGGTTCCCCGTCAGTTCTGTCTTGCTGAATTGGTCTGATTGAGCCCAGCTTCCTCCCAAATCGGCACATCCCATTGAATGTAATGGAGTTACACTGAGTTACGCTATCGGAAGATCTGGTCTTGGTTCTTTCATTCCAAATTCTGAATGACTAATACAGTGCCAGCGATTCTGACGATAATATGTGAGATGTGAAATTGCAGTCATGTTTTTGTCACAGTAGGTAGACTCTGCCCCTTAACTCATCAGTGCTCTAGTAATCTGGGAATTTCCTGTGTGGTTTTTATCTTTATTGTCTTTTAAGTGAAAACGTCTTATACACTGCAAACAATCTGTTCCTGGTTCATTTGCTCTCAGCGAGGGGACGGTTTCCACATGTCAGATTGGTCCGCTTTGGATATTGTGTTTACCATGGCCATAAAAGTACAGCTAAAACGGATCTGCCCTGTCTCAGTCCTGTAGGTAAGAGACTAGTGCTTTTCCTTGCACATCAATCCGTTCCTTTTAAATAATGAATAATGGACTTTATATTCTAAAATGACATTTCAGTGACTATGCTAGATTGAGCTATATTTCTTCGGCACGAGTATATTCGCATGGTGATAAACTACTTATGGAGCTTGCCTTGGGGGTTCGTTTAATATAATGTACTTTAATGTAGAAGAGCTGGAGAAATTTGTCAGGCTTTTTTTCAGCGCGATCATGCCTATTCTTTCTGTAATATTTGCATTTATTCATACATAGCTATAAATATCCCTCAAATAAATGAGGCATATATTATTCCTGAGAGGCTCATCTGGTTAAATCTGTTGAAGCTAGTAGCCTAGAGAGCAATACCAGACTTTTCCCTCCCTCTGGGGGTCCTTCCAATATTACCTTCATGGCAAGGGCACTATTGTAATGTGTACCTCTTTCCTGCACCACTTTGGTTATAAGGAAGATCTAGGCCATGGGGAAAGCTCTTTGATAGTTTACCCTGCTACCCCAGCATCACCCCTGGCAAGAACTGGAGTTCCAGTCAAAGAAAGGAAATTGTGTCATAAGTGCCACATAGTCTAGATTTTCAGCCAATATTGACAGTAGTGTGGGAGAGGATGCTCTCACACTACAATGTTAATGTAAGAAATGGCTCCTAGTCAGTGGTGTTATCTAAATGCTTTAAGAACAGGTACTCACTTTTGATTGGCACGTGTCGGGACCCGCCCACCAGAAGTGACGTCATAAGCCGGAAGTGATGTCATGGCAGGAAGTGACATTAAAAAACCCTTTTTGAGGCCTCAGACAATTTTAAACTGACCCAACAGTTGCAACAGTATTCCACAGCACCCCCAGAACATGTTAAGGAGGCCTGGCATCATGTTAAAGTGACCCAACAGTTCCAAAACCCCAGAGCAGCTCATTTTTCAGTGGCAAGGAAAGGAAAGGCTCCGCTTGCTGCCTGCCTGCCTGCCTGGCTCTGAGAATGTGCAGGCAACTCAAACATGCAGGAAATTCAAACGTTGCAGCGGGCGGAGTCGATGAGTGGGCAGGCGAATGGGCGGGGCCAGCCATAATCCTAGAAACCGGTACTTGCGTACCCCCACGTACCCCCTGCATGACATCACTGCTCCTAGTGTTCCTGGGCAGAGGAAGTTAGGATGGCTAGAAACTAGCAATGCAGTGTCATGCATGTGGTTGTAGTATAAAATAGGGCCAGAGCCTGCTTGGTTCCTAGGGTTCCTTTTTATTTCAAGGAGAAGCAGTATAGAAAAGGGAGGCTGCATGCCACACTCTTGATTCCTGTCTGAGTCCCTGGAGAGCTGCTGAAAGTCAGTTTGTAGACAATAGTGGGCTAAATGGGCCAATGGTCTGACTCAATGAGGCTGCTTCATAAGTTCGTATGATGTGTGATGGGGAAAATGGATCTTACTGCAGATGAGATTGAACAGTTCCTTTGTCAGGAGCACTCCTATAACTCTGTAGAAGAGCTCTATGACTCAGATATATTATCTTTGCCCATTAGCCAGAAGTAGAAAAGTAGCAGTAATTCACTTGTGTTTCTTTGGCATTTCCGGGTAATGAAGCAACTCTAAGATTTCCAGATGACTCTCCAATCCCTGCCTTGATTTCATCCTCTTTCTATCTGTTGTAGTTTCAGTTTAATAACTGAGTAGCTAGCTGGAATAAGCTCCATTGGTTGAGGTTCTTATTTCTAAATATTGCAAGTGGTTTTCAGATAGTTACTGACCCTTGAACATAAAAAGAAAGTTTTCTTTTTAGTTGATTTGAACAAGTTTGGTTTGTTTGTTTTTTGTTCTTATTTTTATTTTAAACTGCAGTCAATGGAATAATGTGAGTAATAGAGAAAGCAGCACAAAATTTGAATGATGTGGTTATTTCTTACAGGTATTATTTACATAATATAATAAGTTAAGCTAATTAAATGTCAGGCCATTTGTAATACAAAACTCAAATGAATTGAATAGGTCAGAAGAGAGAGCAATTAGTTATGCATGTATAATTTCATTTAATTCATATTTAGAAAAAGGAGATATATCAGGTCAACATTTTATTGCTGATTATTTTTTTCATAGTAGTTTATCTGCACACTTTCTAGAAACAAAGTATTTCTTTTGGCACACTATTTTTTTAAGTTTGATTCTTAGAGATTTCCATTGACCTGAATGCCTGAAAAGGAGATTTGCATTAGGGATAATCACATACATCTTATAATAGCGTTCCACATGTCTGCCTGCCTGCCTGCCTGCCTGCCTGCCTGCCTGCCTGCCTGTCTGTCTGCATTCTCATCCTTAACTAGCTTGCCATTCGAGGTTGAACAGGAATGTGGGAGACAGTATTGAAGGGATCAGATGCCCCCCATAGATATAGCCCTTCAAAATAACCCTCAAGGCTGTTGTGACATCCCTAGGGAAAAAAAATAGTCCCATATACAGTGCTGGTGACAGGTTGTTAATTGTACTGGGGCAAAGCTATGTAGTACCCCCCCACACACACACACACACCAGACTAGGGCATCAAGTTGCAGTTTGCCATATCCTTCCAATTGCCAGTGTCAGAAGACATTGCAGCTGATTGACATTGGGGAGGGGGTTAACGGGTTGGGTTGGCCAAGTTGGCCCTCAGTCAATGCTCCATCTGACCAACCTCTCATTCTACACCGGCCCAGCTCTCCTCTAACACTGGTTTGCAGAATTCTGTCCCACAGTACAGCAATGCTTTCATCCACTTGCCATTCATCGCTTTGCTCTTTCAGCCATTTTCAATTATAGCCATATTTCAAATTTCATCAAGGTCTGTAGATGTTCTTGTGTTCATTTATGTTTATTTAGGCTTTGCACGCATTTGCATGTGTTATATAGTTAGTTATTTTTATTTATGTTTTTCTCTGGCAAAATAAATTTGCAAGCTAAATAAGGCTATGCTTTAACATACATCCATTTTTTTTAAATTTTCATCCATGCTCTGATCCCTAACCAGATGAAAGTGCAATGTATTACTGCACTCAATAATATTAATACTAATACACTTCAAAAGCTAAGGACTAAATTATAATTTTGAGGTTTTTTTCTAAATGTCTCCCTGTCTCAAGTTTACAATCTAAAAGGAAACAATAATAGGGCAGGACGCCTAGCCGAGAGGGTAAAAGCCGCAGTCATGCCCGAAAATAAGATCCGGCTGCCTGTGAGAGAGGAGTTGTGTCGGGCCAGCTGTTTCTTGGTGAGAGCAAGAAGTCGTTTATCAGCCAGCAGGAAAGCAATCGTGCGGCTAAGAAAGAAAGGCTGGACTTGAAAGTGTCATCTGAATGTAGCAGTTCTTGTAAGATTAGAACTTATTTGTGATTGTAAAAACGCTTTGGGTTTAGAAATGCCTGCCTATGTAAACCGCCTTGAATAAAGTCAAAACATCATTCTAATGACCTAGAAAGGCGGTATATAAATTCTAAGTATTATTATTATTATTATTATTATTATTATTATTATTATTATTAATAGGGAAGGGAAAAAGTGCACATGAAAGAGGAATGGAGAAAGAGAAACAGATTAAACATCATGGGCTCAGATGAAGTATGTTTTTAGATGCTGATTCAACACTAGGGCAGCACAATCCTATACCCCCCTTAGCACCGGTGCTGCACTCTTGTGCTGGCCGTACGCTGTCGCGAACATGCCGTAAAGCACATCCGCATTGGCACTATGGCGCTCGGCTGTCGCAAGTGGCAGCGTCAACGCTCAGGTGCTGCCGCAACCGTCGGTAGTGCTAGCTGTGCACCAGTTGAGCGCCAGCATCGCTCAGTTGGCGCAGGGCCTCCGCAAGGGCATTCCAAAGGCATTCCGAGGGTATAACTGGGCAGTCATAACTGGCGGTTATGACGTGGTTGTGACGCAGGACAGTCATAGTGCCATATCCTAACGCCAGTTCCTGGCCAGGGCAGCCCCGATTCAGGCCGCTCCCATGCATGTTCCTCTGCGCCTGCTATTTTGCTGGTGCAGATCCAGCCCATAGGGGTCACTGGGGCTTACGCGGGTGCAAGGGGAAAACCTCCCTTTGCCCGGCCCATTGCTGCTGCCACCTCCGAATGGGCCTGTGGATATGGCCCTGCTATGTCGGCCTTACTAGGCTGGCATAAGGCAGGATTGCGCTCTGCGGGAGGGTATTAGGAGGCAGTGAATTTCAAAGAAAAAGGATAGTGGGAAGAAAAAAGATAGAGGTGTGAAATACAAGATGTACCAAGATTTAGTTAAGAGTAAAGTATCAGCATATGGAAGGTAATGGCAGGTTAGTAAAGAGAAAGTGGAGAAGATAGGGACCAAAGAGTGATCTAAAAATACAATACCAAAAACTTAAACCAGTTATTTAAGTTAACCAGTTAACCAGTTAAGTTAACCAAAAACTTAAAACCAGTTATTTAAGTCAGGTGGGTCGCAGAAAGGGACCTGATGTCAGGTGGGTCGCAGAAAGGTGGAAGCAGCCATCTTGGAAAATGTAAGCCTTGCTCTTGTTATATTCCTTTTGAGAGTGTTAACGGTTTGAATTTTTAAGTGAGAGTTGTTTTTTAATTTTGTTTTTAGTTCAGTGCTTTTACATAATATTTTGTCCTCATCTTCCTTTCTGTCAGGGATATTTCATGGCTGTGCAATTGTTGCAGTCCATGAATGCCAATTTGCATTCAGGAGTGCCATTTTATTATGTCACAATGACAGCACTTTCTGCCACAGCATCACTTCCAGGTTAATGACATCACTTCTGGTGGGTCCTGACACAATTGCCATTCTAAGAAGTGGGTCCCGGTCTAAGAAGTTTGAATATCACTGACTTAAACTGATTCCAATAACAACACGAGAACCAATGAAATAAGTTAAACAAAGGTGAAACAAGATCAACATGAGTCATAGAAAAGACCAAATGAGTATCAGACATGAAGAGGTGAACCAAAAAGAGAATTACAGTAGTAAGGTTCAGAAATAACAAGAGGATGCACCAGTGTTTGTAGCAGATTGGGACTTACATGAATGAATTTTAGGTTCAGTATAACTTGGCAACTTTTTGCAGTAGTTTGAAAGAAAAACACACACACTAGAGCAATATAGCAACTATGACTCTGATCTGTGATCAGTATTCCCCAGGTTGACTCTCATCTCTGCCATAAACTTACTAGCTGAGATGCTCTGGTGTCCGAGTGATGTCCAAGCTATGTTGGTGCAGCGTTTTTCTGATCTTGTGCCAGTGCCCATGGCACATCTGTTGGTTGGTAGACGTCTATGCCAACAAAGCTGCCATTCTACCAGTGTACATAGAGATACATCAGCATATCTCACGGATTGGGCCTTTACTTAGCTTACAGAACTGTGATCAGGAATTCAAGTGAATACATGCAAAGCATTTTGTGCTCATAAAAAAATGTTATACAAATGCATTTCTGTTATTCTCTCACCCAATGTCCATCTAAAAAATTACAGACCAAAAGTCTAGATTATTACCTATAACATGAGTGAATAATTGTAAATCCAGAAAACAGGTAAATAGCTGGTGTATAAGATGGTAAAATATTTAATAAGTAAGGTGGTTATAATAGAATATGTTATGGTTCTTTATGTGATGTATGAATGTAATATGAAGGATTGTCAAAAAATTTAAAAATGCATTACCGTTATGATAAAAAGAAGTGAAATAGGCTACCAAGGATGTGGGAGAAAATAGATTTGTTTCCAGAACAAGAATGAAGGCAGAGCTGCAGAAGAAGGTCATCAAAACAATAGATCAACTTTATATACATTAATCTGAAAATAATGAGTAAATCCAGCCAGAAATAATGATGAGAAGCAGCAGACAAGATCAGACCAGCCAGTGCTCTTGTGCCACCTTAGCCAGTTCCAGAATACCCCCTGCTTCTCAATATTTTTTTAAAAAAAAACCAAAGTCATGCAAGCATTAGCTCATCCTCTCCACGAGTAAGGGAGCCAAGCTGCGCCAGTCACCGCTTCCCTTCAGCTTGGTTGTCCTGGGTGCAGCCTCCTTGCCTATCTGGGTCCTGTTTGAAATGACCCAGAACAGCAGAACATTCTAGAATATTCCCAGCATACCCTGAACTTCCAGGTCATTCCACACAGGGCCCAGGTGGAGTGATGAGGTTGTACCCAGGCCAAGGTAGGGGATGGGGGATTCTACATTTCCCACCATGTTTTATAAGCAGCAAGATGTGGGGAAGGTGGAAGTGGCCCTGGCAGGGCTCCTGCCTTCTTTCTTCTCCCCAAGGGCATAGCTAAAGAAGTGCAGGGGGTGCATCTGCACCAGGCAACAAGCTTTAGGGGGGCAACAAACTGAATTTGACATCAGTGGGCCAAAATTGCAAAAACCTTGGTATGTACAGTATGAATAATGCCATCATGTTATATATCAAGGGAAAGGTAATTTAATGCAGAATGCAATGAAAGAAACCAAAGTGTAATATCTTTATCAAAAGTTATGGCAAAAAGAACAGGAAATAAAAATATAACTGTCATATAAAAATTGCGGTTTGTTAATATCATGATTTGTAAGAATAATACTGCCATGTTATATATTGTTTGGTGCATATTTCCATGAATGCAGTGAAACAAACTGGAGAGTAATATCTTAAGTCTATCAAAAGTTATGGCCAAAAATCTGAAAACAAAACTACAACTGTGAAGTCACTTCCTGCTGTGATGTCACTTCTGGGGCAACATTTTGCCCTCTGCACTGGGCTATACTTCCACTAGCCACGGCCCTGCTCCTCCCAGTGGGTCTGGGGGGGGGAGGGAGCCAGAACTGCCCAGATTCTTTTCCTTTTTCTATGAGGACACAGGAAAGGAATTGAATTGCAGACTGGGATGCCTCTGACTGCAGTAGGATGGAGGGGGCAGTGTGAAAGTGGTGAATTTTGAGAACATTTTTCTTATTGCACTGCCTCCAAAACTACCAATTGACACAAGACCAGAGTCGTCATCCGCAAATGAACTCCCAGAACACTGGGAGAGATGTGGGCGGGACTTTTGCGTGATTGGCAGCCCGCCCGTTTCGTTCCGTGGCTGCCCTGGCCTCGAGAGGGGGCTGCCCCCCGGTTGGAGCGGCCCCCACCTGTCTCCCCTGGCGAACAGACACCCCTCGAGGCCAGGGCAGCCGCGGAACGAAACGGGCAGGCAGCCAATCACGGCGAAGTCCCTCGTAAGTCCCTCTTAAGTGGAACCCCTGAGTTCATTCCAAGGGAACTTGTCCACATCAGATGGCCAGTATGACTTTCAATTCCAATTTCTGCATACTTGGGAAAACTTTGTGATGGTTTTTTTTATTAAGATATTAAGATATTAAGATATTTGTACTTAATATTCTTAATAAAATAATATCCTGGATGATGAAAAAAGAGTAATAAGAGAACGGTTCAGACATTATGTTCGGACACCTGAATACAATTCCAGAATATTCTTCATGCATTCCATTCAATGCAGGTACAATCTTTGTACCGTTTATACAGATGGTGGATCAATAAAAATGTCATTCACATGGAAACATGTCATCAGGTACAGGTGTTTTGTATTCAAGTACAGCATAACATGTAAACAGCCTTCGATCTCTTTTGAAGTCATGCCTGAAAAAGACCCACTCCCAGACTGACCTGGAGCAAATCCCAAAAACAGCCACAATCGTGATTTTTCTCTTCTGCTTTAGCCCACTTTTTGGGGGGAACATACAGATGTATTATGTGTTGCTCGGATATGTCCAGATATGCCTGATATGAGGTTTTGTTTCACCTGCAACATGTAATATATTTTGAGGTTTGTGATATACGACCAGTGCAAGAAGCTGACCTTATTTTCTGACTCTTCCTTGTGGCTGAGGTACAAAGCAAGGTTATGTAACTATGAGCATAAGCAGAATCTAATTAATCCCTCTCCAATAATTGCGTTGACTTTTACAATGGATCAGTTTAATTAAATAAACCATTAAGCTGTGTTTGCATACTTCCATGTATCTTCTTTTTCTCCCTGCAACCTTCTCCTCCTTTCCATATTGCAAATAAAAGAACAGTCTTTACCTCCTCAAACCATTCTGGAGTAGAAAGGTAGATGCTTTTGCTTCAATATGTGCAAGCACAAGTTCTATCGAGATTGATTGCTAGGACAGTTGTCTGCTTTCCATTTCAGGGCACACATTCATGGCTTGCCATTGGATCAGCACTTTTATAGCCAAGCAAGGCAACCTAGTAGACTCCCTAATTCAATCAGGTTTCTAGAGCAAGATTAAATCTCAAATCATATACACTTAGTGTTCTGCTCGAAAAATGATTCAGTTTGATTCAATTAATGATTCCATTTAATGTCAAAAGATAACACGGAGATCAAATTATTACTCTACTAAGCGCACAATCCTAGCCAACTTTCCAACATTGACATAGTGGTGCCAATGGGGAATGTGCTGCATCCTGCAGTGTGGGGAGGGAACAGTCATGGAGTCCTCCTCAAGGTATAGGAATGTTTATTTTCTTACCTTGGAGCTGAATTGCCCTTACCTTAGTATAGTGCTGGAAAGTTGGTTAGGATCGAGCCCTTAATGGAATAGCCGGTTTAGTTTTTAGTCTGAATTTCAGGGTCTCATCTAATGTAGGTAGCAGAGACTAGTGGCTGTTTGTCCATCATATCTTTTTAAAATATGTTTTATACATTTTATAAAGTCCATTTTATAAAGTTCATTGGCAACATTTTCAGTGGAGCTACACTACGCTACATCTACACCCCAGTGGACAGGTGACAAAATACAAATTTAAGCTGGCAATTTTATTATTGGCTTCTCTGGGTTTATTAGCAGAAGAATAGCAGCATCAAAGACTGCTGAAATGAACAGGAGTGATCTTGCCATCTAATTGGCTGATATCCAGAAAACCAGGGAAATAATAGAGGTTTGTGGTCTTCATGAAAGAAGAGTTTAACATGGTTAACATGGTTTTTGTCCAGGCTTTGGACAAAATTTGCCTTGAAAGAGCAATATGAATAAGATCTGGTCTTTCTCAAGTCCATCATTTTCTTGTACATAATACTGGGCAATGTTGACTGACATTATTTGCCTGGAAATCCTAATGGTCTATGGAATGTTGTGGTGAAAATCTCAACAAAGGCAGGTAAAGGTACCCGGATGGTCATAAACCATGCAATCCGATTGAGGGCGCAATCCTAACCTGGAGTTAGCCCAGGAGAGGGACACCGATAAAGTATGTTTGGGCCACTCTCTGAGTCAGAGAGGCGAGACACAGGCATGCACCATTCCCCCTGAATCCTACCTCTCCCCTTGCGTTGACGCTACTTCATAGCATCGACACAAGGGGCGGGCACCGAGCAGCACCCCTGCGTTGGTGCTCCAGCTCTGAAGCTGATGCTTCTCGTAGCATCAGCTTCAGAGCACTGACAGACAGCCTCCCTTGTGCCGACCAAAGCCGGTTGGTGCAAGGGAGGCTCTGTCCCATATCGGGACAGGGACTGGTGGGAGGGATGGAGGCTGGGGGCGGGACTTGGGCCGGACGTGGGCAAGCTTGGGAGATGGCCATACAGTAAATGCTCCCTTGCCAGGGGGGGGGGGGGAGCTCCAGCCTCTCCTATGCAACGTTGGATATGGCGCTGCCGAGTCAGCCTCGCCATTCCAGCACTGCATAGGATTGCGCCCTGAGAGTGGTCCAAATGAACTTTACAGTGACCCTTGTGCCGGCCAAACTTTGCTGGCCAGCCTAGCTGTGCCAGCCTAGCTCCAGGTTAGGATTGCTCACTGAGCCATGACATCATCCACCCTCTTTTTTCAAGTTCATGCACAATTATGCTTGTATGTTACTCAGGCCAATGCTAGAGAAAAGTAGGTATTTAAGAGCCCAGTCCTATCCAACTTTCCATCTCTGATGCAGCTGTGCAAACGGGGCACACACTGCATCCTGTGGTGGTGGGGCAGTCACAGTCCTCCTCACGGTAAGGGAATGTTTGTTCCCTTACCTCAGGGCCTTACTGTGGCTGCATCAATGCTGGAAAGTTGGATAGGATTGGGCCGTAATTTAGCAAAAGGTGTTTAGCACTTGGTAGATGCATGAAGCGGCCAGACTGTTGCAACAATATATGGACAGTATTCAATTAAGAACATACGAAGAGCCCTGCTGGATCAAGCCAAGGGCCCATTTGGTCCAGCTTCCTGTATCTCACAATGGCCCACCAGATGCCTCTGGAGCACACAAGACAACAAGATGTCTGCATCCTGTTGCCACTCCCTTGCACCTGGCATTCTGAGGTAGTCTACTATTAACATAAGGAGGTTGCACCACCCATTATGGCCTATGATGGCCCACAATGGACTTTTCCTCCAGAAATCTGTCCATTCCCCTTTTACAGGCATCTAGGCCAGATGCCATCACCACCTCCTGTGGCAAGGAGTTCCATAGCTTAATTAAAGGTAAAGGTTTCCCCACAACCAAATGGTCTAGTCGTGACCGACTGTAGGGGGCGGTGCTCATCTCCATTTCAAAGCCTGTAGAGCCGGCATTTTGTCCGAGGACAAGCTTCTGTGGTCATGTGGCCGGCATGACTCTACACCATAGCGCACGGAACGCCGTTCCCTTCCCACCGAAGTGGTCCCTATTTATCTACTTGCATTTAGGTGCTTCGAACTGCTAGGTTGGCAGGAGCTGGGACAAGCAACGGGAGCTCACTCCGTAGCGCAGTCGTGAACTCCCAACCTTCTGGTCGGAAAGCCCAGCAGCAATGGTTTAACCCGCTGCGCCACCACGTCCCTAATTATAGCTTAATTACCCACTGGGTAAAAAAGTATTTCCTTTCATCTGTTTTAACTCTCCCAACACTCAGAAACTCCTCTGCAACCCCACCTTCATCTTTTTATTGTTTTGCTTCATGTTTAGCCCTTTAACAACTACTAAAGGGCACCCAGAATCCTTTTCTGGGGTTCCACACACCCCATTTTCATCCTATTGCATCAAATATATTGGCTTTCCTTATTTTGAATGTGTGGATTTAAATATGTAACATCATCTATATTTTAGGGGGGGGAACTAAACACAAGCTTACAATTATAGATGCATTTGGGGAACCGCAAAGTGATTACTATTGTGGTAGAAAAGGACAACACTGACATGTTATGAAATGCTAAAGGGTTGCTGATGGGGATGTGTAGCAGCTGCTGCTTCTCTTCCATCAGGAGTAATTCTTCCTGGAGGAAGCAAAGGACCAAAACGGATGGCATGAATCTGCTTCTGGGTCCATGCAACATCCTGTGCCTTTCTGGGGCTTTTGGCAGCAAGGATTTCTCCCATTCTTGCAAAGCGGGAACACATCTGTGTACTTTGCACCAAGTTCATGTAAGAGACAGTCATGACCTTTCCTATGAAAGAGGCTGTATTCCAAAGTTGGCTGAGCCTGCGCTTATTAGTATGCATGCAACTTCAGCAGATTAAGTTAAATAAAACTGGTAATTGCGCTAGTTGACTGCGTGATGCTGAAGCGGTGTGCGTTCATCAGCGGCCTTCGGGGAAACAAAGTGCAAATTTGCTCGGCAGCTTTGAGAGGCAAAGTTCGACTCGGTCTCTGCATTCGAGGATGCCGTTGGCGCACAAAGGCACTCTGTGTGTTTCCACAGTTGCGAACAGAGATCCTGGCTTGAAGTAATACGTGGTGTGTGAGTGGTCCGATGTTGCTTTAAGGTGCATTGATGGACACTAGAATATAGGCCTTATTGCAACATGCATCAGCAAGCCCTACAAATGGAAGTTGTTAACACTTCAGTACAGGGAAAGGAATCACTGAGCTGGAAGAGATCCAGGAGACATTCTATACTTAGAGAATTTCAGTTAGATGCCTGCCTAACCTTATTTAAAAAAAAAAAACTAAAAGAAGGAAACTCCCTCATTCGGTTGCTGAATGCTCTTTTGCTGTTTCCCTTTATGTGTATTTTTTCCCAGCTGTTACTGTTGGCTGAGAGGCAGCAGTGACTCCTTGCCATGCTCCTCTGCCTCCCTGTTGCCCGCCACTGGCATCCCTAGGAGGCTACCCAATGCCTCCTCCTGCCAATGTGTACTCTGCCCCTGATGCTCACACAATGGCAGCTTCGTCAGCTGGGTCCTTTGCAAGAGCAAAGCAATCTATGGCTGAAGACATGACAGGAGAGGGGAGAAATGGAACATTCCATGCAGTCAGTCTACGGTGAGACATGGCACCAGGAGCAGAAAATTAGGATGTAACAGGCAGGTCATGAGAATTTATTGACAGTTACACAAAAAGAACCTGAGGTGATTACTCCGAACTAAAAACAGGGTGACTTCCTTGACAGGTTTCTTCATCTTTACTTCCTTCACCCATCCCGTCTCTGCCTTTATCCTTCATGCAGAAGCTTTGCATCCTCCCTGGGGTAAGGGCCAGTGTGGGTAACATAGTGCCCAACCTGCATCCCTCACACAGTCTGTTATTGTGGGGTCTATTCATTTTATGTATTTGAAGAATTTCTGTGCTGCCTTCCCAATGCCAAAGCAAATGCCCAAGGCAATTTACACGGGCAGGCTCATCTAAACCATCATTTTTCAATGTTGTTTTGTTTTGTTTTTTACAAATATACAGTATTTTGTGATTCACCAGATCTTCAGTCCCAGATGCAGCCTTCACAGTGTGGTTCTCTCCTCTGGCTGTGTGCAATTGTAAGTCAAGCCTAGTCAGGTCCTCAAGGTCGTACTGTGTTGTTTTGCTAGCTGGCCTTCTCAAACACTGGCCCGCAACTCTCACTTGCAGTGACTAATCAGCTTATCTGCACCTCCATCCTGCCACAATGGGTACAACAGCTTGTCACAGCCTGACATTCTGTCTCCCATCCAAAAACAAGACTACAGATTCTCCTGCTTACTCAGTCCTGTCTATCCAGTTGGAGAGCATATGCTGCACCTGCCCAGTGCCCTGGATCTGAAATGAGACAGAGATGATTGCCTGCCTCCCACCTCTAGGGAGAGTCCAGGGCCATGAATGGCCATTTAGGTGGCCCCTTCACATGTGTGTGGGGTAGAGACTTGCCTCCTCCCCCTCCTGTAGGCTGGACACTAGCTGAACCCACTCTGCTTGCAGCTTACCTTGTGCCACATGGCTGGCTTCAAAAGTTCCAGGGCACAATGCAAAAATATTTTGGCAGCCCTCCCATGGGACCTCCCTACTCATCAGGGTGAGTGGCAGCAGTGCGGCACCCGGCATCCTCACCACTGCCAACTGCTTCAGGGGTGGTGTTCGGGTGATTTCAAGCCAATTGGATCCAGGGGCAGGTGGGAGGGAGCCCTGTTCAGTGGCAATGTTTCCCTTGCCATGCTTTCTTGCAGTGCCTCAGCCTGGAAGATTCTATGCCAGAGTGTCAGCTACAGAGTGACGTTCTGGCTGCAACTGCACATTCGCCATTCACTAGCCCAGTGTGGGGCCCATTCAGGTATGGGGCCCAAATTGGTCAAATTCAGTAGTGCTATCCAGCTGGTACACTGGGTGGGACTTACGTTTGATCGGCAGTCCGCCCATTGCGTCACCCCGCGTTCCGCCGCTTTCCCGCCCGCCGGGGCGTGCGGGAAAGTGGCGGAACACGCATGACACAACAGGTGGACTGCCGATCAAACGTAAGTCCCACCCAGCGTACTGGCTGGATAGCACTACTGGTCAAATTGCCCTATGGCCGGCCATGGCCCCACCCCTCTCTTCTTCCTGCTCTCTGCCTCTTTCTTTCCTCTGCCCCCTCTGGCTCCCCCTTGCCCATGCCTTCTGTTTCCTCCCAATTTTCCCATCTTCCTTGTTTCTGAAGTTTAAGAGCGCTGGATCGTTCTCTCAGTCTACAACTGCACAACAGCTATACTGGTCAGAAAGATGCAAACTCCCTTAGAAATCTCTTTTTGTAGCATGTGTAAGAGCATTCAGCTGATCACAGAACAAGGGTGCAGTCCTAATCAACTTCCTAGCACTAACATAGCAGTGTCAATGGGGCATGTGCTGCATCCTGCAGTTGGGGGGCAGTTATGGAGGCCTCCTAAAGGCAAGGGAACGTTTATTCCTTTATGTCAGAGCTGCATTGCCCTTACCCCCAGTGCTAGAAAGTTGGTTAGGATTGTGCCCTAATTGGGATTGAGCTAATTCAGCTGAACCATTTGCTCCTGCTCAATTAAAATGATGACTCTTGTTGTGGCCTCCATTCTCTGCTATACATTCCCCACCCTTCCCAACACACATCCAATATTGCCTGGGATATTGTTTGTTCTTTTTTCTTCTTTATCTCTTTTCCCATTGCATATTGTCTTATAATCTGTATCTGATCTCTGACATCTTTAATAAGGTGGTCTTCTCTAGCTCTGCATGCCAAATACAGAACTCCGCCGTAGTTGGGTAACAGAACTGCCTTTGGTTCAGAATGATTTGACAGGGTGAAAAGAATTCTCCTCCTTAGTGTCAGAGGTGCAAAGCACTGCCTAACTCCAGGTTAGGATTGTGCTTTTAGAGAATTTCAGTTAGTTGCCTGTCTAACTTTATTTAAAAAAAAAAAAAACCAAAAGAAGGAAACTCCCTCATTCAGGGCGCAATCCAACCCAGCGCCAGAATGGCAAGGCCGGCCGGCCAGCGCCATATCCAATGCTGGGTTGGGGAGGCTGGAGCCTCCCCGCGGCAAGGGAACATTTGTTCCCTTACATTAGGGGAGGCTCCAGCATCCCTATGCGCTCCTCGGATCTGCGCCCGCTAAAGAGCAGGCGCAGATCTGAGGAGACCGTGTGGCCCGAATCAGGGCCGTGTGGCCTCTTCAACAGGCCTAGGATCTGGCCTTATGGCCAAACCCGAGGCCCGCCTATGTCCCGCCCACCCACATTCCACCCTCCTCCCGCCAATCCCCGGGGCACACTGTCATGGTGCCTCCCTTGCGCCGGCTGGCTTCGGCCGATGCAAAGGAGGCGCTGCACGAGCACTGCCCACTGCTGAATGCTCTTTTGCTGTTTCCCTTTATGCTTACGTTGTTACTGTTGGCTGAGAGGCTGATTCGCGGCATTGCTCCTCTGCCTTCCTGTTGCCTGCCACTGGCATCCCTAGGAGGCTACCCAATGCCTCCTGCTGCCCATGCGCACTCTGCCCCTGATGCTCGCACAATGGCAGCCTAGCCAGCTGGGTCCTTTGCCAGAGCAGAGCACACTATGGCCGAAGACATGATTGGAGAGGGGAGAAGTGGAACATTCCATGTGGTCAGTCTCAGGTGAGACATGGTACTAGGAGCCAGAAAGTTTGAACGTGGCAGGCAGCTTATGAGAATTGATTGACAGTTTCGCTAAAAGAACCTGAGGCAATTACTCTGATCACCTGATGTCACCTGATGTTCTCCCCAGAGGAGAGAGCACTCACTGTGATGGCTTTGCACCCTCCATTCCTTCTCCGGTGGAGGCTTCCCCTTTGAAGGAGAAAGAGCAGGGCGCCAAGCCACTCAGTGGCATGCCCAGCCCATCCTTTGCCCAGGGACCTTGTCAATGCTCTGTGCCCCTAGTGTCAGCTCTCTGCCCCCTCCCGTCCCACTGACATGCTCTCCCAGCATGCCAGGCTCCATTTCAGAGCCGTACGGGGCCAAGGGAGGGCGGACAGGCCAAAACCGTCCGCCTCTTCGAGTGGTAAGGCACCTCTTTGCAGCCTTTCACCTGCCCCAGGAGCTCTGAACCCGGGGGCCCTTGCCCACCCAGTCGTGGTAGGTCCGCGATTGAAGCCACCAGCACCTCCACTGTAACTAGGGCAGAGCGTGAGGGGCAGTCATGCACCCCCCTTGGGCAGGTAACCCTCAGGCTCCACCCTAGTTATGTCTTTGCTAAGCATCGACCCAGTTTTGCATGCTCTCCTCGGATAGTTTTCTTTTTCACTGGACTGCCTTAGCACCTGAAGGAAAGGTTGCTTTGTACAACAGAGGGAGTGTGATTAGAGCTTGCCTAATGGAGGAAGTTTTCCTACACTGCATTTGTCATGTAAGCCCTGTAAGCATACAAACAGGATTGAGTATCATCCCAGTCATTATTCCTCATTGGGATTGTGTCAGTTTAGTTCTACATTGTAGGCTCTGGAAAAGGAAACGCTTGTTTAAGCAGTGGCAATGCATTTTATGGGAAGGAAGAGAGTGGATTAGTTTTGTGACCAGAATTAAAGATTCCACATAAATCGTTTGGAACAGATGCACTTTTGTTGTTCTTTCGCTTGGTTAACACTTGGAGTGGCAGCTCAGAGATCTTCACTGCATAGCATTTATTTGCAGGAAGTATGGTGTTGCAAAGGAAGACATTTCTAATACCACTCCTAAGAAGACATTAGTAGACTGAAATAAATGTGAGCCCAATATGCGGATCTTTAGAGCTGATGATGATCTTGTTTCATGGAAAATGCAGTCTGTGCAAGTCCAGGCAGGGAAGCCCATGTGGACCATGTATTCCTTATGCTTGCCTATGTATCAATGTATATATACACACAGAGAGAAACATCATACCTTATGATCTCCATGTAGACTTATTTGTAGGGGTGGGTTTTTGTTTTTGTTTTTTGGTTGAAAACTGCCTTTTGGGTGTTAATAACTGCCATTTGGTGGTTAAAATATCTGAATCAAAACACAAAACACCGCATTTTGGTGTTTTAATATTTTATCCCAGAAACTAAAATTTTCTGGACTACTTTTCCAATTAGAAATAATACTGTAGCTGCATCTGCTGACACTGTGTCACCTGTATCTACCTACTACACTTTTAAAGCATTTAAAATTAATAAAAATGAGAACTTGGAATAAGAATGTAGAATAAAAACATATAGCACCACAATTTGCTGTTTTAATCGAGAAATTTTGGAAAAAATATCACAAATAAAAAAAACCACACGCCTACTTAGAGGTTAGAGAGATCTAACCTTTCCATCATAAAATTGCAATTCCTCGATTTTTTTTAAAGTATTCTCCAACATAGAGAGTAGCCCATAGATTTAGGGCCACCATAGGTGTGACTTTAATCATAGCATGAATATGTGGTTCTGTTCTATTCTGTTATAGAAGCTGTGGAATTGTGGAAGGGCAAGTAGACATATTCTATGTAAATAGAACCCCCCAACTTTAGGATGCAGAACATGCCCCATTGGCACAGTTATGTCAGTGCTGGAAAGTTGGGTACGGTTAGGAAAGTTGTTTCCAATTTTTGGGTGGAAGATCTTTGAATATTTTTGAGCTGATCCAGGATGACCTTAGAGTTGCAATCCTGTCCACACTTATCTGGGAGTAAGCCCCATTGACTATAATGGGACTTACTTCTGAGTAGACATGCTTAGGCTTGGGCTCTAAGTCCGCTTGCCCATCTCTATTCAGAATCTAGTGTCAAAAAAGCCTTTTGACACTAGGCACAAAAGAGCATTTAACAAGTCCTGAACTTCATCTTCCTCCACAATATGTCTATTGTGGTAGACATAAATGAGATAAGCATAAAGTCCTCAACACTGGGAATAGCTGATAAAAACAACCCCCCCCCCGAGTCATCTTATCTATACTAAGCCAGGAGAACCTGAAACATATCATGATTAGTAGATCATGAAAAGCAAATTCATCTACTCCAGGGAAGTTATTTTCCCTGAAAACCAAAAAACACCCTGGTTCTTCTTGAGGGAGCAGAATAATCTGTGGAAATAGCAACAACATGACAACCACATCTATTAACGTGTGCTAGGTATTCTCTAAGTGCACGGTCTCGCTCCACTCTTCTCAGGAGCCTGGTAAGAGGTCAGATTTCATCTGAATTTACTGCCGCTGAAGTACTTTATTCCACCTGCTGATTTCTCTGTTCCTTCTGAAATGACAGACAATCTGAGTGTTTCCTGTTTGGGGCTACTTAGTGCTGGATCTGTGCTTAAGAGGCAAATCCATATGGATCAGCAGGACGGAGGCTCAAGCTCTGCTCCCAGTGGAAATACCATTTTCGAGTGAGCTCAGGCAGCTTTCAAAGCAATTCGACTGCTGTGGCAACAGTAAAGTGTCCATTATTTCACAGACCCCATCTGTTAACAGCACATTAAAATAGAACAGGCATCAAGGAGGGAATCCTATTTTCACTAGAGGATAAGCTATTGAGTTGGCTCTGTGGCATGCTTCACAAATCTGTAGCGACGGGGGTGGAAGAAGGGGAACATCTCTAGGGTTGCCAACTTTTTCTGGCAAAGCCCATGCGATTTTAACAGCTGCTTGGCAGGCAGAAATTTTGCAGGAGGCATGATTTCTGCCGTGGGCATAATGGCAGGTGATGGGAAAAGTTTTACCTGCAAAATTTCTGCATCTGACAGTTTTTCAAGAGCGTGGGAGCCCTGCCAAGTAAAGAGAAAATGCAGCCATCCTGCAATTTGGTGGCCTACAACGTGGTATTTTTAAGAGGACACCCCATGACTGGTTGGAGCAGTTGAGATGAAACACTAAGGAGGTGTTTCATCCAAAAAGAAAATAACCTTCTCCATGAAGCAGTGATGTGTTTATATGGTGGCTCTGCCCATATCTTATCCCCTTTTCCAACCTCAAGCCATCTTCCTGGGTCTACTCGGAGCTGGCTCAGGTCTAAGACAGACCTATCAGGGAAGTGGATACCACCAAGGTAAAGGAATGAGCATCCCCTTACTTGGAGGAGGCTTCAGGACTGCCCGCAGGATACAGTCTGTTCTCCATTGGGATGGCTGCATCCGCAGGGGGATTTAGTTAGGATTGGACTGTTAGAATGCTTGCAGATCAGTGTGAGCCTGGATAGGCCAGTTGGGTTTCTCATAGTTAGAAGGAATGGACCTATTCTTCATTTATAGGTGTGCACAATTGCATCATATCAGGGCATCCAGTTTTGTACAAATGTCTGGCCTGAATTGGTCCTTTTGTAGCACTTCCTGCTCTATTCCTGACTCAGAGAGTAGCTGGCAATGGAAGCTGTTTAGGGACAACATGAGTGGTGTGAGAATCAGTCGTAGACCTACTAGCGTGTCTGGGGGGACAAAAGCCCCAGGCACAGCCCTCCTGTAGCGGGAGGAGGGTGGCGATGAGGCGCCTTGCCTTGCTGAGAAGCAAGCAGTTTTGACCTTCCCGCCTACCCTTGCCATCATACAGCTCCAAAATGGAGCCTGGCGTAGTGTGGGGGCAGAGCGGAGCGGTGCATGGGGGCAGGGAAACAGCAGAGGTAGCGGGCCACCTCCTCCTCTGTCCTTAGGCAGCCCATTGGCTGAGTCCGTAAGTGGTGAGAATGAAACTGATTAGTGCTTATTGAGAAAAATTGAGGAATGGCAATGGACAGAGGACTTTGGCTCTACTGGAGGACCCGGACCTCAGGATATATGGAAAGCAGGATATAGGGGGAAAAACAAACATGCTCAACAGTAATCCACATAGTAAGACTAAAAGGAAACACTTTTTTACCCAGTGGGTAATTAAGCTATTACCCAGAGCGCTGAATAATAGATGCTTTTGAATTATGGTGATGGGGAAGACTCTTGCGAGTCCCCTGGACTGCAAGGAGATCCAATCAGTCAATCCTACAGGAAGTCAAGCCTGATGGCTCCCTGGAAGGACAAATCCTGAAACTGAAGCTCAAATACTTTGGCCACCTCAAGAGAAGAGAGGACTCTTTAGAAAAGACCCTCATGCTGGGAAAGATTGAAGGCAAAAGGAGAAGGGGGCGGCAGAGGATCAGATGGTTAGACAGTGTCACCGAAGCGATGAACATGAAATTGGGCGAACTCCGGAAGCTAATGGAGGACAGGGAGGCCTGGCGTGCTGTGGTCCATGGGGTCGCGAAGAGTCGGACATGACTTAGCAACTGAACAACAACAACAACAATTAAGCTATGGAACTCCTTGCCATGTGCCAGGTGGTGATGGCATCTGGCCTAGATGCCTTTAAAAGGGGACTGGACAGATTTCTGGAGAAAAGTCCATTGTGGGCTATAGGGCAACCTCCTTACATTAATAGTAGGCTACTTTAGAATGCTAGGTGCAAGGGAGTGGCAATAGGATGCAAGCATCTTGTTGTCTACTGAGCTCCCTTAGGCACCTAGTGGGCCACTATGAGATACAGGAAGCTGGGCCTTTGGCCTGATCCAGTGGGGCTCTTCTTATTTTTTCAGTATGACATGTTTGATGTTTGATGACAACATCTGAGTTATTTTGCATTGTTCTCCCTGTTTACATCATCCTCTTACAGGTAACAGTTAAGTGTTAGAAAAGTGTTAGAAAAACATAGAACAATACGATGGTTTATATTAACAAAATAAACTTAGGATAAATCCTACTAAACCATGGCTTTCTCAAGTGCAGCATTTGGTTTTGGTTTTCATAAGGAAGTTACAACTGAGAAATTATTCCATCAAGGATTTTACAGAAGTCTTAAGGGGTCTTATTATTGTCTCCGCATCATTGGAATAAGAGCTATGGCATTTTTGGGGGGGAAAGGGGGGAAAGATGTAGAGATAATGATCCCATTAAGTATTTTGTTACAGATTTGGAAAAACGTTCTTAGAAATGTAATAGTTCAGAAATCAAGGGATATTTTTCTCTCTAGGATTTGACAAGAATGGATGTTTGAAGAGCAGCACGATCCTATACATGTTTAAGTGGAAGTAAGCCTCATTTTTTCAATGGCGCTTACTCTCAGGTATGTGTGTTTAGGATTGCAGCTCCTTCTTTACAGTTTGAATATTGATTGCTGGGTGTTGTGAAGGTGCAGATTTTTATAACGTCTTTTGGAACTAGAAAATGATCAATTTTAGAAAAATTGGTTTGTATGTTGAATGTATGACGGTACATGAAATCTTTGCTGACCAATTAAGTAAATTGTTGAACAAACTACATGAAGATGTTGATTCAATTAATGGGGGGCTGCTCATTAATTTGCTGAGTACTCCAATCACATAGTATTGGAAAGTCTTTCCTGCCTCCTGTACCTGAGTGGTTTTGTGTCATTTTGAGTTTTGTATCAATATAAGCTTTGCATCTGAGTTTTGTATCAATTGCTCTATCGATCGGTTTTCGCAAGCATGGTAGATGCTTGTTCAGAGGGAGCTCAGAGGGAGTTTCAGAGGGCATTTCGCAGGGAGTTAGACCAGCACACAGATGTGCGCTGTCCTCCATGTTCTGCCTGCTGGGCCCGGCCGGCCCAGGTAAGGTAAGGCCGGCCTTCCGAGGCTGGCACAGGGACTCTGGGCTGATGATGGGAGGCGGAACGGGGGGGAAGGGTGGAATGGAGCAGAGAATGGGTGGGCCTGAGGGTAGGCTGCCCTAGCGAGGGTGGTGGCGGCAGGATCCAGCCTTTGGGCCAGATTCTAACTTCTGCCCCTGACCTGGGTGGCCAATTCAGCCACCTGGAGTTGCTCAAGTGGCACAGCTCTGAGTAGGCCCATCAGGGCCGCTGCGCACTACCCAAAATAGTTTCCCCCAGTGGCGTCATGCAGCCGGAACGCTGGGCGGGAGGAACGGGTGAGCGGCAGCCCACCCGTTGTGTTCTGGTCCGTTTCGCCGTCTTCCCACGGCGAAACGGACTGGAACGCAACGGGTGGGCTGCCACTCACCCGTTCCTCCCGCCCAGCGTTCCGGCTGCATGACGCCACTGGTTTCCCCTTTCCCTGGGTAGCATGGCAGCACCTCCTAATCGTTGGCTGGATACGGAGCAGGCATGTCAGCCTCCTTATTCCAGTCAGGGGTTTGGCTTGTGCTGTCAATAAAGCAACAAAAATGATTCTTTTGGTTTGTAAGATACTGTACAGGCTTATCCTTAAAATGTTTCCATCCCAAACCCCTGTGCACAGCTCGTTGGTTTCAGTGGACTGCCTAAAATTGAATCGTTGACTGTATTTGCCACATTGTAGCATAAACAAATCCACTTTTTTCCTTTTCTTTCTTTTTTTTTTTTTTTGAGAATTTACAGCAATACACTGGAGGATTCATGAGGTATTTTCCTTGTAAAGCAAAATGTTAACATGCTGTAAGCAACACAGCAATGATACAATATTTATGTATTGTTACGTGCTCATGGCAGATACAAACTACACATGTGGGTCTAGTGTGTGCTTGTGTGTGTTAAATTTAAAGCTCAGTGTACAGGGAAATGAATTAAAATTGTTGCTTGTGGCTAGGGACGTGTGGAAGTCCTTTGAAAAACGTTGCTATTTGTGTCAAAACTTTTGAATTCCCTCAGAACTAGATGCTTTATGAGGTGGGAAACCTCCATATTTCCATTGAGTGTTACTGCTTGTGAAATCCTCTGGAAAAAAATCTTGTTAGTGTTCTCAAAACCCTTTTGTCTTTGTTTGAAAGTCTTCAAATGTTTTGGGTTGGAGACCACCATCGCTTTGCATTTCACTTGAGGCAAGGTTTCTGTGAGAGACTCAGTACTCGGAAATCACTTCATGTGGAAGTGTAATGCGGCAACTTTTGCCACATTGCAGTTGTCACCACATAAACAAGCCATTTGTGCAGTGTAGCTCTTCAAATCGATATGCCAGATTTCCTCTGTGCCACCCATGACTGCAGAATGGTGTGAAGAAAATTCCCCAAATGGAATTGGTAAGTTGCATGTTGACATTCGTTTACAAGATGAAAGCTGCAATGTGCAGTGAATAAAAATAACTTTCATGTGGTCGCCATAGCATAGAGGTTGGAATTCTTTATATTAACAACCAAAGAGATTGCTGATGTAGCATAATAGCAATCCTAACCTGGAATTGAGCCAGAACAGATAGGCCAGCAAAGTTGACTGGCACAAGAGACACCGTAAAGTATGTTTGGACCACTCTCGGAGTCAGAGAGCTCAGCTCACAGATGTGCGCCATCTTTCAAGAGAGTAGTCGAAACACGCTTTACAGCAATTTTCACATGACAGTTGTATTTTCATTTTCAGTTTTTTTGGCCATAACATTTGCTAGAATGAAGATATTTGTTCTGCCAAATTCCCTGCTGGGCCACCCCAAGAGCGCTAATGCCCACACTAAGCTAACTAGTTTCCCCACAGAGCGCCTCAGATGCAGGCAAGAGGCAGGGGGTTCAGTCACCCAGTGGGCCTCCTCTCTTCCAGCAGCTTTTATTGGGATCACCGGCTGGCCAGCCTCCTCCAGACTGCCCTCCTCACTGGCTTAGCTCAAAATATCCTACCAACAAACCCCACCAACAAACAATAGGCAGTCAGCTTGCCTCCTCCACTTGGTGACTCCAGGGGTGTGACAGCCATACAACTGTTCCCCACAGTTATTCCCCACAATGAGCATACCTTATCCAGTCTTTCAGCCAGTTCATCAGTCCGTCCAACAGGCAGGCAGTCCAGCCAGCACTCCCTCAGTCAGGCAGTCCATCCAGCAATCCATCCATCCAGCACCTACCTGGTGCTCCTGTTCAGCACCTACCAAGTCCTGCACCTACAGCACCTATTCAGGTACCATCCTCCAGCACCTATCCAGCCCCTTTTCTCCAGCTCCTGCCTCCAGCTTTATACTGAGGCCAGCCAATCAGTGGGCAGCCTTTAATTCATCAGCCACACCCATCTGCACCTTTGCTAGCCTCCCTCCATAGCCAGGGGCCTCATCAGCCTACAGCTGTGCTCCCAAGGCTTGCAAAGACCTTGGGGTTTAACCCTATAACCCCTGGCTTATCTGGGATAAAGGGCCATTGCTGATACCATTCCCTATCTTGAAGTTGAAGTTACCGGACTCTATATGTTGGTGGATTCTGGACTTTTTATCACATCGCTCTCAAAGGGTTAGGATGAATGAACACACCTCTTCTGTAAAGATCCTCAACACTGGCACTCCTCAAGGCTGTGTATTAAGCCCACTTTTATTTACTATTTATACGTCCGATTGCACTTCTATCCATCTGAGCAACAAGATTATCAAGTTTGCTGATGATACAACGTTGGTAGGGCTCATTTCTGATAATGATGATCTGCCTATAGGGATGAAGTTTATCAGTTGACCCTTTGGTGCAAAGTAAATAATCTTATTTTTAATATAAACAAGACGAAGGAATTCATAGTGGACTACAGGAAGAACAGCTCGGACATCCAGCCGTTGTATATTATTTATTATTTATTTATTAGATTTCTATCCCGCCTTTTTGCCCGAAGGCACCCAAGGCGGCATTACAATATAAAATTCAACACAAAAAACAATTTAAAAACAATATTAAAACAATACAATAAAACAAAATTAAAACAAAGCAATAAAATTTAAAAACAACAAGCCCTGTGGATCATAAGGTATAAAATATAAAAGTGAACCAGCCAGCCAGCCTGTCAACAGTTAAAAGCTTTTTGAAATAAAAAGGTCTTCAGCCCCCGCCGAAATGTTAACAAAGAGGGAGCAGTTCTCAATTCTAAGGGGAGGGTATTCCAAAGTTGGGGGGCCACTACCGAGAAGGCCCTCTTCCTGGCCACCACCCTTCTCACTTCTCCTGGTGGCGGCACTATCAAAAGGGCCCCCCCAGATGATCTAAGAGTACGGGTAGGATTATATGGAAGGAGGCGGTCCCTCAAATACCCCGGACCTGAGCCGTAAAGGGCTTTAAAAGTCAAAACTAGCACTTTGAATTGGGCCCGGAACAGAACCGGCAGCCAGTGTAGCCGCCGAAGCAACGGCTCGACAGAGTCAAACCGATGTGCCCCAGCGACCACGCGAGCCGTCGCGTTCTGTACTAGTTGTAATTTCCGGACCGTCTTCAAAGGCAGCCCCACGTAGAGCACATTGCAATAATCTAATCTGGATGTCACTAGGGCATGGGTCACTGTGGCCAGGTCCGCACAGCTCTGGTACGGTCACAGCTGGTGAATCAGCCGAAGGTGAGCAAAGGCTCCCCTGGCCACCACTGCCACCTGAGACTCCAGGTGCAGTTGTGAATCCAGGAGAACCCCCAAGCTGCGAACCTGCTCCTTCAGAGGAAGTGCAACCCCATTCAGAGCAGGACAATAGTCCAATACCCGAGCTGGTGTAGTCCAATATCGAGGGTGTTATGGTAGAACAGGTGGAGGAATGTAAATTTCTGGGTATTACCTTGAAACAAGAGTTAACGTGGGGTGCAAATACTACAGTCCTTGAAAAAAAGGCCCAACAACAATTGTACTTTCTGAGACTTTTAAGATCACAACAATTGCCAGAGAGTCTGTTGGTTGCCTTCTATCGAAGCTCTATAGACAGCATCTTATCTTATTGCCTCTGTACGTGGTTTAGGAGTTGTACAGGGGTAGAGAAAAAGACACTCCAAAGAGTGATAAAGAGGGCACAAAAGATCATTGGTTATCCTCTTCCCTCTCTGGAGGATTTGTACAATATGGGATGTAGTAGGAAGATACGAAAGATCTTGAGAGATTCTTCACATCCGGGACACTCGATGTTTGATATCTTACCGTCGGGAAGAAGATATAGAGTGCTGAAAGCTAGGACAAGCAGATTTAAACATAGTTTTTACCCAAGTGCTGTGATCAGGCTAAATGTAGAGTTTTGAATTTGGTGGTTTAAACAAATGTATATCTCATGGTTGTATGGTTTTTAGTGTTATTTTAATTATTTGTATATGTCATTTGGTGTTGTCCAGTTGTATGATGTGAAGAGCACCTCATTTCGTTGTTCTCATACCTTGAGTACAATGACAAATAAATTTCTATCTGTCTATCTTCTTGGGGTATCTCCTGCCTTTTCCAATACAATATCACACTCCATTTGATTTCATTGCATTCAGCATTAAATTACCTTTCCAATGATATATAACCTGATGGTCTTATTTGTAATTACCAAGTTTTCACAATTTTGGCCACTAGTGTCAAGCTTAGCTTGTTGCCCCCCCCCAAATCTTGTTGCCCGGTGCAATTGCACCCCCTGCACTTCTTTAGCTACACCCCTGAGTTTAATAGGACAGAAGGAATGCATTAATCACCCTCTCCTCCTAACCCTGCTGCCAATTTGAGGATTCCTAAAACAGCTTTTTAAAGAAAAGATGTGGAAAAATCATAACTCTTCTTTGACTTGTGTAGTTTGGACATCAGATAACTGAAATACAAGAGATTTTACCAAACAACCATTTTAAATAACCTACTAAAATACAGTTAAAACCTAGCTGCAATACACAATGATCGGCAAGGGAAAAGAATTCCAGAAACAGAACCACTGAGACTGCAAAGGTTCCTTGAAGGAGCTGAAGTTCCTTAGGGATCCAATTTAGGGCTTAATTCATTCAATAATTCCATTAGGGGCCTTGCATAAGAAAGTAGGACAGTATTGATGAAATACGTTGGCATTGGCGATACAAATGTGGGCGGCTTTTCTAATACTGAAAAGGATCAGAAAATTACACAGAATTAATCAGTTGACTTAATGAAATGGAGTAAGAAATTTAATGAAACTGAATAGTGCAAAGTTTATGATAATAGGTTTGGGACTTAATAAGCTTTTTGTGCAGCTATGCACGGGGACTTGTCAGCAGGAAATAGCAGAGGAGGAAACAGATCTGGCGAGGTTGCCCAAGGTACAATCAGGCCAATGCAATGTAACTTCAGAGAGGGCAAATGCAATTCTGGAGTTCTCATTTATTTCAAGAAGCTTGCACGTGAGTAACACTAGGGTTAAATGAGGTGCAGCCAAATGCTGAGCCCGGCAGTGCCCAGACTCCAGTGGCGCAGAAATGACAACTGCTGGATCCTGGCCCTGCCAGGATACTGCCAGTGGCTTGATCTGGGGAAGAGAGCATTTGCGGAAAGGGTGCAGGATCGAGGAGGCCCATGTCAGGCCATTGGCTTGGGAGAGGATTCAGGATGTAGTGGCAGAAGCTGCCACCATCCTTGCCCTCTCGTGGGTTCAATCTTCCCCTCCCCTCCCCTCCTCTGCCCAGTTCTGCCCACTCCCCCCCCCAAGCGGGGCAGTGACAAAAGACATCACCGCGCCCTTCGCACAGCCTCGCCATGCCCCCTGCTTCCTGAATAGCTCCATTTCAGAGCTTAAGAGCGGCAAAGGTGGATGGGAAGGCCCAGCTCAACACCACTTCCTTCTGCTGCATGCCTAGTTCCCTCACTGGTGCCCATGGCAGCCGCTAAACCACACCCTATGGGCGTGACTTCTCTGCTCCCCATCTTCTCCCACTCTGAATCTTCTTACTGTTCGGTGACACTGCTGGAGCACCAGCCCACTAATTAGCACCAGCCCAGCAAGAGCAGTGGTTGCTCACATGGTGTCACAAACATGCTTTATGGCACATCTGCAACACTTTTAGTCAGCAGTACACACATACCACCAGTGATACGGGCAGAGACGTCATCCAGGCGCGCCAGGAAGCGGAACGCCCGGATGATTGACAGCCCTCCGCCCCAATGGCGGAGGGCTGCCACGCCCCCCTGCGCCTCACAGAGCCCGAATCACTCCATTTCGGAGCGATTCGGGACGCAAGGGAGGGACGGCGGGCCCAGCAGCAGCTCGCCCGTCCTCCGGAGAGGCGGCGCGGCCTGGGCCCGTCCGCCAAACTGGCGGAACGGAGTACCGGGCCGTTCTGCCTGAATGACACCACTGGATCGGGCCCTAAGAATGCAATCCTATATGAATTTATTTGTGAATAAGCCCCACTTTACATAATGGAACTTACTTTGAAGTAAACACACATAGGAATGCATTACTAAAAGTCATGTTTTCTAAAGGCCAGATTTACTCAAGTGGTGATTTGTAGACCAATCTGTTACTGACCACATAATATGAGGCAAAGTTGCTGTGTTTGCAGTGTGACCAAATTTATCCCTTTGTTTACATGGTTGGCTGGGTCTGATTCTCTCTTTTTGTGTTAATTAATACAGATGTGCACCTGAAAAATCCCCATCTGGTTTTGTGCATTAAAATGTGCAAGCACAGACGTTTAAATCAAATATTGATAAATACAGCTTGGATTACAAAGGCTTCTCCTGTAAGCAAAACTTGCGTAGGTGCAAAGCACATGATGTGTTGAGTAGTTTCCTGCTTTTCCATCTGGTCCTGTCAAGGCGTGGAGGTGGTCAGAATGTAGGATGTATGCCCTATGCTTAATCTGAATCAGGAATCAGCCATCAAACTGGTTTTCAGTGTCTATCCAGTCTGAATCCTGGAATATGCTAGCAGCATGTTTGTATGATATCTCTTGTTATTAAGAATATGTCAGCTCTGGCAAGCTCCTTTTCAAGATATTGCTACTTCTATTAAATATGGATGCTGAGGAATATGTAGTATTATCTACAGGTTGATTATCCCTTATCCAGACTGCTTGGGATAATAAGGTGTCTGGATTTCAGATTTGTCTGGGTTTTGGAATAATTGCATAAATATAACGAGAAATGCTTCCTTTTGCTCTTTTCATTGTTACCCATACAGGTGTCTTCCGGCATCTTTGGCAGTTTTCAACAATGTCTGTATAGGTGCACATACTACATGCTCATTAGATTGTGACCATTCTGGTGCCTTTACATTCCCCTTTACCTTTCCATAGGGCTCAATACATTTGTCAGCATGGAAGGAGGGACTTCCTTCTCAAGTGTTTTTGGGAGGGCCTGCTTTCATTGGATCAGGACCATTCTGGTGGTATTGCATTCCTATCTGCCTGCTCTTTGCACTGGACCAGGGAACATTTACCTATTCATGAATAAATGCATGATGCAGCTCAGTTTCACTTTCCATAGGGCTCCATGCATTTTCCTTCTTGGCTATCAGCCTGTCAGTTTCAGCTTCACGACCCACCAACCATCAGGTCACGACCCACCAAATGGGTGGCAATCCACAGTTTGAGAAATCCTGATCTAGATTTGTCAATCACTGACGCAAGCATTGCACATTCCTAACTACCTTTTATGCCCGATGATGAGACTGGGGTAGCTCACTAAGGGCCCAATCCTATACAGCTTTCCAAAACCTATACAACCACAATGCAGCCCTGAGGTAAGGAAACAAATGTTCCTGAATCTTGAGTACGCATCCATGACTGTCCCCTCACCACAGTATGCAGTACATGCCCCATTGGCACAGCTGCATGGGTGCTGGAAAGTGGGATAGAATTGGGCCATAAGAGTCCAATGTAGTGTGACAGAGAGACGCTCCAAGATATGGGCTGGTAGGGGACCAGACAACCCAGGAGAGGTAAGTACAACACTTCTTTGATTTTCCTTTCTGTAGGCTACCTGGTCTCCAATGGGACCTACTGCATGCAAGGCAAGGATCTGCCACAAGTCAATGGCGGTTCTGGGCTGGGAAGGAGGGATAGGATTTTGGCATGTGCTACTGCCACCATGGTCCTTCCCCTCCTGACCCTGAACTATACCCAGGCTGGCCTGCTTCCCAACCCAATTTGCCCCTGATCCTCCCCCAAACTGTCCCCGCTGCTGACCTACCTGGTCAAATACAGGTTCTCTGACCTGCTGCTGCCTGATGGCTTACCATCTCCTGTCCCATCCGTAGCGAACTACAGAATGACAGAGTAGTGGCCGATTGCAAGACCACTAGCATAGGAGTGGTACCAGCCTTGGAGCAAAGGAAACTACTTTAAATCCTGGATCCCTGAAACAAAGCAAGCCAGGCACAATATGGGGATTTTTAATGCCGCACTGTTCCAGTGGTCCTTGCACCCAACATTATCTTCTGCTTTCCTTGTGCAGTGGCCCATAGGTTAGACAAATGAAAGAAGAAGAAGAAAATAAAGACGTTTTCAAGACAGTAAGCAAATGTATGGGAAGAATTAAGTTAGAAATATATTATGACATCTACATGGTATCATTTAAATGCAAATTTTAATGTTAATATACATTAGCTTTTTACTGTACCTGAAACACTTTGAATGGAATGCTTATATGCCATTCTAGATTTCAAAGTGCCTCTAGGAAAATGTATTCATTTTATCTCAGATATATGCATGCAAGCAGATGCCTTTATTTCAGTGGTTTATTAAAAAGAACACAACGATCATAGCACTTTTGTGTAGACAGTGGAATCTGCCCAAACGAAAGTACTATAATTGTTCATTTTTCTGCTTTCATATTAGGCAGACTATGTGGGGAATGTCCTAGAGATCATATGTTTAAATGCTTTAAATGGCACTTCATCAAAAAGTGGCTAATGGGGCAATAGCAATATACGTCACAAAATGCTAGAAACAGTGTCAAGATCTTGAATTCTCTGTGGTTCTTGTTTTAAATGATGTTGCAAGAAAATGAAAATGCCACCCAAAAAAATCTGTGAAATCTATGCCTAGACTGTGTAAAAAAAAAAAAAAAGTAACACTGTAAAACATGAGGTTTTAAAATGCTTGTAGTAAGTGCTCTGTGGGATTGCGCTGCCTTCATAAAAATGCTGCAAGCATAAAGAGACTAATTCCGGGTTTAAATTAAGCAGTTCGGGGAAGCATGTTCTGGTATTAAATGGCAAAGCTGGTGAGTTGTTCCTAGGACACTTGCGCTGTGGATGGAGGAAGAAAATATTGCCAAATATTCATAAGTCTAAAATGGAGAGAGAGAGAGAGAGAGAGAGAGAGAGAGAGAGAGATGATGAATTCTTTGGTATGCTTTGGTGGAGCTTACCAGCAGCTAGCAGCTAAATGTGTTTGCATAATAAGGATCAGCATAAAAGTTTCTTTTCTTTTTTTCTTGTGAGCCTTTCTGTCTTTCCTCTCCTTCCCCCCCCCCCCGGTAATAGCATTATGAGCAACTGCCATTCAATTGTGGCTGTAATCCACAACTACAAGTAGACGATCCCTTATCTGGACATCTGAAATCCAGACTATTCCAAAATTTTGTCCAAGCCTTTTTTTTAATAACTTTCTATAGAAAAGTCTTGTTCTCATTCATTAGTCTCTGCTCTGTAGTGAGAGCCTGTACAGGCATTGTTGAAAAATGTCAGAGGCCAATAGACACTCAAACAGGTAGCAGTGAAAAGACCAAGAGGAAGCATTTCTCATTATGCAATTATTCCAAAATCCAGACAAATCCAAAACCTGGATACCATCCTGTTCCAGGCAGTCCAGGTAAGGGATAATCAACCTGTGTACATATTTCCCTGGGAGTAAGTCCCATTCAGCTCGATGCTGCTTACTTCTGAATAGGCATGCATAGGATTTGCATTGTAAGATATATTTAAAATCTATTAGGTTAACAATTGTGACTTGATAAAAATGTGGTGTTCCTTGGCGTTTGAGAGATGCTGCTTTTAGATCCATATATTTTATGCATCACAAATTCCAAATTCTTTGCCAAAGCTGATTGGCGTCAGTAGAACTTCTTCCATGGTAAAGATGGAAAATTGTTTTGTTTTCTAAAGTGGTATCAAGAAATAGTTCTACTTGATTTCCTATTGATATACATATGTATGTTCCAACTTTCCATCCATGTTGTTGTTGTTGTTCAGTCGCTAAGTCGTGTCCGACTCTTCGCGACCCCATGGACCACAGCACGCCAGGCCTCCCTGTCCTCCACTAGCTTCCTGAGTTCGCCCAATTTCATATTCATTGCTTCGGTGACACTATCTAACCATCTCATCCTCTGTCGCCCCCTTCTCCTTTTGCCTTCAATCTTTCCCAGCATGAGGGTCTTTTCTAAAGAGTCCTCTCTTCTCATCAGGTGGCCAAAGTATTGGAGCTTCAGCTTCAGCATTTGTCCTTCCAGGGAGCAATCAGGCTTGACCTCCTGGAGAATTGACCGATTGGATCTCTTTGCAGTCCAGGGGACTCTCAAGAGTCTTCTCCAACACCACAATTCAAAAGCATCGATTCTTCGACGCTCTGCCTTTCTTATGGTCCAGCTCTCACAGCCATACATGGCTACTGGGAAAACCATCGCTTTGACTATGCGAACCTTTGTTGGCAGGGTGATGTCTCGGCTTTTGATTAAGCTATCTAGGTTCACCATAGCTTTCTTCCCAAGAAGTAAACGTCTTTTAATTTCATGGCTGCAGTCACCATCTGCGGTGATCTTGGAGCCCAGGAAAATAAAGTCTGTCACTGCTTCCATTTCTTCCCCTCCTATTTGCCAGGAAGTGATGGGAGTGGTTGCCATGATCTTAGTCTTTTTAATGTTGAGCTTCAAACCAATTTTGGCACTTTCCTCTTTCACCCTCATCAAAAGGTTCTTTAGGTCTTCCTCACTTTCTGCCAGTAGAGTGGTATCGTCTGCATATCTGAGGTTGTTGATGTTTCTCCCAGCAATCTTGATTCCAGCTTGTGAGTCATCCAGCCCTGCCTTCCTCATGATGTACTCTGCGTATAAGTTAAATAAGCAGGGTGACAATATACAGCCTTGTCGTACTCCTTTCCCAATTTTAAACCAGTCGGTTGTTCCATGTCCAGTTCTAACTGTTGCTTCCTGACCCGCATAAAGGTTTCTCAGAAGGCAGATCAGGTGGTCTGGAACTCCCATCTCTTCAAGAACTTGCCACAGTTTGTTGTGATCCACACAATCAAAGGCTTTAGCATAATCAATGAAGCAGAGGTAGATGTTTTTCTGGAACTCTCTTGCTTTCTCCATGATCCAGCGAAGGTTGGCAATTTGATCTCTAGTTCCTCTGCCTCTTCGGAAACCAGCTTGTACATCTGGTAGTTCTCGATTCACATACTGCTGAAGCCGAGCTTGTAGGATTTTGAGCATGACCTTGCTAGCATGTGAAATGAGTGCAATGGTGCGGTAATTCGAGCAATCTTTGGCATTGCCCTTCTTTGGGATTGGAATGTAAACTGATCTTTTCCAGTCTTGTGGCCACTGTTGGGTTTTCCAAATTTGCTGGCATATGGAGAGCAGCACTTGGACAGCATCATCTTTTAAGATTTTGAGTAATTCCGCTGGAATGCTGTCACCTCCACTAGCTTTGTTGTTAGTGAGGCTTTCTAAAGCCCACTTGACTTCACTCTCCAGGATGTCAGGTTCGAGCTCAGTGACTGTACCACTGTGGTTATCAGGAACATTTAGATCGGCCTTATAGAGTTCCTCTGTGTATTCTTGCCACCTCTTCTGAATCTCATCTGCTTCTGTTAGGTCCTTGCCATTTTTGTCCTTTATTGTGCCTACCTTAGCATGAAATTGTCCTTTGACATCTCCAATTTTCTTGAAAAGATCTCTAGTCCTCCCCATTCTGTTGTTTTCCTCTATTTCTTTGCATTGCTCATTTAGAAAGGCCTTCCTATCTCTCCTTGCTGTTCTCTGGAAATCTGCATTCAGTTGGGTATATCTTTTCCTTTCTCCCTTGCTTTTGGCTTCTCTTTGGCTTCCATCCATAGGACAGTGCTTAAATTATGGGAGGAAAAAGCAGGGGGTGCCTTAACAAAATCAACAAGCCACACTCCCTGGTAATCATGCTTTAATTTGAGCTAAATCATGACAACTTGTGGCCTTCTTAAAAAAAACAAAACATTAGCTAATGGGATTGATACAAAAGCCAGGGTGCCTGTTTTAGGAGAGCTCCCCTCTGCACTACCAATGGTGGGAAGACATGGAGCAGAACTTCACATGAGAACCTAAGTGATGGGTAGGTTTGCATAGGAGAAGGCTGGCCATGAAATGGTTTCCTAACATTGATCATATTCATCAGCACTGGAAACTTGAACCAATTTTACTGCCCATTCCTATTAAGCTGGCCTGCTGTTGGACCACACATTCCGCCTGTGTTGGCTGCTGCAAAGCAGCAGTAAAGTGTTCTCTGGCAGCAGTGGCGTACCTAGAGGGAGGAATCACAGCACTAAGCTTTGCAAGCAGTCGCTCCCCCTCCTCTTTGGAGCCATATGTAGCCTCTGATTTGCTCTAGCTGCTGGGAATGGCTCCAGAGGAAACGGAGCGGCTGCTTGCAAAATCTAGTGCTGTGATCCCCCTCTAGGTACGCCTCTATCCAGCATCAAGCAGACTCTTGTGCCCTCCAAGCTCTTGCAGGAAGCTGCAAAGACCAGCTTCAGACCAGCTCTCAAGATATCTTTTTTTTTTTTGCCATCTGACTCTTTCAGGCGGCAATCCTATCCACATTTACCTGGGAGTAAGCACCATTGGCTATAATGGGCCTTACCTCTGAGTAGACATGCATCGGCTTGGGCTGCAACACTCCTGTTGTTCAGTACCAGCAGTTCAGATTCCATCAGAGTATATGTGGCCCTACATACATCACTTTACACTTATTTCTATTCAATCACATCAGTCATTTGGTTATCGGTTCACCCAGGTTGGAGAGATGCTCTTGGAGCTCTTCCCAATCAGCTTTGGGTTTTGTCACATGATCACATCAGTCATGTGATACTCCCTCTGCCCAGTTTTCCAGAGGCTTTTAAAAAGTGAACAGGAGTGCAGTTATATTTTTTTTTCCCTTAGCAAATTGGAAAATGAATCAAGGCACAATGTCCTGTTGGTTTCTATTAGAATCCAAGTTGACTACAAGAACGTATTTATATTAATCAGCTTGCTCTGGGAAATAAACACCTACATTTATTGTGTCAGTTTAACTCCACTTCTAATGACATTTTATGCAGGGGGGGAAAAGACATTGTGCAGCATGATGCCCGTTAACTGGGTGTTCATGAGCTGTGATAGATTACTTTTAATGGCTGGTATTTACTTACTTCATTTCATGTTCCTTGATAGATTGCTATATTGTGAGGGGAGGGGAGAGATGAAGGGAAAAGTGCTTTAATTGTACTCATCCAAATGAGTGCAATACATCTGTGTGTGTGTGCGTGAGCACGCGTGTAATATAGGTTACCTAAACGTAAAGATTTTTTTAAAGCTAGCCTCTTTCCCCTTATACGCTTCCTGTCACTGTCTAGCTGGCCAATTGCCATTTCCGTGCCAGTCTCCATGGTAACACCTTTAAGGATCAAATAACAGAAATGTGAGGAAGCGACTTGCCCACCAGAGAACTGCCACAGTCTTGTGCCAGAGCCCTGAGTTGACACAATCCCACAGCACTTTGCATTCCAAGAGGGTTAAGCAGGTTAGCACAGCTGGTTCAGCTTAAAGGGGCCGCGTCTCCTTTCACTCCAGCAAAGCAGGAGACTGTGCGGCACAACTGGTTTTCTCATTTTTTGGAAGCATATCTTGTATGGCCTCTGCAGTATACTAATCCCCTTCCTTCCTCTCCCATTGCCGGCTGCTTTGCTTAACGCTGCTCTTTTAGAGTGTGTTTCTGCAGGACTTCTTCTGACATGAAACATGACCCAACCAACAACCGAGGGAATCCTCTCCAAAAATGGTTTACCGGCGGCTAATAACTTGTTAAGAAAATGTCTTGTTACATTTTCTTGCTGACCCTAGTTGTGGGGACAGTGGCCTGGGAGACACAGGAGATGCTCCCGTTGCAGCCAGAATGGCAATGCCTTACTGTAAAGAGCAGTGAACGAGGAATTATAGTGCTTTCTTTATTTCGTAAGTTTCTTTCCACTCTGCCGATGAAAAAGGCTGTTAAAAAAAAAAAAAGCTTGAACTACTGTAAAAGAGAACAGCTTTTGGCAGATACTTCGGATCATCTGCCTTGGCAGATCCAAGACAACAGTGTGGAAGAGAAAGAGGCCTGATCAGTAGTGTAGCTACAGGGGAGCAGTAAGTATTGCAGATGTCACAAGATGCCCTGTAAGTGGCCTCTCTCACTCACCATTGGAGCCCTTCCAGGGTGCCTTTGCTGCCAGAATGGCTCAGACATCCAGTGGCGTTTCTACAGGGATGGCAAAGCTCTAAGTTTTGCAAGAAGCCTTACCTTGCAGTGGAAATCATTCCTCTCCTGCACCGTTTTAGCCAATCCTCACAGGGAACAGCAACATCTTGGCGTTGCTTACTGGCGACAGCAGCAAGGGAGAGGAGGGATTTACACGACAGGGTAAGGCTTCTTGCAACACTTAGAGCTTTGCCATCCCTGTAGAAACGCCTCTGCAGACAGCAAGTGGGTGGGGCAGTTTACATGGCATGTGGCATTCCGCGTCACAATCTTGACACTGCAAGGAACAGAGTGCTGAGCTTTTATAGGCAGCAGTAGGTATGAGAAAGGTGTAGGAAAAGAACGGGAATGCTACGAACCATTGAATTGAATGGGACTCAAGATAGGGCACAATCCTAACCTGGAGGCAGGGTGGCACATTTAGGCCAGCAACGTTTGGCTGGCACAAGGGACACCATAAAATACATTTGGACCACTCTCGGAGTCAGGGAGGATGGCGCACATCTGTCTGCTGGCCTCTCTGACTCTCCCGAGCTCCAGCGCATAGCTGGTTGCTCATCATTGGCTGGCTCCGCCCCTGCTGCATGAGACAGATCCTGCCCAATTAGGCATCTAGCCGTGGTGGCGGCACCTAGAACTCACCTGGTGAGGTGGGGCTTCCTAGGGACCATTCTCCTGTTGATCCCAAGGGACATGGATCCATGCCCACCCTCCCACTTTGGCAGTCCAAGTTCGGCTGGTTGCCATATTTGGGGCCAGGTAGGAATTTTTCTGTCTACCTGATTGGCCTTTGGCTGGCAGTTTTTTCGCCTACCCTGGACTGCAATGGGTGTGTGTGTTAGGGTTTGTCCACATTCATGGATGGCAACTATGGTCACTTTATTACAGGTTGACATGGGCACAAAGGGCTTGAAGGAGGCTTTTGGTGTGCATCCAGAGGTCAGCTAAGGCACGGAGCTACCCCTCGGCAGGCCCACAGTTGCTGCCCAGCATGTGGGGCTGGCAGGGAATCTCCTAGCTTCAAGCCTTGGCCCGCCCTAGATGCCCTCCGGTCAGGGCGGGTGCGTGGGTTTGCTGCCTCCACCCCTGCGGGAGTTGTACCAAGAAAGGTCATGCCCAAGGGCTGTTTCACCCACCAAGGGGGCTGGCCGGCAGCTGACCCCCATTTTCAGTTAGGGCCTTGCCCCCTTTTAGTGCCTTAGTTAATTGCTGCCAGTCTCCGGCTCCTCTTCTTTGTATGCAATAAAGTGGCCTGTTCATCCATATTCACCTATCTCGCGTGGCTTCATTGGTGGATGCACAGCTAATGAGAGTGGTCCAAATATCCTTTATGGTGTCCCTTGTGCCAGCTAAACGGTGCTGGCCTAACTATGCTGGCCTAAGTCCAGGTTAGGATTGCGCCCTTGGTCATGACGAACTCATTGATTCCATAGTGCTTAGTCCATGTTTAATAAATAAACACACTTTATTCCGTGTTTTTATTCCAAGTTCTTATCCCAAGTTCTCATTTGTATTAATTTTAAACACTTTGAAAGTGTTTGGTAGATGATATAGTGTCAGCAGATGCAGGCATGGTATTGTTTCTAATTGGAAAAGTAATCTATTTCAATTTCCAAACAATATCTTAAACACCAAAATGCAGTGCCTTGCGTTTTAAAACACCACTATGTAGAACACATGAAGTAGTACAGCTGCTTATAGGTACTTGTGTCTTGCCTTGCTGTTTCCAGTGTGAGAAGCAGGGGGGGCTATAACTAAGAGCACAACCCTATACTGCGCTGGATTGTCAAGGCCGGCCAGCCAGCACCAAATCCAAGCACAATATAGTGGAGGCTGGAGCCTCCCAACGGCAAGGACATGTTCACGCCTTACTGTTGGGGCCTCCCCAATGCGCTACTCGGATCTGCATCTGCCAAACAGCAGGCACAGATCCGAGGAGACCACGCGGCCTGAATCGGGGCTGCACTGCCTCCCAATCGGGCTTACGATTTGGCCTTATTGCTGAATCCCAAGCCAGCCCACGTCCTGCCCCCAACCCCCCTCCCCTCGCCAGTCCCATGTCCAAGCGGACACGGAGCTTCCCTTGCAGTTGGTGCTCTCAGGCTGACGCTACTCATAGCATCGGCCTGACAGCACTAGCGCCGATGCGGGGGTGCCACTCGGTGCCCTGCGCCGGTGCTAATGACGTAGTTGACGCCATGACATTGCGTCAATGCGACGTTGCGGGCAGGATTGCGCTGTAAGCTGCAACTGGTTGTTGTGTAAATTCACTTTTGGCTATTCGAAGCAGGCAGCTTCTCTTTATTCAGAGCTACACCTGGCATTGGACACAGACAGGTGTAAAGCGGTTATCATAATTGTACTCTTCACAGAGTGACCTCCACAGCCACTCTTAGCAGAATGAGAAGAAACCATGAACTGATCCTTTGCAGTCTCTTTTACAGGGATCCGACCTTTCAGCAAATTAAAAAAGCCAGACCCTTGAAGTTGCCCCCACCGTGAGAGCACTTCCTCTCAAGTGCATTTATAGGACCTTTCTGATAACAACTGGCCTTTTGCTATTTTAAAGCATCTGGTTAAAAGACATATCTCTTCAGACTAGTTTTCTATTCATAATGCTTTCAATTTTTTTAGCATTATCCATACTTGTTTAGGATTTTTTTTTAATGTGAAGATGTTTGAAATGTTGCTTCTGGATGGTGATTCACTGTTTTAATAATTGTTGGAAGCCACTCTGGTGATCCCTGCAAGGGTGAAGTGATGTTGCTGGGCCAGTTGGTGCTAGACTTGCTTGCCAGGTGCCCCTTATTATAAGGGACTTCCCATATTTAAGATTTAAAAATTGTGTCCCGTATCAATGTTGAACGGGACTTAAAAAATCCCATTCTAAAATTCTGCTGCTGTTGCTGCTGCCTCGCCACGGCTAACTGCATAATTTTAATATTATTTCTGGTAAAAATGGAGTGGTTTGATAGAAAGCAGTATCCCGATACCTGTGTGTTCTTTATTGTCATGTTGAAAACCTGGCAAGTCTAGTTGGCGCCTGGGGCAGTGCAACACGATGATGCCATCACATCACCCCTCGGATCATCGCACTACCTCCCGTCTCCAAAATGGCTCCAATTTGGAGCCAAAAGCAGGTACAAACGGGCAGAAGGGCCCCTCAGTGTTCCTCTTGCTGCTCCAAACACACTTGGGCCGTGAGCACTGGGTAAGTACCTCCCCCAGCAGAGAGCCTGGCAAGCTTCCAGATTGCCACATGGGGGTGGAAGTGGGGGTCACCCCAGGTGCCCTAGGCATTCTACCAGGTGCATATCTTATCTATAGTGCCCCATGGCGCGAGCCATGGGGTGCCGGGCAGTGGCAGGGCGCCATTGCACGCGGTCCGGGAGAGACCGCAAGGTTTTCTGCCCTCCCGCCCGCCCATGTTTCCCTTACGCTTGGAAATAGTGCGTTTCCGGGGTAAGGGAGGCATGTCTTAGTGACTCGCGGGCTCAGGGCGACGTGGGGGGGCGTGGTTTCAGCGCCTGCCATGGGGCACACTCGGGCCTCCAAGCGCGCCTGCATGGAGGAGTGAAAGGGGCTGGTGTGCGTTTTTAAAAAATAAATAAATAAAATGGTCTCTCATTTGAATGTACTTCTGCTGAATCATCCAGCCTCTTTCAGGACTGAGTAAGTTTTCCATTGCTATACATGCGTATACCTTCCCACTTCTGATCCAGTTTAAATGATTCCTAACCCTTATTCCTAGAATTAAGAATTAGAATTAAGAACAGCTCCCTCTTTGGCAATCTTTCAGCGGGGTCTTAAGACTTTTTCATTTAAAGAAGCTTTTTAACTGCTGACATGCTGGCATTTTTAACTGCGACCATGGTGGCCTGTTCACTTTTAAATTTTGAATTTTAATTGTTTTAATGTTATTGTTTTAATTGTTTTAGTTTTATTGTTTTCTCTTATTTTAACGTTCATAATTTTAATATTGTAAGCCGCCTTGGGTGCCTTACAAGGCAGGGTAAACATTAAATAAATAAATAAATAAATAAAATAACACTGGGCACTGATGACTACATTTTTGTATCGCCTGCACACTGTGCATTCCAGTCTATGGGGAAAAAAATGTTATGGTTATTCTATTCTCCCTGCCAATATTAAGAGGCCGTTGATATTTGTGCTGGAAGGATACTCTAGAATTGTTCTCACTGTCCCTGTAACACTCGATCCTCCTATAATTATTGACTATTAACATTGGCCCTTTTTCTTTACTGGCCCCTCTGCCTGTGCCTGGGACTCACTTCCAATGATAGACCAAATTTTGAGCAAGCCCTCCCCAGCACAAAACCCCTGGTTAGGTGAGTGGTCCGCTTATGTGATTAGTGCAACACGGAGGCCATGAGCTTGCATGAGACTGCAGCTCCCTGTCTGAAACAGACAGTAATTGTGCCTGCGTGAACTGTTCGCATCAAGTGTCCAACTATTCAACTAAGTAGCCAGCTGCCTGCAGATAATCAGAACTGACTCAGAAACGTAGGAAAAGATTTCGCTGCTTGCCACTTCTTCATCTCTATGCTGGGGTGGGCGTGGGGATGGGAAGCAGGACTAGCATAATTTCTGCAGGTCAGGCTAGTGTTAAAAGCATCAGAGCATATAAAAAAAACAAATAAGATAAAATAAATCAGTGAAAATTGTTCCATAAAAAACAGCATAAATCTAACTGCATTTGATTTCATAGTCACTTACCACCAGTGAAGTCTAATGCCTACCCAGTAACACAGAGACATTATCCGTGGTGGTTATAAGGCTCTTTAGTGAACGAAAACACAGTCATTGTATGCAGCCTGATTGTGAATGGACGCAATTGGCAAATGTTGACATGAAATATCTTTGTATAGAGCATAATAAAAAATACAGCTGGCTTCTGAAAACCTGGGCTGTGTTTAAAGATCTGTTTGCCCACCAGCTGCCCCTTTAAAAAAAAAAGCCACTGTACTGGTTTTCTCGCCATATGTACAGGTTGTTCATGGCTTCAGTGTTTGTAATGTGCCAGGTGTACTTACCTGACAGACACAGTGTTGACTGTTGGGTTTGGAACTAGATTTACACAGCCTTGCAAATGTGCATTGAACTCTGAAAATTATGTTATGAAAGTATGATGTTATGGGACAATGGAAATGCACATGTTTTGACAACTAAACATTCAGTGCCCATGTTGGGCAGTAGTGGCATGAATATATTTTGCAGTTTTACAGGTGTTTTCAAGTAACATGTGCTACCAGAATTCTTGGAAGTGGCTCACTCATTTGGCTTTTTCCCTAACATATTAGAAAGCCCATTTTCAGTTTGTCTGCCTGTTTCCACCAAATATTGAATGATGTGTATCCAGTGGTGTCATTCAAATGATTTAGGAACAGGAACTCACTTTTGATTGGCACTTGTCAGGGTCCGCCCACCGGAAGTGACATCATAAGCCAAAAGTGAGGTCATGGAAGGAAGTGAGGTCATCAAGCAGACCCAACAATTCCCAAAGTATTCCAGATCACTCTCAGAGCATGTTAAGAGGGCATCAGATGACTTTAAGCAGACCCAACAATTCCCAAAGTATTCCAGATCACCCTCTGAGCATGTTAAGAAGGCTTGAGAGCATGTGAAGCAGACCCAACAATTCCCAAAGTATTCCAGATCATTCTCAGAGCATGTTAAGAAGGCCTGAGAAGGGGGAAGTCAGCTCTTCCCAATCTAATCCTTTTGGGCTGCGTGTGCCTGACCATACTCTAAAGAGGTCTCAGAATGTACACAAGGTCTTCTAAACCCATCATACTGTCAGTGATTTGGAGGTAGGAGGAATGCAATGACACAGGAAAATAGGATAATCTTTACAATTATGGACAGAATTTAGCCAATAGTTCTCAAGGCTGCAATTCTAAACACACTTTCTAAAGAGTAAGCCATTCAGCAATACATGCATAAGTCTGCAAGTATAAGCCTGTCTTTTTGGAAGATCCAACTGAAAATAATGGGGCTGACTTCTGAGTAAACAGTTTAGATCAGTCTTTATGTCTTAGGGATTTCAACTGGAGGGAGAGTTAAGCACATGTTTGACTACTCAATGCAATGTAAAAGCACTTAAATTACACTGGATCATGCCCAATTAATAATAATTATCACCTGTAAATAACTGCTCTGGGTAATCAACGCTGTGGAAACTTTAGAGTTGGCAGGAGGGGAAACCAGCCTTTAATAATAGCTTAATTCACAGATACCATCATACTGAACTATGATTCCTACTTAGATTTACATCATATAGTGATCCACTTCGCAAGTTACTAGTCCACAGTATCCCAAGTTCAAGCTTCATTTGATGCCATTCAGACCAACAGGGTGCTGCGTGTCTTTTTAGTAGACCTACTATAGAATGGTCACAGACTATGTCTCATATTCACAAGAACTTTCTTGCTTCTCAAGAGAGACAGGAGAAATCTTCTGCTTCACTATGACAAATAATGCTGCTTTAAAGTAGTACCCACATCATTTAAGATTCCAGCAATAAAAGCAACAAACCTTGTGGGAGGAAACCTAGTTAACCCACTGAGGGGGGTGTAACTCCCCTCCCCAGGTGTAGCTGCCACTGCCACCAGCCCAGGCTCAACACAACAAAGGGAGCTCCTGGGCAAAAAACCCTCTTAAAAGAAAGCCAAATAACAGAAGTAAAAAACCCAATTTTATTGACATATATTAAGAGTTATAAATTAAACTACTGAGGCTCTGTACCGTTAAACCTGAATATTATTAAAATGACAATAATCAACCCCTTTGTTTATAACTTAACTGAGAGGAACTCAAAGGACAGAAACAAAAAAAAATCCTATAGGATTTTTACCTTACTGACTGACTACACCCGGCTTCTGCAGCACATAGTGAGGCTAACCTTCCCTGAGAGCAGCCAACGGGTTCTGTTCCCTGAAGCTTTTAACTTTATCTCAATGAACTAATCACCCCCACCTGAGCCATTTACACTTGAGTAGTTCTCTCCCAACTAACCAGGTTCACATGAAACCACAATTTCATGACACCCACAAAGAACAACAACTACATGTACATCTTCCCTTTACACTTTTCTAGAGAACTCACCACAGTTCCAAACACAGGGAAAATCAACTTCCACAAAGATCGATACAGTGAATTGCAGGCTACAAGGGAGTGCAGCAGTGCTAAGCTCTGTGCTCACACAAAATCTCTTAATGCACGACGATCCTGAAAGGGGGGGAGGGAAGCCTGAAGGGAAAGGCATTTCTAGGAGCACTTAACGGAGAGGCTGGGGTGCAATCCTGCAAGGGGGGAGAGAGGTCTGCGTTTCTAGGAGCACTTAAAGGAGAGGCTGGGGTGCAATCCTGCAAGGAGGTAGGTAGGTCTGCATTTCTAGGAGCACTTAAAGGAGAGGCTGGGGGTGATCCTGCAAGGAGGTAGGTAGGTCTGCATTTCTAGGAGCACTTAAAGGAGAGGCTGGTGGGGATGTAAATCCCTCCTGTCCCTTGCTGCTGTAGCCAGTAAGCAATGCCAAGATGTTGCTTTTCCCTGTGAGGATTGGCTAAAACGGTGCATGAGAGGAGTGATTTCCACTGCAAGGTAAGGCTTCTTGCAAAACTTAAGAGCTTTGTCCCCCCCCCCCCCAGATCTGCCTCTGCTTGCAATTGAAATTCAAATGGGCGGGAAATGGCCCCGGTTTCTGGTCCAATTAACAAACGGAGCCACAAAAAAAAAAAAAAACCACGAAGTGCAAAGCAAAAAAACACACACCAACACAAAGTGCAAAGCAAAAAAGGAGCAAACAAAAACCCGAAGCAAAAAACAACAACGAGCCAGCAATGAGTAAAGTGGGCGGAGTCAGCCCTAACTGTGACAACCGGAACGCCTAATTGTAACAAACGGAACGCCGTTCCGGGGCGTTCCGGCTGAATGACATCACTGTGTGTATCTAGTACAGTATAGCATGGTTAACTGCAAATGCTGTGAATATTTACCTTGCTGTGATGGGCAATAATGGTTGCATTTTATGTGACTGTTGCATGTGAAAATGCGTGCACAATTTCTCCCAGTGAAAACCTTAACTTTGGAAATAACCAACAATGAAAACAGGAAAAAAAATGGATCGGATTGGGCCCCAAGGCAGCAGCAGTCCCAGGCATATCAGTGAACCCCATATATAATTTAATTTAAAGTTGTGCTGGTCAGCTATTTCCCTAGTCAAATCATCCTGGTTTTGGAATCACTGTAGCCATTGCCGTTTCCTTGCCGTTTCAATGAGTAGCAACATCTTTATGGATGTTATTCTTTTGAGCCAGGTGACAACATTTATATAGTTGATATGCAACAAGGCATTTCAGTGCATATTGTAAAAGTTCAACATATGCCATTGCAGCTGTCTAGCTAAAATATCATATATTTCATGAGAATATGTTTGCTTTACAGCTTGCCTTTCTCTTTCTTTTCTTCTATGTTGGGATTTGTGGTGGAATACATTTATGAACAGGGGACATTGCCAATGACTGTTGTCACCCCCTTGCCGCCAAGGCAAGAGATAAACCACCTCTAAAACCCGGAGGCTGCAGATAGTCATCATGATTTCTAATGTGTAATGGGCCCTTCCTCCTTAAATCTGTCCAATCAAAAGTGCCATTGCAACATCCTGTGGCAAGGAGTTCCACAATTACATTCTATGTGCATATAATTATATAGCAATTGCTGATCTTTGTAGTGTATGAAAGAAGCTTTCAGGCTTACTTCCAGTGTTACCAGACTACTACCGGGAGACCCCAATATACTTCTGAAGCAAGGGATGAGACTTCTTTCACCCATTCCTTCCCTAATTCTTATCTCTAGCCCAGTTCAGTACATGTGATACAGGAAATATGTGGCATACAGAAAATGTGGGGAAGGAAAGCCTGATGCAGGTTGTAGACTAGAAGACCAAGAAAGCTGCTGTGAGTTTGTACTTCCTCCCATAAGGAACTGCATAAACAGGTGTATGTAATTTTTCACATTCCCTCCTCTCTGTGTTGCCCAATCAAATGTAAGTACTAATTGTGAAATACTGTGGTAGCTGCAGCAGCAGAAGAGTGAGCCACAGTTGTTGTCATGTAGGCATCGGAGGGGATGCACTGAGGTTGTATTTTGAGAGAGTAAATAGTAGCAGCGCTCTTATGTAAATCGACTTATTTGCATGTTGTCATAATCCAAAGTCCAAAGTGCTGCATTCTTAAACATGTCTCTGCATATTTGGGAGATATTAGCATAAATTATCACAGTGTGTTGTTACAATCTTTGCATGCTATGGAGTCCATTAGTTGTGGCTAATTATCATTTAAGACTATTTTTCTGTCATTAAGGAGAGAAAAGGCCCTTCTCCCATCTGGCCTTCGTGTTGTGATTCATCTTGTGCAAAGGTAATGCGCAGGAGAGGGAAACAGATTTCACTTGATAAACCATGCAGGAATAAAATGAAATGGAAAGCATGTTATCTTTTCCTCAATTAGCATAAAAACATATTTAGTAGGTCTGGGGTGGGAGAGGAGATTCTTCAATTAAAAGTAGCAATGCTTTTGCTGTCACTTTTCTATTGACTAGTAAGATACATTGTGTAAGACTTAAAGAAATGCATGTTAAAACTCTATTCCAGTGATATTCAAACTTTTTAGAGTGGGACCCACTTTTTAGAATGGCACTCGTGTTGGGACCCACCGGAAGTGATGTCATTAACCTGGAAGTGATGTTGTGGCAGGAAGTGACATCATCAAAATAGGAAGTGCTGTCATTTTAACATAATGAAATGACACTCCTGGAATGTAAATTGGCATTCTTGGACTGCAGTAATTGTACAACTATGAAACATCCCTGACAGAAAGCAAGATGGGGACAAAACATTGTGTAAAAGCACTGAAGTAAAAGCAATTTTTTAAAAGAAAACCCTCACTTGAGAATTCAAACTGTTAGCACTCAGAAAAGGAATATAAGAATAAGGCCTACAGTTTCCAAAATGGATGCTTCCAGCTTTCCCCAACCCACCTGACATCAGGTCGCGACCCACCAAGAGGGTCCTGACCCACAGTTTGACCTACTGTTCTATTCAGATTATACCTCACTAAGATACATTGATTGATCTATTTTCTTTACAGAGCATATTTCATTTTTTTACCTCAAAATTCAATAGTATGTACAATATTGCAGTAATGATCATACTATTACCATTATTGCAATATTCCTGCAATACTGAACACTACTGATCGACAACTATTGTGACTGATACAACTTTACGGCCCGCCAGTGCATCGTTTCTGGAGTTGACTGGGCAGGTTGAAAGTTGTATACATTTGCTAGCAATTTCTCTTGCAGCTGCATGAACACTAAGGTTGAAAAGGATGTGAAGAGGGGATCCTTCGATCCCATTGTTCCCAGAAAAGAGGCTTCTCCAGATTCCACCCATATTGTCATATATCAAATGTAATCCACTGTCAAAACAGTATAAATCCAATATGTCCTCCCTTCTCTCTGCTTCTCAAGCTGAAGAAATTGCAGTTAAGTGCAGGGACTAGGATTCTGAGAAAGCCGTGATAGCTAATCCAGTTTGCATGTTTAATATAAACCTACCCTCTAGTGTTCTGTCTTTCCTCTAGGAACGCCACTATTTACCATACAAATCTCTGTAGTCCCACATTGAGAATCACATAATTAATAAAAGCAAGTCTCTGTGTTATACTATTGGGCATGGTAAGGTAAATGACCATTGCTTTCTGTGATACTAAGGGTGGAGGAAAAAATCATTTTCCCCTCTTGACACAGTGCAATTTGCTGTTTGACAGGGGCAAACAGAACTATTTAATAGGCAATTAGCTGCAGGAACCCTTTAAACCTGTTTGCCCTCTGGCACCAGCAATGCATAATTATTGTCTACCATCAGCCCAGATGGTGACCTTTGTCGGCTCCTTAGTATACAAAAAAACTCAAGAGATGGTCATTTCTCCCCTATGGTCAAAGTGAGTTGACTTGGGGCGATCTTGAGCCAATGAGGAATTAGAAATGGCACTGCCAGGATGCCTGCTGTGAGGCCGAAATATTGTCTGTTCAACCAATACATAAATGTTATTGAAAGTAACCTTGTTGAAGCTGCCATCTCCTTTGTTCCTTTCAGGCAACAGGAGCAAAGTAATATTAATGCATTTTAGGTAGTCTGATTTTATAATATTTGACCTTGAGATATATTATCCTTTAGGACAAGCTGGAAAAAAATGGGTATGTGCTTAGAAGTAGTTCTAAAAAGCACTTAAGCAAGGGGAACAAAATAACTTCTGTCTTTTATTCTTTTTACACTGGTCATATCCATTGCCTGCTTTGAAAAAAAAATAATCTATGAAATTCTCATAGAATTGTTTGCCTTCGTGGAAGATCCTCCTCCTTGTGATAATCTTTGTGAGCAATTACTAGTGAGTGGGGAATTAGTTTGGAATTCCAAACATGCAGAGTGCCGGGGTTACAACACTCAGTATTTTAATCTCCCACATACAAAAATGCAGTTACATGGAGACCAGAGAACCGGAATCTTCTCTCAGATAATGGAAAGAAAAGGAATAGCTATGCTGACTTTGCTATCAAACTGCTCATGTTATGTCCTGAGCACTAATTTGGTGCTTCCATAATCTGGTAAAATTTGACCACATCACCAAGAATGTGTATTTTTCAGCCGAAGGAACAGAATGGTAAGAGCAAGTCAAGAGAAAGCAAGTCTAAATGATGATAAAATTAGGTAATTTCTCCGTGTACCTGGTTGGATTCTGATTCAAAACTGTGCCAAGAGATTTCGCTGTCTGAAGTGCATCAGCCTTCAGATAGACCCTTCCTCTGCTTTCCATCCTCCCATTTCCATTCTTTCTATGAAAACAACACTGCTACTTACTTCTCTCTTCCAAGTCTCTCTGCCCACTTCCTTCCTATTCTGATAAATCATTTTCTAATGTATTATATTGACTGAGTAGAGCCAGTGGCATTCCTCCTCCCGATGCCGTTGGAGTCCGGGTTTGGCTGCCCCTCGGCATGGGGGGCGAGAAGGGGTCCGAAACAAAACGTCTGCCATGGCCTACTGGAACGCCTGGACCGATTGCCACCAAACTCGGTATGCGGATGCCTGCCAGCCTGGGGACAAACACTCCAGGGGGCAGGGACCCCTACCACCCCCGGGAGGGCTACGCAGGGGGCCCCATGTGAAAATGGTCCAAAACGGCCAAAATTGGTGTCGGATCCATAGTCTCTGGGACCACCGAAAAGAATGGAGACACTCCCAACGCCGTTGAAGTCCCAGTTCAGCCCCCCCCCTCGATGTGGGGGTGAGAGGGGGTTCAAAACAAAACGTCCGCCATGCCCTGCTGGAACGCCTGCAGTGATTGACACCAGTATGCTTTACGGTCTGGGGACAAACACTGCGGGAGTCAGACCCCCCCCAGCGCCCCCAGGGGTGAGGGTGCACAGGGGGCCCCATGTGAAAATGGTCGAAAACGGCCGAAATCAGTGTCAAATCCGTAGTGTCCGGGGTCACCGAGACTAATGGCGATGCTCCCGATGCTGTTTGAGTCCATGTTCAGACTTGGGATAATTTGTTGCCCAGGCAATGCCGGGTAAAAAAAGCTAGTGTATTATATTGACTGAGTAGAGCCAGTGGCATTCCTCTGAGGGTGGAGAATGCTCAGTCTTGCAGGAACCTGAGCTCCTGTGTAATGGGTCCCTCCACCACACCTGCAGAGCCATTCACAGGTCGGAGGGCAAAGCTCTGAGCCAGTTCTCCAAGACAAAAATGGCTCTGGAAGCAAGGGGGAGGGTATGCATTACACAGGAGCTCAGGCTCTTGCAAGACATAGCATTTCCCCCCATAGAAATGCCACTGAGTAGAGCAGAGATTTTCAACCTTTTCCATATCATCATGGCACACTGGCAAGGTGCTAAATATGTTAAGGCACACCATCAGTTTTTTGACAATTGACACCGTGGTGCGGGTGGGAGGGTTCACCCTCCCAATTGCCCTCCTAATAAATGACCCTTCCCAAAATTCCCATGGCACACCTCTAGATTATTTGCGGCACCCCAATATGCCATGGCCCAGTTGTTGAAAATGGCTGTAGTAGAGCAAATAAGAATTTCCATTTGGGCTTGGCTTTAGTCCATGCACATGTAAGAATACTAAGTAAGGCTGTCACCCTATGCACTCTTACCTGGGAGTAAATGCCATTAAACATGGTGGAGCTTACTTCTGAGCAGATGTTCCTCAGATTGCACTGTCAGTTCCTTTGCAAGTGAATAACAGCCCAATTGAGGGCTGCCCAACCGCCCCAAGCAGCTATAGGAGGCTCCGTGGAGAAAGGGCTTGTTTGTCCCCTTTCTCCACAGTAAGGGCTCAGGGTGGGCGATGGGTAAACCTGCTTCTGCACCAGCTATTTAGCCAGCGCAGAAGCAAGGGCCTCCATGTCAGGGCACATAGCCTTACACGGGGTCGGGAACCAGCGGCGAGAGTCACCGCTGGTCCCACCTCCACTCCACCCCTCCCCGGAACACCCTCCTACCCGACCTGGAAAGGTCACATTGCAGGCGTTGGAGGCGCTTTACAGCACCTTGTACAACACCAGCACAAGTGGTACACTAGTAGAATTTGCGCTGAAGGGCTCTGGATTGGGCCCGAACTCAGTTGCAGTGACAGATGCCCCCAGACTTGCTTCCTGAAGAGGCCTGCTTCACCCTGCTTCAGGGCCAGGCTGGTCCTGGTTGCATGTTGTTACTACTGGCCAAAGTATATATATATTCCCCCTGACAACCTGACTGTCTTTCCTGTAAATCTAGTTGGAAAGAACAACCAGAGAACAACATGCCACTTTGAAATTTATCCTTGTGGAGACCAGTAGCTTTAGATTTCTGTAAGATGTCAACAGTTCCAAGCAGATTGACTTACAGCTGCGTGGTCATTCAAGCTGGGGAAGGTTAACACTACCAATTGTTTCCCACTCTTGGGCCTCAGCAAGATGATTCTCAGCAGGGTTCATGCTGTGTGAAGTTGATGCCAATTCAACTTAATCTTTTTCAGACCAAGCACATCTTCAAAATGTACAGAGCGTACTGCAAGAAGCGCGGTCTTGGGAAAAGACAGCTTGTGTTTGCTATGCTGATGTTGTGCTATGGTTTTGGGCAGCGACGGGATCTACAAACGACCTGGGGGAATGCTGGGCAGGACGTGGGCGGTACCTAGGTGGGACATCCAGGTGATTGGCAGCCCGTCCACAGCGATCCACAGCTGCCCTGGCATGGGGGGGGGCTCCTGCTCGCTGTGGAGGATGGGTGAGGGTCGCGCCGGGTGCCTGGGCGAGCAGCGGTGGGGAGCGCTAACTGGGGGCAGCCCCCCAGGCCAGGACAGCTGCAGAACGCTGCGGACGGGCAGCCAATCTTATGGAAGCCCCGCATAAGTCCCGCCCAGTGTTCCCCCAGGTCATTTGTAGATCCTGTCGCTGGTTTGGGGACAACATTGGGGAAGGAGGAGCTTCAGAACAACTCAGAAAGCTGCCTACAGCCCTGAAAACACAGCAATTTTTAGCTTTCTCCTTTACTTCCCCTATCTTTTTAAGGGTGTCCCCGGTATCCTCTGAATTCGTGGATAATTGAAATCACAGGTGCAGGATCCATGGATACCAGGGCCTGCCTGTATGTATGGTCAATATGAGCTTTCATCACTAAGTTATTATTGAAAGTCAGCTAAACGTTTGCGCCACCCAGAGGGTAAGCAGTCAACACTGCAGATGAATCCTCAGCCACGGGCAGAGCAGAAGTAAGTGCTGAGTGGCATGGGGAGGGTGGAGGTGTGGGGGAGGCATTCATGGGTACAGGGAAGGTGGAAGGAGGGCAGAACAGGGGAAGGACAGGCCCGGGCTGGGTGGGACTGGCAGAGGTCCTGCCCACTGAATTCTATCCCCCATTCTTAGAAGCCCAACACGGGGCTCCTTGATTCTGCGCCTGTGATTTAGCAGGCACAGACTCAAGAAGCCCCACTGAGTAGGCTGAGACTTTACTCAGGGTAAGGGAATGAATGTTCTCTTCCTCCAAAGAGACCTCCAGCCTGCTTAGATCTAGCACCGAATCAAGCAATAACCATTTTATTCGGCATCTGCTATTCCTGTGCTGGACAGGATTGGGCTGTAAATCGTATTTTTGACTGCAAGTGCGATTTTTGTGTTTACTTTCTGTTACTTCTGAGTACCGGAATGAGGGGGAAGCAACTCTCATACAGATGTGCCCTGGCATCCACTGATTGGGTATCCATGGTTTCAGTTATCCGTGGATACCATGGATATTGGGATGCCTATTAAAAAGATAGGGGAACATTAAACAAATCTCTTTTTTTTTAATCTTGTTGCAGCAAAATCACTGATGTTCTCCTATCTTTAAAAAGGTATCCCCAGTATCCACGATTTCAGGTATCCGTGGAGGATCCGGAACGGAACACCAGCAGGTACTGGAGCAAGCCTGTATTGGCAAAACCTAGCAAAAGTAACACACAGATGGGTCTTAGAATTACTGAACATAATGAACATTATAAAGGAAAATTAAGCTGGCAATAGAACTCATACCACTTAGGAAGCTCTGGGAATATAAATTAAGAATATTTAGTTTATTTCACCAATATGTGCTATAATAGTCCATTGTATATTTACCGCACATGTTGCTGTTAGTCAGATTCATGTTATTTGTCATAAAATCATTAGTAGTATTTTTTTCTTCCCATTAATGTATAATATGATCACTGAAGCAAAAAAAAAAAAAAGGATAGACAGCATGAATTATTCAAATATCAAATTGAAACCATTGCACCTTAATTGCAAACAAATACTGCTTCAGCAGAGAGAAGTGCCTCAGGTCTCCATTTGCTTCAACATTTCCCCATCTATTTCCATTCTAATTGAGTACATTAAGATGTCCACATTTTTGGAAAAAGTTTAAGAAGACCCCCTAAAAAATTTCAGATACGAGGTAGAAGAACATTAGCAGTTTATATCTCATCGAGAACTTTGCTGATGATTTGACATTCATTGACTCCCTTTATGCATTTGCCATGTGTGTTTCTGAAAAAAAGTTTGCAGAAAGCTTACAGCGTTTGGAGCTCTTCAGCCTAGAAAGAAGGCGTCAGTGGGGGGATGTGACTGAGACATACAAAATTATGCAGGGGGTGGATAGGGTAGACAGAAGGAATCTTTTGTCCCTCTTCACACAATATCAGAACCAAGGGACAGCCATTAAAATTGAGTGTTAGGAGAGTTAGAACAAACAAAAGCAAATATTTCTTTACCCAGCATGGAAATAGTCTGTGGAACTCCTTGCCACAAAATGTGGTGATGATGGCTGGCCTAGATGCCTTTAAAGGGTGATTGCACAGATTTATGGAAGAAAAATCCATCACAGGTTACAAGCTATGATGGGTATGTCCAGTCTGAGATTAGCTGGTCGTTCATCATGAGGGCCGGGTAGGAATTTTTTTCTGTCACCTGAATTGGCCATTGATGGCAGTTTTTTTGCCTATCCCAGACTGGCGAGGGGGGGACGGTGAGTTCAGTAGGTTTCATAACTTTAAAACTGGTAACTTAGCCTGATCCAGCAAGGCTTTTCTTATGTCCTTATGAGGAGCCTGTTTGTTCCTGCAATTGCTAATTTAGTTTTGTGACTGTCACCTCTTTATAGTAAGCAAATAGGGTAAGTTTTAAGCTAATGGAATGAAATATTTTATATGAGACAGAGAGACACAGAGAGATCTGAATCCCTTGCTAGCTAAATTAAAAACAATGTTAAAAAGAAGCACTCCTTGACAAGGAACGCCACATGAGATTTAAGCCCTTGGCTAATTATAGGTAATTGACTTATACTTCACTCTGATAGTTTCCAAATTGCAAAACCAATCAACCACACTTAATTGCCCACGTCTATGACCAGTCAACAGCCAAAAGCATGTTGGTATTCATGCTAATCAAATAAGGCAGCAGGAACCACGCAATATGAGAACCTCTCCCATTCATATCTAAACATAAACGCAATACAACCAAATCATGACTAGTCACTTCAAGCTTATAATTCCCACACCATTTTGCCAAATAGCTCTCTTCTGCAAAAACAGAGAAAATTCATAAATTTCTAAAGCACAAAATAAAGAACTTCAATTATACAGTTTGTTGATAGATAGATAGATAGATAGATAGATAGATAGATAGATAGATAGATAGATAGATAGATAGATAATGATACAGTTTGCTTAGCTCAGAACTGCCTTACAATGCAGAGCTCAGGCTCTGTTGAGGTCAGGGGGACTTACGGCCAGCGGTGTCATGCTGCCGGAACGCTGGGCGGGACGAATGGGTGAGCGGCAGCCCGCCCGTTGCGTGACGCTCCGTTTCACCATCTTCCCCGCCCCTGCAGGGAAGCACTGGGACCCACTTTTTAGAATGACAGTCGGACCTGGACCCACCAGAAGTGATGTCATGGCCAGAAGTGCCACCATTGTCCTTTTTGAACCCCTTCGGGAGCTGCTGCTTACGGCCCAGTCCTGTTCTTTGCCCACCCGCCAATGCAGCAATGGCTACCAAAATGGCTACCACTGCATCCTGTCACGAGGGCAACTGCAGAGGTCTCCTCTGGATAAAGGAACATGTGTTCCTATATTATGGGGCAGTATTATTCAAACTGTGGGTCAGGACTTACTTGGTGGGTTGCAACCTGACATCAGGTGGGTCATGGAAAGCTGGGAGCAGCCGTCTTGGAAGCTGCAGACCTCACTCTTTCTATATTCCTATTGTATTAACAGTTTGAATTTTCAAGTAAAGGCTTTTTTTAAAAAAAATTGTTTTTAGTTCAGTGCTTTTACATAATATTTTGTCCTAATCTTGCTTTCTGTCAGGGATGTTTCATGGTTGTGTAATTGCTGGTCAAAGAATGCTAATTTGCATTCCAGGTGTGTCAGTTGATTATATCTCACTGACAGCGCTTCCTGCTTGATGATATCACTTCTGGCTATGACATAACTTCCAGGTTAATGACATCACTTCCGGTGAGTCCCAACACAAGTGCCATTCTAAAACGTGGGCCCTGGTCGAAAATGTTTGAGAACCACTTCTCTCGGGGATATCTCTGCAGGGCAGAGGAGTCTACTTGGACCTGTGTTAGCAAATTCTCTGGCACAGATCAGCTTTAGGATCTAGTCCATGAAGTACTCCCATCGCCACCTCCTTCCACCGACGCCACTTCTCCCTCTGCTTTATCCTTACCTGTGCCGGCAGGTCATTGTTGATCCTCCAGGTCTGGACTTCAGGTGTGCAATCCAGCAGTGTGACCGACTTTTACAGCCGTCACAAGGCAGTTACTGCTGACAGAACACTCGTTCCACCAGTGCTAAAGCCCAATCTTGGACTGTTAGTCTTGGGTAACTCTGTATAGGAGTGCAGTTTTACATTAGGATTTGAGGATGATGTTCTGGTTTATTATTGCCTTCTGAGGAATGCTCAAGCCCTGTGAATAGCTATCGTGATTGGCACAAAGGCATTGTGTTGATGACAACACAGTAGAGTAGAATTTGAATCCTTGCCACTGCTTTCCTCAACCTGCCTTTGTTTCAGTTTAAGGGACATAATAAACAGACCCATGTTCCATCATTTCAGTGTGATTCACAGGAAGCTCCTTTTGATGCTATGGATGGGTGGAGATCAGGTTGTTATCCATACTGTGTATGTTTTTATGTTTTATTTTTATTATTTTATTTTTTATTACTGTATTTTTTGTTCACTCCTATAATTTTAAGCTGCCTTGGCATCTGCTTGTCAGAGGAAAGGCAGGGTAGAAATCTCTTAAATAAAGAAAGAAAATATAAATACCATTTTTAGCATATGTTTAAAAGCAATCTTGTGCACTTAGCAATAAATAATTGAGTTCTGCATGAGATGCAGATTTTAAATAATCAAGGGCTATCATGCACAATGAGTATTACAGTTTCCTAGGCTACAGGTTATAAAGGTATAGTTAACTTTAACTCAAAATGCCTATTGCTTTAGAAAATAGAATTGTGATGCTGAAATTTTGAATAATATTTTCTGCATAAAACTGGATAAACAAGAATGAGATTCTCAAGCTGCTTTATCCGATGTTATATTCTCCTGAGAAATATCTTGCATTTTTTTTCTCCTCTCCTGGATAATGAAGACCTAAAACACCAAAATCAGTATAGCCAATTGTTTTGATGACTTTTAATGCTAAAAACAAATTCTAGAAGAGCTTAGCATTTTTTAAATTCATATCTACTATGTCTCTAATCCCCTTATAAGAAATAGAGATTAGTAAAGATATGGCAGACATTTCAATCACCCTTAATAATAAGAATTTGTATAAACAGTGCTTTTGTAGCCTGGATAGAAGATGTAATTTGCACATAACTGATATATTGTAAAGGGGGAATATTCTTATGACAACTTGGTCAATCCTTCCAGCAGATATTGCCCTCTAATGCCAAAAGACTGGCAATACAGTGGTCAGGAAGATGAACAGATAGTACATCAAACCAAGTACTAATGTATGTATCATTTAAAATGGAAACAATATGGTACAATATTCACATGAAATTTAAAAAATAATAATCTTATACTTTAATTCTTGAATTGGCCCAGTGTAAATTTCCAAGAAGCAGATGAGACCTCTGGTGCACTTCTAATCCAAATTTCTTATAGAAAACTATACTGTATACCAGTGATTCCCAAACTGTTATCCATTGCTTTCCACTTTGCAACAGAAAAAGCAAGGGTTTTTGGTTGTTTGGGAGGAAAAGGAGGTTGAAAAATGCGGAGGTATTGCAAGCATTCCTCACAAATGCTCACAAGATGCCTGAGTTTTTGACTATTTCAGAGACATGCTTGCAGAAACTAGCGAGCAAAAGCCATTGTTTGCTTCAATGGTGGTCAAGTCTCGCTGGATAAGATTGTATATATGTTCTCTTTACTCCAGCGTACTCTTATCATACAACAAAAAGGTACTGGTACTTTGTCTAAAAGAGCACTGATATGCTTTATGCAGCATACTGTATACAGCATTGGATCTCACACTTTTTAGCACTGGGACCCACTTTTTAGAATGACAGTCGGACCTGGACCCACCAGAAGTGATGTCATGGCCAGAAGTGCCACCATTGTCCTTTTTGAACCCCTTCGGGAGCTGAACCAGCAACCCAACTCACATGGGTTCACAACCCACAGTCCGGGAGCTCTTGTTTTAGATGCTGTGACAATCTTTAATAATATATGCACTTGTGTCAGGCTAACGTAAGCAAGCATTACATTTTTGTTGTCACTCTGTGTGCAACGGCAAAAAGTCGTAAGATATTCACCCCGGAGATTTACCATGCCACAAATTGTGCTAGTTTGCTGCCTGTATGTGTCTATTAGAACCCCTCAAGCTAAAAGAAGCTTAGAGTGAACACTATGGAAATGGCACTCAAGTGAGCATTCAAGGAAATATTTTTAGCTCGCTTATCTCAACTATTAGGACTGTCTGTTCTATTGGATTCCCTAATTGCTTGTGTCACGGCTTTTCTGCCAAAGGCTTGAGAGTGCTGCCTGTAATTGAAAACTTTATTTTCAAATTCCCTTCACAGAGTATACCTGGCACTAGCTCCAAACATTCCACTCAGTGATCTTTCTGGTATCTATACTGAGTAGTACATATAGCTTTTTGCTCTTTTCAAATCCAGCACCATGTGGTTTGACACTTTTCAGTAAGGTTTGGGCAAATTGGGGGTTCAATCCTTAATGCTGCTTAAAGGGGAACAGTCAAAAGTAACATCTGCAGAATTCCATCAGCTGAGGTTTATGGTTGGGTTAGGACGCAATGCAAAATCATGACTTGTGCCAACCATAGTTAAGAAGCCCACACAATGGCTTGACCTTCCAGACTTACACTAGGCAACAAGGACTCAGAGCTGCTTGTCTACATTCGTTTCCCATCTGCGCTGGAACCTATTGCTTAACTTCATGCCTGTTTCCATGGTGTAGCAAAGGCAGAGCAATAGTGCTAATGGGGGTTCATCAATTATCTGTGATTCAGATATAATGTGAAGCTACAGCTTGTACAAACATAAACGCTAATTTTCCAGCCAGCTTCATACTGGTTTCAGTTCCTTGATCAATTATCTCTAATTCAGATATAATGTGAAGCTGCAGCTTGTACAAACATAAACGCTAATTTTCCAACCAGCTTCATACTGGTTTCAGTTCCTTAATGGTCTCAACAAAGCCTCAGATAAACCACGGTTTGTGAAACAGACTCAGGTTCATACATAATGCAAAACGAAAGTACACTGTATTTAAACAGAATATGGCTCTACGTTGTGTTGGGACATACTGTGCTTTGCAACCAGACAAACTTTCACACCAAACATTTCAGAAGAGAATTTCACATTTTATACAAACCGGTAATAGTGTTTAAGCTCCCTTTCCTTGCTGGTGCAGCCGGGCTGAAACCGTGCACACTGTATCCAGTGAAGGAGGGGGAGTGAGATCCTCTGTAATTCTCTGCCCCACCAGGGGTATCCTCAGACCTGTGCCAGCTTTTTAGCTGGCGCAGGCCCAAGGAGATAAAAGGGGTGGGAGGCTGCTGCAGAAGGGGATAGAATCAGTGATGTCATTCAGGGGGAACGGACCAGAACGGGCATTCCGGATCCTAACGGGCTCCATGGCTGGTTCCGGGTTCCCGACAAGTGCCAATCAAAAGTGAGTTCCTGTTCCTAAATCATTTGAATGACACCACTGGATAGAATCCAGCCCACAACATTGCCTCCAGATCCCCATCGCTTCCCTGCCCCATTATGCCCTCTCTCCGTCAAGTTTTGTCCCTACCCTTGTTAACCCTTCCCAACCCCTCCTGCCTCCCGTGCTGGCTTACCTGATTCGACAATTGGCCAATGCTCTGATAATGCATCAGGAAGTTTCCGGTCTTCCCACCAATGCTCCGGCAGCACACTTTACAACTGCTTTTCAGCAGCCAGTGCTAGCGAAACACTAGTTGGGCTGACAGTGTTTTATGTACAAAAGGGGACACCAATGATCTGCCTGTAACAATCTACCGAGTCCTTTCAAAAAGGCATGTTTTGTTTATGAGAACTGTGACCATGTTCCTCTTTAGTTATTTTACAATTTGAGCCTCATTTTGTTTGTGTAGAAATCAATTGGTAGGACTTTCATAGATGTTCTCCCAAAGTAAGCATGCATAAGATTGCTAACTCAGCCATTGTATGGATAAAGTCAAACGATGAAGTCTACGGACACAGTCCTAACCAACATTCTAGCACCGGGGTAAGGGCAATGCAGCTCTGAAGTAAGGAAACAAACACTCTCTTACCTTGAGGAGGTCTCCATGGCTGCCGCCCCTACTGCAAGATGCAGCACATGCCCAATTGACACAGCTATGTCAATGCTGGACAGTTGGTTAGGATTGTGCCCTGAGCGAGCAGAATGAGGCCTATTCTTTCATAGCAAATGTACAGTCATTGGGATTGCACTGTTAACCACTTCTTGAAGGTTACTGCTGTTTAGTGAAAAACAAAACATTTTTCATCTGCTCTCTTAATTGTACCAATCTCGACTATTGCATCATAACCCAGCCATGTGACATTTCCATGGATCGAGTAATTTTGTGATGTGGGCTATTTGCTAAGTGAAAAGTGAAGCAATGAGCTGACTTTTACAGATCCAGCTTTTTCTTCTTCTTTTGCTGAGCTCTTCTGTTATGCTTAGAAAACTCTGAACAGCATGGCTGAACTCGCTGATGAACGGAAATCAAAGTTTGCTATCTGGCTCTCTCTTCCTCATCTCATCATTCAAGGAGACCTACATTGTCTCTGGGGGTGCGAATATTTTGGAATTCTAGTCTTTTGTGGATTAGGATGATAGTCTCTATGGTGGCATGTTTCAAGTTGGGGCATCTTGTTCCTCAGCCAGAGGCACCTACAGCAATGGCATCCATCCTTGCAGTCGGTTTTGTCATATCCTGTCATCCTTTGGGACTTGCAAGAGAATAAGCTGTGGTTGAAGAGAAATATGCCTAATAAGACTCTCCAGGCACAGTTCTCTTTTGACGAAACTACAGAGAAGTAGCCAAAGGCAGAATGCTTTTAATAATAATAATCCAGGGATTGGAGAGACTCAAACTGATGTAATTTCCCCAGCCCACTCATGCTTTGGAGAAGTTAATTTTAAAAGCTTAGCAACTTAGACAGCATGGACTAAATTTTGGATGTCATTTACATACCCACCATTTTTTTTTTGAAGTCTCAGTCAAGAGTGGAACATAAAACAGAGTTCTGACTTTTCTCCTTAATAAAACAGAAGTGAAAAGTGTGACAGCACTAAATTGTCTGGTAAAAAATAATTATTCAATGTAGTGAATTAAGTAGTTATTGAAGAGAAAATGAGAAAAAAAGGAGGAATTAGAAAAGGAGTAAATTCGTTACATCCTTTTCTAATACCTCTATGGTTATAGTTGTTTCTGTGGCATAGTAAACCACAGGTTTGCATTAGCTATTCTTAAGTGACAGTGCAGAAAGTGTTGATGCTCTTCTAGATTTAGATCTATAAGAGCCTGGTCAAATTTGGCATATTATTTAAATGCAAATGAGTGCACGGATGATGGATAGCTGCTGTTTCCAAAAACTGCTTGAGATGCCTGGACAGTCAAAGTTTTCCTGCAGCTTAAGTGTCTGTACTCTGCTTTGAAGTTGAAACATACTCTATAAATATCTGTATTTTTAAACATTGGAGAAACAGCTCTTCAGTGAATTCAAATTTGACTGTAATAAGATTCAGGAAATGTGCTTCAGTTCTTTGACATATTTCAGAAGAGGTCCTAGAATGCTCTTTAAACTTATTCATACAGAGAATGACCATACATAATAAAGTATAGAGCTGTTGTTACCAGCAGTGCTTTATTGAAACATGCATAACATGAGCACAAAAGAGGGGATCTTGTGTCAAGGCTAAAGTAATATGGCAGAAAAAGGACAACGAAGGCGAGAGAAAAGGTCCACTTAAATGTGCTCAAAACAGGAGGGTTTGAACTGGGACTCACTAAATTTGGCTCATTCACTCGTATATACAAGAGGATTCAACCACTAACATCCAGACACAATGGAGCCCTAAGGAAAGCACTTAGATATAGCTATTTTCAACCACTGTGCTTTGAATGGTCCGCAAGTGTTTCATGGGAGTTTGTAGGGAGGATCATTTATTAGTAGGACCAGTGTTGTCATCCTACCAGTTCGCTGGGCGCTGGGCGCTGCCGATCACCGTGGAAACCCTCCCTGCAGCCGAGAAAACTCCGCCCAGCGAACCGGTAGGATGACAACACTGAGTAGGACCATGGGGGGATTTCAGCTCCCACCCCCGTCGGCTGTGCAGTTCTCCAGAAACTGGTGCTGAGCTCTGAGCTCCTTGGCAGAGTGCCATGAGATGAAAAAGATGGAAAAATGCTGAGTCATAAAAAAAAGACTTCAAAGGAGAAGGGGCAAAAAAGCTTTCATCCACATGCTCACACAGAGCACTCAAAGAGCAGAAAGACAGAGACAATAATGACAATTGACTGTGCATGAGGCAAAGGCAGGCAGGGCCCGCTCTAGCAGCAGCGGGGCCCAATGTGGGGCATTCCTGTGGGGCCCCCCTGCGGGGGCCCCACTCACCAAAAAGAGCGCTGTTTGTGCCACGTGCAAAGCATGGCAAGTGGAAGTTGTTACCACCGACCAAGGTAAAGCTGCTCTGCTCGCCCCACTGACTTACAGCCCATAGAGATCCCAGCTGCAGCCATTGAAACATGCATAACATGAGCACAAAAGGGAGGATCTTGTGTCAAGGCTAAAGTAATATTGCAGAAAAAGGACAACGAAGATGAGGAAAGGTCCACTTAAATGTGCTCAAAACAGGAGGGTTTGAACTGGGACTCGGGCAATATGCTCACCCTGCTAGTGCGGGGCCCCCTGAAGTGCGGGGCCTGATGTGAGGACATTGGTCACATTGGCTTAAAGCCAGCCTTGAAGGCAGAAATGATTGTGGGGATTTGGTGGGTCCTTGATGAGGCTGTGTCACATTCCTATTTGAGCACCGCTTGAGAGTACTGTGCTGCAGGGGTTGCAGCAGCAAGGGGCCAACCTCATGGACGATGCATCTCCCTGGGCGAAGTGGCTTCCCAAACACAGAAAGAGGGCTATAAAGCAAGCTGTTAACATGCAAGGGAGGCAGTAGCTTTGATGGGAGTTAGGCAAGAAAACCAAACTGCCTTTCCTCCCAGGAAGGAGAGGAGGTGGGGCAGTGAGAGAAAAGAGTAGCCTAAAAAGGTTGGCTGACCAGGTTGTGATGCCTTCAGCATTTTGGTACTGCTTAGAGAGAAAGAAAGGGAGAAGCATTGTGGGGCATTTCTGTCCTGGGTGCCGGCTGGCATGATGATTCTTTAATGGGGGTTGGATTGTGGGGGGACTTGCTGCAGTGGCGGTGATCCACAACAGACCAACAGCATGGCAGGCAAGAGTCAGGAACATGTGGTAAGCGAAGAACACAAGACCCTAAAGCCAAGCATTTATATAGGTTTTCACCCATTAGAATCCAGTGGGATTCTTAGGTGACTCAATCAGGAGGCCCTGTATTGTTAGTCATAGACTTCTGATGGGTTCTGCCATCCTCTAGCCACCCAGTTGATGCTCACTGGGACATTTCCTAAATTGAACTCTATCATGAAGATTGTTCAGGGTTAGAAACCTTTCCTTTGCTTTACATAAGTCCCCCCCCCCAAAAAAAAACTCAGGATTGCAGGGAGATGGCTAGGGTATCAAATCATTAAATATGCTCTTCCTGAAAGCCTTAGGAGCTAGAAAGCTTCGTCTCCTTTTTGGAGGCAGGAAAGTATGTGGACATTTGAGCAGTCAATGAGCTGTATTCAAATCTGGAGCAGTGAATTCTTAGGAAAAATTAAGGAGTGGGTGGGAATTATTTAATAGTTCAAATTGAGAGATCAGAAATATGGTCTTCCTGGCTAGTGGCCTCTTGTCTGCAATCCTTCTGATAGCCACATTACTGATCTGGCCCTTTGATCACCAGGCAGGCACCCAGCACCTACTACATGTGTTTAAGGCTCCAATTATATTTATTTATTTAAGAAGTTTTTTCTCCTGCCTTTCCTCTGCCAGACAGATGCCCAAGGCGGCTCACAATTCTCAAGTTAAAAACTGTACAATTAAAAATGATACAATACATTTTAAAAAAATAAGTAAAAAACATTGGAGGAGGGCAAACTATTTATGATCCAGGAACTGCTGTAGAGACCCAGGAGGCAGACAACCCATCACCAATGCACATTGACCTGGGAGTAAGCCCCATTGACTTCAATGGGACTTACTTCTGAGTAGATATGCCTGGGATTGGGCTGCAAATGTCTTTCTCCTGCATGCCTTGAATGAAACAAATAAAATAGTGTTGGTGTAACAAGTTTTGAATAGCATCATAGAACCTCAGAAAAAAATCTTCTAACCTTGGGGTGGCAGCCCAACATGCGGGGATCCAGTTATCACAAGCCACATGATACTAGTGTTGGTGTCCAGAGAAGCACTAAGCTGGGTGAACTAAGCAGAAAGCAGATAGAGGCCCAATGAGCAGCCACCATTGGATCCATCCCCCCCCCAGCAGTCCTCAGGGATGAGTAACACATTGGCAGTTGCCACCCCCAAACATAGGGAGGTACTTCACAATACCATACATTTGCACCAGCAAGTCCCACTGCAGGAGATACTAGACAGCAAGGAAGCAAAAGTAGAGAACTACCAGGAATCCTAGCACCCAGAGTTCATGCCCCTTTTGTCACTCTCACGCACACCCACACACACTTACAGGAAATACAGGCGAAGGTGACAGTGAGTGCACTAACAGGAAGTGAAGAGCAGAGAGAGCGTAAGAACATAAGAAGAGGCCTGCTGGATCAGGTCAAGGGCTCATCTATTCCAGCTTCCTGTATCTCCCAGTGGCCCACTTGAGGCCTCAGAGAGTGCACAAGACTCCGAGATACTTGCGTCTTGTTGCCACTCCCCTGCACCCGGACAACAAGAATGCTAGACTCTGCTTCCTGTTAGCATTCTACTTGTTACCTCTTCTAGTGTTCCCCCAGCAGCGACTATAGGTTCTTGTGGTCTGCTTCCTGTTCCAAAGTAAAGGAAGAAAAAAAGCTGTTTTTTGCAAAGCATTTGCAGATGAAGAGGGGTGGGCTGTTTGAGAACTGCAGATAAGTGAAACCATAGATATGGGATTCATGGATGTGGATCCATGGATTTGTGTGGCTTTATTTAGTAAAGCTAAATAAATACTCACTCAAGCTCTACATTTGGCTGTAACTGTTTACAGCTCCTGCTTATCTATGACACCCCTCTGATTTTAAACCCTTATACTAAAATGTACTTTTGCTTCATTTTCCACAGTGATGCAATCATACTAAGAAAGATGAGAAAACTTAGGTTTATTTTTGAAGAGTGAAAGGAAAGATAAGTAACTGGTCAAAGAAAAGAGAATTCATTAGCAGTCTTTTAGGAAAAAAGGATGGGTGTATGTATATATATATATATATATATAATAAAATAAAGTTTTTCAACCCACCACTTTTCCTTTGATTTATCATGATTCAGAGTCCTGTAAAAGATTTATTTGAAAAAGTTTCCTTTACATATAAGGGTAGTATTTCCCTCCATAAACCTCTTCAAAATGAACAAAGTAACCACTTGTCATATAGTATGACTAATGAGAGTTTAGTGTAGCCTTTCGTGTTCATTCGTTTGCTTTGTGTCTGGAGAGCTGGACGTTAAATCCTTAGAAATCACACTCCAGGAATCGCTGACATGAGACAAAAGAAAGTAGGCTCTGTTTTAAGAAGCTGGGAACTGCTGGACAAAAAAAAGGACAAAAACGTCTCTTTCGGGGAAAGCTTCCTTATTCATGGGACTTGGAAAGAAACCTGTCCACAGTGGCTGATAACTTGATGATCCAACAGGGTGCATCTTCCTTCCAAAGACTGCAGCAGCACAGAATGCTGAATAAATGTCATGGGAGCCACAGCAGGAACCAGCAAGGAATCCTCGCCTACTTGCAACAAGCTGGGACTACTCATGAGGAGTGATCCTGATCCTGACTTGCAAGGATTCCTGACCCCACCCCTCTCTAGTCACCAGGGCAACTAGGATGCAGGAAGTCGTGTTGATAACAAAGGAATTGTGGGGAAACGGGGCTCAGCTGGAAGCAGGGTGGTCTAAGAGACAAACCATCAGAGTGCTGGCTGGCTGAGAGTGCTCTGGGCTGAATGAAGGTTTTGTGAAGCTGCCTTCCAGTGGGGAAATCCCCTTCCTTCTTAGGGAATCTGAGATGCTGGGGACAGGAAGAGGGAGTAACCTCTCAAGAAACTGTGTCCAAGAGGTGAAGGAAGTCCCACATTTTGCTGACTGGTGCTCTGGTTAAAGAGGATCTCCTGCTCTTGACTGAAGAGAAGCTGAATTATGCTGTACTGCCACAATTATCTGTAGGAAGTCATGAAATCCTTTACCATCAGATTGTTTATATTGAGGGTGCTAATTGTGCTGCCTTTTACTTGCTTCCATTTTCTAAAAACAAAATTGGTCTCCAAAGGAACTTGATTGTCTAAGCACAAATTCACACATTGCTCAATGAGTGAAGCAATTCCTTGGATTTTTCCCCTCTCATGAATCCTATTGTGTGTGAAATGTAAACTTAGCTTGTTTGCTTTTCAGTGCGCTGAATGCCTTACACTATAGGAGCCCAGGCCAGTCATAATACCTTATTCCCCCTTGCCTTTTGTACTGGGACTATGACCTGATGCTCACAGTCACACTACAAAGCAACTGGGAGCCACCAGAAGTCACTTCCGGGTCACGACAGGCCCAATCCCTTGGCCTCTGCAGGCCCCAGATTGCCTTGGGGAAGCAAACCAGAAATTGCAGGCACAAATCGGAAGTCGCTTCAGTTCACTTCACCAATACAAGGCATTCTAGGCCCATAGAGACAATGGAGTTGTCACAGGCCCAGCACAACCTAAAAGTGGCTTCCAGAAGCTCCTGGTAATGTTTTACAGTGCAACCCATAGTTTGAGAGTCCCTATATTAGGGTCTAGCAAAAGAGACCTTGTTTTCTTGCAGTTGTTGTTCAGTCACTAAGTCGTGTCCAACTCTTCGTGAACCCATGGACCACAGCACGCTAGGCCTCCCTGTCCTCCACTAGTTTCCGGAGTTTGCCCAATTTCATGTTCATCGCTTCGGTGACACTATCTAACCATCTCATCCTCTGCCGCCCCCTTCTCCTTTTTATTTGCCTTCCATCTTTCCCAGCATGAGGGTCTTTTCTAAAGAGTCCTCTCTTCTCATGAGGTAGCCAAAGTATTTGAGCTTTAGCTTCAGGATTTGTCCTTCCAGGGAGCAATCAGGCTTGACTTCCTGGAGGATTGACCGATTGGATCTCCTTGCAGTCCAGGGGACTCGTAAGAGTCTTCTCCAACACCATAATTCGAAAGCATCTATTCTTCGGCGCTCCGCCTTTCTTATGGTCCAGCTCTCACAGCCATACATTGCTACTGGGAAAACCATAGCTTTGACTAGGCAAACCTTTGTCGGCAGGGTGATGTCTTGGCTTTTGATTAAGTTGTCTAGGTTCGCCATAGCTTTCCTACCAAGAAGTAAACGTCTTTTAATTTCATGGCTGCAGTCACCATCTGCGGTGATCTTGGAGCCCAGGAAAATAAAGTCTGTCACTGCTTCCGTTTCTTCCCCTTCTATTTGCCAGGAAGTGATGGGAGTGGTTGCCATGATCTTAGTTTTTTTAAATGTTGAGCTTCAAGCCAATTTTGGCACTTTCCTCTTTCACCCTCATCAGAAGGTTCTTTAGGTCTTCCTCACTTTCTGCCACTTTTTGCAGTAGTCACTTGCAAAATGAAGGATAATGAAGATAATATGTACCACTCTTGCTGTGCAATCAGAGTAAGCATTTTGGGTAATCTGATTTCACGTGTTTCTAAATCTGTAATCCATTCCAAACTCTATGAATCTCAATAAGTAACTACTGAATGATAAATAAAAAAAATTCACACTTTTAACGTGAAGTATTTGGGGGCTGAAATTCAGAGTGGATTTCAGAGTGGAAATCCAGAGTGGAGAGACTGATTGGTTCAATTCCAGGGAAGGAATACTCTTGAACAGTATCTGTCTTAAAATAAACTGGAATGTCTCCCTGATACGGTCATGCATAGGTTTGCTTACTTGAGTCTCATACACACTGAAGACAAGAGTTAACATATTTTTGTCCGGTGAGGAAAGAGTTGCCAGCCCACCCAACTTGAAAAAGTAGTCCGATTGGATGGGCATCAGGGACTTTTGCCAGCATCAGGGATGAAGACTTTGGGGTGGGCACCTGCCATGGTCCACACCTCAGCAGGAGAGTTCACTCCTCAGCCATTATTCCTTGTTGGCTTACCTGCCCTATCTGCACAGGTAAGTGCACAGCAATAGGAGTGAGGAGGTGCAGCCTCCTGGAGTATGGCAGTGGGCACCGAGCTTAGAGGAAGAGGGAAAGCAAGAGGTTGATGGAAATGAAAGGTCTCTTGACTTAGGGTCTCCCAAATCTTGTAGCCAACAATATCTCTAGCTCTTGGGGCAAGTCAGGGGAGCTGCTATGGAGTTGTTATCCTCATTGACACATTGCCCTTTCCTGTAGAAAATTGTACGTGGTCTACAGATGCAATGTTTAATGTATTACGTGGAATCGAAGTACTTGCATGTCACATTACATTTTTCTTCTTCCTTCATAGCCCAACTCCACAGTAAGAACGTACCAAAACAGTAAATATCGAGTGACCATGAGTCCTGGCTTCAGCTCACAGTGGAACAGCAGCCAACCTCTATGGAACACGTACACCTTCCCAAGAACAAGCTTGCACTACCAGTCTCATGCTAGCTACACCTATTGTGCTGGACACACAGCGGTGAGTAAAGACAGTGACTTTTGCATCCTCTCCTTCAGTGAAATATAGAAGGACTTGTAATTTGAAACTCGGTGGACTTTGCTGGTGTTCCCACTGTAATTTGCAATGTGTGTTCTTATGCACACACTGATCAATAATAGTGATACTAAAATCTAAATGGAAGCACTGCCTTGCAATGTAGTCAATTTTGTTTTGAAAATGCAGCTCCTGTGGCAGTCTGTGAAAATCAGGCATTGGTTATGTTTTGTAGTAAAAGTGAAGGTATGTTAATTGTTTTCTCTTTTAGTCGTTTAACTTTCCAGTCTTGCCATAGCTAATTGAATGTTTGTTGAGCTTGAACATCTGAAGAGTTTTAGTTAATTATAAAGGTTCATCAGTAGAACCTATTAACTTCCGTTATCAACTTTGATCAATTTGTTCAACACAATCAGTAGAGAACATAATTGGCAACCTCTGTGTTAAACTACAGCATGTATTTGAACCCAAACAAGTAGGGGAAAGTTGGAAAAAGGTTGAGGGGTCAATGCTCACCATATTTTCAGTTTGATATCTGTAACTATCATTAAAAGAATTGTGGGCCATTTTGTAACACTTTAGAAGGGAAATTTAATGCACCACTAAAGAAAAGGCTATGTTCATTTTATGTTTTAAATTCATGAGGTCTCTAAAGGCAGGCAAAAGTTATGTTAGCTGGGGAATGGTGACAAAAGCAGTGAATGGTGAATTCACCATTCATTCACCCAATTGTGAATTATCGTACCCATAATATTTTGGAATGCTTACCTCATGACATAGAATGATTATGTTATGACTTCCCTCACCCCACATTATTGGGTGATTCTAGGAGGAAAACTCGTAATGAAATGACATCAGGCCGTCAGATGGTAAGCTTTCCTCAATATTATAGGAGGAGGAAAGAATTTATAATGGCAGTTCTGTTTTCAGCACCACCTCCATGATGGTATAACATCTGGTTCTGTGTCAAGTTCTGATTCAAGGCTCAATCTTAAACTGAGTTAGGCCGGCATAAACTAAGCCAGCAGGTTTGGCCAATGCAAGGCCATAGTAAAGTATGTTTGGACCACTCTCAGAGTGGTCCCACACAGACATGAGCCATTCCCCCTGACTCTGAGAGTAGTCCAAACACTCTTTATGGTGGCCCTTGTGCTGGTCAAACTTTGCTCCAAATCCTCAGTCCCAGATGTAGCCTTCACAGTGTGGTTCTCTCCTGTGGCTGTGTGACAGCGAGCTTCAACAGGTCGTAAGTCCAGCCTGGATAGGTCCTCAAGGTTGGACTCTGTTCTTTTGCCGGCTGGCCTTCTCACAAAATTCCCACATGGACTAATCAGTTCCACAGTGACTCCGTTCTGCCACAACAGGTACTGCAGCTTGTTACAGCCTGGCATTCTGTCTCCCATCCAAAAATAGACCACAGATTCTCCTGCTTAGCTTCATGCAGTACCACCAGCTCAACCTTCTGCATTTATCAGTAATTGCAGGGTATTCTATAACTCAAAGTTCAAGAAGCGCACATTCCAACCACTCTCTCAGCCAGCTAAGTCCCTTACACTGTCCTGGGAATGTCACAAATGTGCCGTAAAGCACATTCACAACTACTCCAGAGTCAGGGAGGCAGAGACAAGCCAGTGCAAGGACATGTGCTGACTTCCCCACGTTAAGTTCCCAATCGGGCAGGGGTGAACTTGTGCTGCCAAGGGCATTGATGAATTGATATTGATATGTTAATATAATAAAAAACACAACTTGCCTATTAAAGAATAAAAAGCCTTGCTGAAAGGTTTGTAATGCTGTAATAGATGGGAGTGATGTAGAAAACTTGGGCTGTAATTCTATACAATACATTTGTTCTGGGAGTCAACCTCATTGATCACAATAGGACGTACTTCTGAGTAGGCGTGCATAGTGCACCATATACTGTTTGTGCATGATTAGTTAAACCTCAGATGCTAACTGCTGACCTTATTAAAAAAATAATCTGTAAAAACCATCTTACAGCAACAAAGGCCCTGACACAAGCTTATGAGGCTACTTTATTGAAAGAATAAATAGAAAGCTCACCTCCTTTGTACTGGGTTCCTTTAGGGGAAAAGATGTTGGCCTCAAACAAATGCAACTCTCAGTGAGCTTCCCCTACCTTCTTCCACACTTCTTTGCATCTGAAGCAACCGTCCCAGTGGTTTGTAAGATTGCTTTTGCGGCTGCCTCTTTAGGCCAGCTTTTCAAAGCAGCAATCTCATGCAGTTAATTCAAATCAAATCAGCTTATCAGCTCGGTTCATTGTAAGTCTTTCATAACTGCTCATGTGTGACTGCCCATTAAAACTTGGCCAGAGCCTTTAAAACATCACAAAAATCTGCAAATATATTTTACGTTCAAGCCTTTGAGCTAGCTAGGCATATTTGTTTTGAGTATTAACCTTTGCAATTGAGCCTTTTTCCAGAGGTTGTAGGGACAAGGCCATGGGTAATATACCAGTTTAACAGAGGTAATTTGCCCAATTTTGCTTCATAGAGGATTACTTTGTCAAAATCTGTCAAAAATGTGTTAAGTACATGGGCTTTGAGTAGTACATAAAACTTTATTGGCATTACAAATAAAATAACAGCAGCAACAAAAGTTAGTGCAGTAGATATATCGTCCTCGTTAATCATAAAGGAGCAGATCCAGAAAGGGGAGGGGTGGTAGGCGGAAGGGGGGTTTGGATTTGAAAACCGCATATAGGAATTCTGCTACCGAATTAGAGATGGTCACCGTGTTATCGCTCAAGAGGGTCAAAAGGGGGTCAACAAGGGGAGCAGAAAGTGAGGACAGCAGGGGTTCAAGAAATTTATCTTGCAAAGGTTGGTGGGCCGGGCAACGAAGTAGTATATGATCCAATGTATCTGGTTCTAACAAGCAGAAAAGGCAGAATCTATTGTCACGTGGGATGTTAGCAAATCTGCCAGAATGAACAGCTGAGGGGAAGATGTTTAGTCTCGCGAGCATGAAAGCTCTTCTCTTGTTGGGGTTGGTTAATTTACAGGAATAATTGGAGGGACGGCCAAGTGAGGGGGGAAGACCAAAGTAAAGGGGGGAACAAGTGGGGTTTAAATTGGAGTACAGTTGATTGAATTCATGATCCCAAAGCTTGGATTTAATAATTTGATGGGCTTTATGGAAATTGGTGTCAGCGAGGGATTCAGGGGATAGGTCAAGGGATAAAAGCTTGGATTCAAGAAGTTTGAACCATCTAGAGAGGTAAGGGTCTTTTAATAGATCATTTAATAAAGAGTCAGGGTGTGTGTTTAAATGCAGGCGAAGCCAGAACTTAAAGGTAAGGGACCAAGCAGTGGTAGAGGGAAGATGAATTCCTAATTCAAGAATCAGGGTGGATAATCTGATTAAATTGGGGACCCCAAGGATCCTTCTCAGGAAAGAGGCTGCCACTTTATCAAGATCTTGATTCGCAGCCTCTATCCAAATGGGGGCACCATATAGCAGTTGGGAAAGGATTTTGATTTGAAATATATGGAGGGCCGTGGGGACATATTGATTGCCGCTGGTGAAATGGAAGTGGGCAATCGCATTTAGATGTAGTGAGGCTGAGGACAGTACTGATTTTCGGTGCGGGAGCCAGCTATGGCGATAGTGGAAAGTGATCCCCAGGTATTTGAAGGTTTGTACTTGCTGGAATAATAGGTTACCAATCTTCCAAGTGAGCGGAGCCCAAGATTTGGAGAAAACCAGGATTTTGGTTTTCTCCGAGTTGATTATTAAGTCATTAATAATATTAATGACTTAATTAATGACTTATTAATTTCAAGACAATATTCTTGAAAGGAAGATGGGAGATGACGTAGACCTGCTCTTGTAACTGACAGCAACACTGTGTCATCCGCATAGAGAAGGATAGGGAGGAGGATACCATTGAGGAAAGGGGAAGAATTTTCGCAGCTAGATAGGAAGAGGGGGAGATCAGCAAGGAATAGATTAAAAAGAGAAGGGGCAAGTATACAGCCTTGTCGGACACCTTTGTTAATGGATATCTCATCAGACATAGAGCCTGAACCATTTAGGCAAACCCAACAAGAGTTAGATGTATGAAGGCGCCGGATCAGAAAAAGGAGACGGGGGTCAATATCCCAGTTGGCCAATTTATTCCACAACTTGGCCCTATTGATGGAATCAAATGCTCCTCTAAGGTCGATAAAGGCGGTATATAGTTTAGCTCCATAATGAGCTGAGTACTTTTCAGCCAAGTAGGAAAGCATGAAAGCATGATCAAGTGTGGAGGCACCCGGACGAAAGCCAATTTGTTCTTTGCCCGGAAGGGCTTTAGAAAGGGCCTAAGATGTAAGTCTAGTGAGCAAGTATTTGGAGTACAGCTTCCCAATAAATGAGAGGAGGCTGATTGGCTGATAAAAACAGTGAACTAAAAACAAAAATTTTAAAAACCCTCACTTGAAAATTCAAACTGTCAATACTCAGAAAACGAATATCACAAGAGTAAGGGCTGCAGTTTTCAAAATGGCTGCTCCCAGCTTTCTGCAACCCACCAAGCGGGTCCCAGCCCGCAGTTTGAATAACACTGATCTAACACATTAATATTGCAACCTATCTCCAGATCACTGGGATCTGGATGGAGATGTGTTTTAATTTTAATGTACTAGCTTTTTTTGGCATTACTTGCATTACTTTTTTCATTACTCTGCATATGTCAGGGCATTAATTGAAAGCAGTTGCCGTATACACACCTAGTTTTAATTCCAGTCCTGTGCAAAAAAGAGTGCGTGTTACAATAACATTCAATGCACTATCAGCTGCCGTCCATGCTTACAAGCTGGCTCATTTTGGGTACAGACCCATTATATTCCTGTTTATGGCTTCTTAAATATTGGCAATGCAGATAAGTTTCAGTACCATACAGCAGAGTTGTCACGTTATGCTAATCTCCAAAAACATTCTTAAACCCAGGAGATAGTAGAGCAAACTTGGGGAATCCCAAGCTATGTGCGAAAAGACTGTAATGTCAACACTATCAGCAAGACTCATACAGCAATCCTTTTTACCCATATTTTTTCCAGAGAAAACATTTCCAACTTATCCATGTCAGAGAAGGCTTGCCTTTATGCACAACTAGGAACTGGATGTTTGCTGCTGCCAGCCTTATGTGTCCATCCTCCAGGACTTCACTTCCAAGGCCTGGCCTCCCTGTTAACCCTTGGCAGAAACTGCACTGATGTGACTGGTTTTGCACTGAGTGGATTCTGCAAGCACATGGCAAACTGGTGGGTGGGAAAGGGGATAGAAAGTGGAACCAACTTTCATGCACATGCTCTACAACCCATTTGTGACCTCATCAAATGTTTGTATTGTGCAATTGTCATCTAATCAGGCTCCAGGAAACTCCAATCTGGGCCAGGTTGGACACTACATTCGGTTTGTGAAAATGCAGGGTTGTTGTTTTCTTAAATGGCACTCAGCTGAAGTGCAGTTCACTCAGCTAAATTATTTGTTTAGTACCCAAAATTATGCAGAACTGGAAAAGACTCCAGTCTTCGCCTGAGATGTTGGCAATCTTCTAAGCAAAATTCTGGACAATGCGAGTGGGAGGGAAAGAAGAGTAAATGTCAATTACATCCAGGAAGTCTATACAGGAACTAATACAGGTGTGATGTTGGAAAGTACAAATTTTACCTAGAAATCAAGTTTGTTGCTGGAAGAAAAGGCTAGAGAGAGAATTAGGGTTTGAGATGCTCTTTAAAAGGAAAGGGTTAAGAAGCGTGATCAACATCAGTACAGGAAGAATTTTAAAAACCTGAAAAGTTGCTTTAAAGGAGAAGCAACAGAGGCATGTGCATGCAGAAGAGATTTACGGACTCAGCATCATAGCAATCTTGTGTCATGGTTAGGCACAGTGATGGTACTTGGGCCATGATGGTACCCAGAAGGCTTTGTGAGCAGGGAATTGAACCTGGAACTCTTTGATGGAAATCCTGCACACGACTATAATACATTGGCTAAGAGTAATACAATGTCCTGAAAGTAGTGTGAGATCTGGGAAGGATCCAAACCATGTTCGGATTTAAAACTGAGAAAGAAGAGCTAGTGGTGAATGATCACATCAACAAGGGACATAGCTAAGGAAAGCATAGTTTGGTTCAGTGGGCAAAATGATGCCCTGTGATGTCTATTGTGCACCACCTGCCTTCGCCTATAGGTCAGGTACCTGTGATGACTAGATAGCTCCTGGTGCTGGCGAGAACGGGTTGCTGGCACAGATGCGAAGGCAGCCTTGGCTCGGCATAAACAATTTATTTTGGTCAGCACTTTTACATTCATGGGGCAGTTGCGTCACTCCCCAGCAGACATTCTACAGGATCAGCGCCAATCGCACAGATGGCTTCCCGGCGTGCACCCGCCCCGCTATAGGCCTTCCAACAGTGAGCTCGCTGTGCCTGGCTGGCGAGGGGATTTGTTGTGGAGCACCAGGGTTGGGCGTCCGATACTGCCCAGGGTCTGTCTGGCTGCCCCTTGCCATTGAGTGGCGGTTCGGGGCATCTGTGGGGTGTGGGGCGCCCCAATCCCAGGCTGTGTTGAGGAGTTCTCTCCCCGCAGTCTCTAGCTGGACGGAATTCAGTAGCTCCCCCGGGAATCCGCTGTGTGGGTCACCTGACCCTCTGTTTGGGGGGCCCTTTGAGGTGGGGTGTCTCCCTGGCCTGTGCCTGACCCCAAGAGGGGCTAGTTTTGGTCTCCTTGCCCCCAGCCAGGTGGAGCAAAACCCTGGCCCGAGTGGCCTCTGTTCGCCTGAAGGGGCGGGGGCTAAGTGCCCCCACTAAGGCAACCTCCGGGGCTGTCCCAGGCTGAAGGGGAGAGGTGGTCTCAGGGGCCTGCGGGCTGAACGCAGTCACGCTCTGCCCTGGACCATCCTCCCTCAGTGCCTGACCGGCTCCTTATGAGCCAACCAGCTGGCCTTCCCAGGACTGCCCCTTCCAGTCCTGCATCAGGGCCGAGATCTTGTCCAAGGCATGATACCGGTCATGTGCATCGGCTGATTGGGCCTGGCGTTGGCTGATCAGGCCATGCGCAGCCAGCTCGCGGACCTCCATGGTGGGTGTCAGAGCGGTGACCCCACTGCCAGCCTGCAGTACGGCCTCCCCTGCTTCGGCTGGGTGCCGCTTGTCACTGAAGGCCCCACCGTGGGCAATGACCACCTGCCCGCCTTGTGCCTGCTTTGCTCCCCCAGGACCCAGTAACTGTGGGCACCTGCCGGAGGCTCCCTCCACCCGGTGGGTATGCTACATGCCCCTAAAGTGGCATCACAACAGGAAGTGACATCACAGTTGTATTTTTGTTTTCTGGATTTCTGGCCGTAATGTTTGATAGAGTAAAGATATTACACTCTGGCTTGCTACATTGCATTCTGCATTAAATTGCATTTCCAATGATATATAACATGACAGTATTATTTTGTAATTATCAAGCTTTTCACAATTGTGGCCTCTAGTTTCAAGCTCAGTTTGTTGCCCCCTAAAGCTTGTTGCTCCACAGCAGCTACACTCCTGAAGTCAACATAAGGAAGTTGGAACAGTAAAGCAGGGAGACCTGACCAGTGAAAATTAGGTGAAATGGGTAAAACCTTCATTGACAATCCCCAAAAGATAACACAAAACCTTGACAATGTCGTTTAATATATCTAATCTGTGAGATTTCTGTCCCACATTCCAGCTTTCAAAGAGGTCCCTAAAGTGGCTCCCATCAGATTTAAAAAAACACACAAATAGAATAACATAGCCTGGAAGAGCAGAGTCTTGCTCACGAGTCTTGGTTCAGAACAAAGCAGCCTCATAAGTCCATGTTGTCACCAAGCCTAACCTATCAGTGACACTGTTTTGTCTTCTACGTTTATGAGGCAATCTGCAGAATCTGTTAGCAGTGGGGAGGTTCACAAGTATGGCATGCACTATTTCATAATCCTAACTGACCCACATAAAGCAGCTCTATGTGAGGCAATGAATTGTACTCCCTCATGGAAAGCTGCATTAAATTATATTCTCTTTCCAAGAGTCAGAGGTGAATAATTGCACCTGTCCCACCTGGCTAGACAAAAGACACTAAGTAGGAGCTGTACGGAAAGAGATTTAAAGAAAAAGCAAATTTCATAGTCAGCTAGAAAAACAACTTACTCCATGAAACGTTTACTCCAGCCCATAAAAAGGAAAAACGATCCGAGTTCTGCCTTGAACAAAAACAGTTAAATTTGAATAAAAAACTTCTATTATTTTATAAGGTACACTTACAAATATTAAAATAATTTTAAAACAATTTATCTGCTAATCTGATACATAGTCTATTATAAGCGTATATAAATACTGTTGATTGATTGATTATGTTCTTAGGCACATTTCCAGAGTCTGGCCATATATTACCCAAGCTTAATCATAGTGTCTTTGTTACCTATGGTTTTTATGTTTTGAGACATATTTCAGTTCCAATTTCAAATGGAAAAAAGTAAAGGTTAATGTGAGTTAGAGCGCAATCCTAACCTGGAGTTTGGCCAGCAACGTTGGCCGGCACCAGGGCCACTGTAAAGCATGTTTGGGCCACCATAAAGTACATTAGGCTGGCACAGTTAGGCCAGCAAAGTTTGGCCAGCACGAGGGACATACTTTACAAAGTATGTTTGGACCACTCAGGGAGTATGGTGCATGTATGTGTGCTGGACTTTTTGACTTCAAGTGTGGTCCAAACAAACATACTTCACGGTGTCCCTTGTACTGGCCAGACTTTGCTGGCCTAACTGTGCCAGCCTATCTCCAGGTTAGGACTGCGCTCTTAATCTGTGCATTAAGTGAAGGGGGGGTTGCTCCTCTGTATGTGTGCATGCTGTGTGTTTCCTCAGGATGCACTAATTTCTGCTGAAGTAAAACTTGAAACAAAGTTGGAATTTCTTCCTCAGTCAAAACAGCTAAGTTTTCTGAGAGTAGCCAAAGAAGAGTCCTTAAGCCTGAGGAAATGTCCCAGACTGGTTGTAAGTACATCCCTAGCTAGTATCTATGCCAGCCACTATTTTGAAATAACTGGTACTTTATGAATCTTTACTCTCTCTCAGGGTTAGTACATACTTTGCATTCAGTAAGGAAACTCCATTGAAAATATTACATGTGAATTCCACACACCTGCCCTTTACCTTCAAAAGCTCATAAGAACATAAGAGCCCTGCTGGATCAGGCCAAAAGCCCATCTAGTCCAGCTTCCTGTATCTCACAGTGGCCCACCAGGTGCCCCAGGGAGGCATGAGACAACAAGATGCTTGGATCCTGTTGCCACTCCCTTGCACCCTTGCAGCTCTATAAAGATCTCATAATTTTGTGAATATATTACAATCAAAGGAGCCTGGCTAGAGGTCTATCAAGTCTAAGGTCTATCAAACTAGATCTATCAAACTAGGTCTGTCAAACTAGAGGTCTATCAAGCCTAACACCATGTTTTCTGCAATGATAAGCAAGATGTCTTCAAGCAGAGGGTTTACGGGCACCTTGTGGAGACAATATTCCTTCTTCAAGCAGGAGGTTGGGCTAGGTGGCCTTGAATACACCTTCTGACTCTATGATTCTATGCCTCTGGGAAGCCCTTAAGTCTGGGAACAGGGGTAAATTACCCCAAATGGGGTAAAAATGAAATTCCTGGGGGTAATGGACGGTCGCGCTGCCGAGACACTGTTCCGGTTCCGTTGCTGGCTGGCTGGCTCCATTTTGTTTTGTTTGTTTTGCTCCTCCCTTTACAACTTCATATTTACATAGCATTAATTAAGCTCATTAATTAATCAAATAAAAAGCAATGGGTTCCAATATGTATTTTTTTTCTTTTGTTCTGGCGGGGGGGGGGGACGACGACGATGTTGGCGTATCTAAATATATTTTGCAGTAAAAGGTAAAAAAGTTCCCTGACCCCTGCCTTAAGTGATGTATGAAGGCAATTGACCTCCACAGTTGTGGATTCCCATGCAACTGGCATTCAGAGATCCATTCATTTACTCATTTTCATTTGAAGAATTTATATCCTGCCTTTCTACCACACTTGGGGTGCAGTCCTAACCTGGAGTTAGGCCGGCACAAGTCATTGTGCCAGCTCAGGAGTGTGCCAGAGCCACCGTAAAGCGTGTTTGGATCACTCTCGGAATCAGGGAAGATGGCACATTTCTGTGTGCTGGCCTATCTGACTTCAAGCATGGTCCAAACATACTTTACAGTGGCCCTTGTACTGGCCTAACTGTGCTGGCCTAAGTATGCTGGCCTAACTCCAGGTTAGGATTGCACCCTACAATGGTGTTCCAGTGGACACCAGTTACCCATTGAGTTTACTCTCATTATGAAAAAGTAAGGAGGTAAAGAAATATGCATTTGCAACAATTCATTCCATGATTTAGTTGCAGGAAGAAGATGCAAAGAGTAGATGCATAGCAAGACTGTGGCATCGTAATCTGCTGATCTCATTCAGCTACAGTTGTTATTATTATTATTATTATTATTATTATTATTATTATTATTATTATTTATTGAATTTATATCCCGCCTTTTTGCCCGAAGGCACTCAAGGTGGCATTACAATAAAAAAGCAATAAAACAAGTTTACATTAAAAACAATTAAAAAACAATGTTAAAATACAATTAAAAATTTAAAGACAACAAGCAACAAAACCCCGTGGATCATAAGATTAAAGAGATATAGCCTGTTATTGATTGTTGCTGCAAGTTTGCAAAATATTGCAACTCCCCATCCCTGGAAGATATGTTTAGCCTCCTCAGTGGTTTGTTTTCATCAACTTGTGCTGGCTTTTCTATTCAAGCATGTGTATTCTTGTGAGTGTCCATTTCCTTATTTGGTTTCTTTCAAGTTTTAATTGATGGATATGGGATTATTGTTTGCTAATATTATTGCTTTTATGATTTATTTAAAGATTTATGCTCCACCTTTCCACTCCTCCAGGAGTTCAAATCCTAGATAAATTCTTGGTTCAGCTATATTAGCATTGCCTACATCAGCTACAACTCTCCAAAATGTCAGATGGTTTGGGTGTTTCCCCACTCCCGAACTGTATCTGGAGATGCCAAGGAATGACCCTAGGGACCTTCTACATGTAAAGAATGTGCTCTTTCCCTGAGCAATAGTCCTTTCCCCATCCCTTCTGTCAGGCCAGCAATGATTTCAAGTTCTTGTTGTTCTTCAGTCACTAAGTCGTGTCTGACTCTTCGCAACCTCATGGACCACAGCATCAGGCCTCCCTGACCTCCACTAGCTTCCGGAGTTCGCCCAGAGTCATGGTCATTGCGACTTCAAGTTAGTTGAAGTGAAAGGTGATGTCGTTTTCTTCTAATTGCTTTGCTCAGAAGTTGTGGCAGTCCAAGATGTTTGTTGCGTCCCACAGTTCCCAGTGCTCCAGCAGCACTGAAAAGGCTACTGCTGGATCCTATGGGTCCTGGGAAGCCACTGGAGGTCTCCTCAGGGTAAGGGATCATTTGCTCCCTTATCTACAGGTGGGTCGCAGCTGGCGGCAATGGGTCTCCTCAGCTCAGTGCCAAGTATTGAGCAGGCCCAGAGTTGAGGTTGCCCATGTTGAGCTGCCCAGACAGGGTACAGCAGCAGAGGCGGACATCTCTGCATGCTTCTCTCCTTTTGTACACTTTTGTACACTTCTCTCCTTTTGTCCGTAGGGCTGGCACAAATGTTGTTTTGGGGACCTCTGAAAATAGCCTTTCCATGGCAACAGATGCCCTTTCCTCACTCTAGCATTTGGAAACACTTCCCATACATCTGAACTATTTCATGTTGTAGACTGACCACACCATCTCACATTTATAGCAGTTGTGTGTACTGTGTGGGTGCTTTTGTGTGTGAATTTTTTTCAGCTGCAGCCACAGGGCAAAACCAACAGATGATCCAGCTCCTAATATTCAGTCATTTTAGTTTCTCAGCTTGTACCTGCAGAATGGATCCTCCTTCGAGGAGTTTTCCTTATGAAACATAGATTGTCACAACAATGGCTCCCTTGAATCCACAGTTTCAACCTGAGCTGTCTCTTTGCCATGTATGTAGGCGAGCTATCGTGGCAGCAGCATTTCCATTTTTTACATCACTGTCAACAAGACGGAACAATAGGGAGCCGATTCTTCTGAATCTGTACCGAAAGCAAACCGGCGCATTGTGTAAACAGACCATATATACAAATGTCTGCTTATTGTTAGGAAAAAAAAATGCATTTCCCTGAAGAGAAGAAAAGCACAATGTGCTGCAGCTACGTGGAAAAGGCTTGGGGTTTGGGAATAGCCAGCTGTGCTCCTGTTCCATGGCTTTTTATACTCAGAACATTGTATCCCACCCCTGCCATATGGTCATGTAGTGGAAAGAATCATGTTACATTAACAACAGACAGGAAGCATGTTAAAGCTTCTGTGAGATATCTTCGCTCTTCATAGCCAAAATGTTGTGAGACAAAAAAAGAAAATCTCCCCTCAGCCTCTGGAAGATGTGACATAGCATAAAATCCTTCCACTTGGAAAAGTGTACCTAGTTTCCTTCAGCCTTTGAGCCACTTCTTTTTGTTAATATATTTGCAGGCGGTGCAGCTTTCATAACAAATACAAGTTCCATTTTGTCAATGGTTGCTTTTCAGTAACTTCCATTGCTGGTGGCACTGACAGATTCACACAAAGGTGAGAACAAACTCCCCAGAGAACTGTTTGCAGAACCAGCTCTAGGTTTGAAGGCGCTCTCAGTAAAATGCCCTTCAGTGGACCCTCTTCTACCTAGCAGTCCCTCTTTCCATTATCTTGGTGGCATATGTTTATTTTCAATGGCTTTCTAGCCAGCAACCATTGGTTATGGCCAGTGGTGTCATTCAAATGATTTAGGAACAGGAACTCACTTTTGATTGGCACTTGTCGGGAACCCGGAACCAGCCGTTAGGATCCGGAACGCCCGTTCTGGTCTGTTCCCCCTGAATGACATCACTGCCTTCGCCCCCCTAGGAATCTGGAGTCGCTCCCTTTAACCCTCTGAGTGCCGGCCAACCAAGAAGAAAAGCTCTTTGCAGAGGAATTGAGAGGGGGGAGGGAGAGTGAAGTGGGCGGAGTCAGCCCTAATTTTAACTAGTGGAACTGAGTTCCCCCGCGTTCTCCTGCATGACATCACTGGTTATGGCCCACTATATTTATCCCTCCATAATGCCCCACACAGTGTAGCACATCCTCAGGTCTTATATGACAACATGTGAGTCTTTGAGGGGGAAAAGATGGAGGGTGGCAATCACCAACTGCCATCTATAATGCTGCTCTTGCATCAGCTGACTTCCGTCTGACAGGTTTATTTTATTCTCATTCTCATTGTCACTTCTGGCAAGGAATGTGCCAGAGGGCAGGCCTACTAGAACAGGTGGCAAGTGTTCATGGCACCTGAAGGATTATGCCTGATCTACCCCACCTTATGGCAGCCTAGACATTGGCTGAGGAGAATCTAGAGTCACCTCGCAGGTCTAGTTTTTCCTGAGTGAAATTATAAGCAGCTACAAGTCTCACAGCACTTCAGAGAAATTCTCCCAGGGAACCCTCATTGCAGTGCTGGCACAAGGCTACTGAGGGCCCGATCCTATGGCTACAGAGGGCCTGATCGTATGGCCCTTTATGCCTGCAATACTTCAGTATCACCAGCTAAAAGTGTCATGTAAAAGTGTTCTGCCAAATTCCCTGCCGGGTCTCCCCAAGGGCCCTAATGCCCACACTAGGCTAACTAGTTTCCCCTCCAGAGCAGCCTCAGAGATAGGCAAGAGGGAGGGGGTTCAGTCACCCACTTGTCTCTTCCAGGAGCTTTGCTTGGGATCACCAGCTGGCCAGCCTCCTCCAGACTGTCCTCATCACTGGCTTAACTCTGAACTACTCTTAGTCTAACCCAACAAACCCAACAAACCCCACCACCAAACAATAAGCAGTACAGCTGTGCTCCTGAGGCTTGCAAAGACCTTGGGGGTTAACCCTATAATCCCTGGCTTATCTGGGACAAGGGGACATTGCTGATACCATTCCCTATCTCCTTGGGCTATCTCCTGCCCTTTCCAATACAAAAAGTAAATGTAAAAGTAAATGTAAAGCGTGTTTGTGGCACCGCTGAGGGCTCCACCACCCATACTGGGCCCAGCGCCATTGGTGCCGCCTCAGCACCCCAGAGCTGTGGCCACTGACCATGGTAAGTGTTACCGTGGGCCAGAAGTGCAACTTTTCATGGCATGGGGAAGATGGGGGAGGATGGGGGGAAGGTGGGACTGGGTGAGGAGAGGGTAGGAGCAGGCCAAAGCAGGGGGTGAGACCGGCAGTGATCTCCACCCCTGGAGCCTTTGCCCCACTTCTTATGGCCAGACAGCCCAACATGGCACTGTTCCATTCACTGCCAACAAAATAGCTGGCAGAGAATGGGGTAGCATTTTGGCACTGCTGCCCCTACAGAAGACCATGAACTCAGGATTAGGGTCAGGCTCTTGAAGCAAATTCTTACACTGGACCCTACATGGAATCCTCAAATGCACCACAACCCATGTACAGGGTTCAGGAGTTGGCTTGGTCAGGCATACCCAATGGGTGTAGGCAGTGGTGGGATTCAGGGGGTTCGCCCAGATCTATAGAACCGGTTGTTAAATGGCCGGGTCCCGTCCACTCACTTACCTGGGCTGGCTTTGGGGTTTTTTTGGCGTCATAGAACCGGTTGTTAATTTATTTGAATCCCACCACTGGGTGTAGGCCATGCATCCAATGGCCCTACATGGCTACCCTCTGACAATATACATTTAGGACCCCCAGTATACCTCCATGTTTCATCAGCAGCTTGAGTTTCGGGTATAATCACTGAATCATGCCCATGCTATTTTACGATATTCATTTTGTATGTGCAATGTTATATCCAAGTTCAACAATTAAAAACTGTATGACTGTCAGGAATATATTTCTCATTTTAAATAGCACTGTAATGTGTTCACAGAATTTAGCTATGCTGTGAGCAACAGGCTACAATCATTCCTTATTGGGACATGCATTGTTGCATGGCTGTTGCTAAAAATCAGAGGGGGGGGTGTATCCATTGAAATGAATGAAATGAATGGTAAGTGTTGGAAGCATGTCTATAAAGATCATATATTCACATGATCCAAATACTCGGGAAGGGGTGAAGCCAGGATAAATTATGAGGTGGAGTTCCTTCCACTGATGAGAAAGTGTTGCCAAAGCAAATTATTACCACATCCTGGCCCAAGGCTTGCTAGCAGACTGGGAAGGAGAAAACACACAAGTCCTGACATGGTATTTTGTTGTTTTTTAAAGGGGATATGTAGCAGGGGTTCATTAGCATAAAAACAGCTTGCATTGGCACAGAATCCTGTTGCTGACATTGCAGATCCATCACTTGTCTGCATATTCTTTTGTCCCTACATTCAAAGATGGACTATGATCTTCAGCATTTGTAGACATATCATCCACACCTAGTGTCGGTTAACACGACAGTTTTAACTCATCACGAACATTCTAAGACAGTCTCTTTGCAATCCCAGTTGGAAGACAAAGTATTTTCAATTAGTCACACTCTCCAATGAAAAGGAAGTTCATATATTGGACAGGGTTGCATAATCAAGATGCAGAGCTTGTTATCTTGCACGATCAGGAACAAGGAACTCTGGGCTCAAACCATCTTGCTCATTATATTGGATCAATTACCCATCCCTCTGCTTCTTGGGGAATGTGAATTCCACCAGAGTTAGCAACCCTGTTGTTTACATGCCGCAGCGCCTTGTAATTTTGAGACATAATCAACAACCTTTGCAAAGGGAGCTCTTCACTAGCTGTCATTCGGTCCCATGATACCTGATCATGTTCACAACATAACGATGACAACGTTGATGATGATAATATATGCTCATGACAGTGTGCACATCTATTAATGGCCAAATTTGGGGGGTGGGTGGGTTCAGGATCTATATACTTACTACTCACCACTACTGAGCAGAAACTAAGCTGTCTCATCATACCCCGTGTTGACAATGCTCACCAACTTTCCTGGGGAAAGTGCTCCATGGCAGGGATGCAGAGCACACATTTCTTCCGTTGTTTTCTTTCATGCCTGCTAGAAAAAGGCATAAAAGAAGCAGGCACATTTTCCCTGTTTCTTGGTTGCTGCTGCTGTTTAAAGCAGCCTGCAACTTAAAAAAAAATCACACCTCTCCTTTCAGCTCTCATGTTTGCTGCTGCTGGAGAGAAAGAGAGGTCTTCTCTAAATTTCAGGCAGCTTTTTATTTGGAAAAACTGAGCTGCCCAGGGAAAGGTCTGATTGTTTTTGCATGCGAGAGAAGACTTTGCCGATCCCTCCATTCCTGCATATTTGCTACAAGGCAGAAGGGACAGACAAAATCTTCTCTCATTTGCAAAGACTTAGCAAAAAAAAAAGGCAAAAAAAGCAGGTGTTTTCCCAGACAGCCCTCTGCAATTCAAAGCTGCCCGCTATTTAGAGAACACCCTGCTTCTCCCTCCACATCAGCATGAAACACAAGGATTGGAAGGCCTGTTGGTCTTGAAGTCACAGGCAGCTCAGGAGACCAGAGAAATGCTGAGGCAATGTCCATTTTCTTTTTGGTTGCCTTGTAGCAAACATACAGGAGTAGAGGACAGGGAAAAACTTATGAGAAAAAACAGCGAAAAGTCATCAAGTGTTTTCCATGACTGTGGGCACAATCCTAACCTGAAGTGAGGCTGGCACAGTTAGGCCAGCAAAGTTTGGCCGACACAAGGGACACCATAAAGTATGTTTGGACCACTCTTGGAGTCAGAGAGGCCAGCACACAGACGTGAATCCAAGAGTGGTCCAAACTTGCTTTACGGTGACCCTTGTGCTGGCCTAACTGTGCTGGCCTAACTTTGGGTTAGGATTGCGCTCTGTGTGTTGCCATCATTCCCCTCAATCAGGCCTGGATCAAGACCTCCTGACATCTGAGGTAACTTGCCAAATGTTGCCCGCCTTACCAAAGATTGTGTCAGCCTTAGTCCTCTCTTCCTCTCCACATTTCCTCTTCCTCTCTGCTCCGCCTCTTCCTTTTCTAATCCAGGGAGTGGAAAGAGAAGGCGGAGCAGTGAAGACAAAGAGATGCTGCCTGACTCAACTGGTTGACCCCATGGCTGGGCCTCGGCTTAAGGCCAGCTTCATGTAAGGAGGGATGGGGCACAAATACTTTGTCTCCATTTTGGGTGATGGAAGGGTAGGTAAAGATAAAGGTTTCCCCATGACCAAATGGTCTAGTCGGGACTGACTGTAGGGGGCAGTGCTCATTTCTGTTTCTAAGCCTGTAGAGCCGGTGTTTGTCCAAGCTTCCATGGTCATGTGGCCAGCATGACTATACACCAAGGCGCACAGAACGCCGTTACTTTCCCACCGAAGTGGTATCTATTTATCTACTCGCATTTTTACGTGCTTTCAAACTGCTAGGTTAGCAGGAGTGCTAGGTTAGCAGGAGTGCTAGGTTGGCAGGAGGATGGAAGGGTAGAATTTTCCAAATAGTACCTGCAACTTACGGAAGATCCCAGCTCTCCCTAAAGGAAGGTCAGAGGGCTTGGAAGGTGAGACAAGACTGAAGGCTTTGTTTTTGTTAAATTGAGCTAAAATTTGTTTGCATAAGTGAGAGCATGCAATGACACACACCCCCTTTTTGTACTTGGTGGAGGGATTGGGAAAAGGAGAAGTCTTATATAGCCCTTGGAGAGAGCTTTTTTTTAAAAAAAAAGTCAGGTGGGTTTCCTACTTTTCTTGCTCTACACTACAGCACATATTAGGGAAAACATTGCTTTTTCTCTAAGCCCGCTGCACATGACAAAGCAGTGGGAATGGTATATAAATATTGATTGATTGATTGATTGATTGATTGATTGATTGATTGATTGATTGAT
>JAJKFI010000009.1:3612344-3646880 GCA_029204185.1 Lerista edwardsae | reverse complement strand
TAATCTATGAGGTTCATTCCCCCAAATGAAAATGTCTGATTTTCTCTAGTAATTGGCATGCCATAGATCACACATGAATCCAGTTTCATCCTTTTGTCTGGTCTGGAAGTTCTTAGCTGCACATCTCACTCTTCAGTTCAGCCTTTTTAGGTACCCAGGAATGACTGTAAAGGTTTGATGGAAACAGTTCTGGAATTCCATTTCTCGGGAGAGCCTAGTAAATGTCTTCACACACATTCTATGCTTAAGGTCTTTAGCAGCCTTGAAAGCACAGGACTCTGGTTATTATTCATTAATAAATTATTATTAATAAAGTATTTCTAGTAATTTTTTAGTCATGATAATCATTTGAAAAAGTGGGTCTCAGTGCTAAAACATTTGGAAGGCACTGCTCTAATATGAGTTTGTGAAGCTTCCAGCAAGCAAGGACATATGATTCACAGATTAGAGAATGGGAATGTGTCCACAGAGCTAAGCCTAACTCTGCAGTGAGTGGAGGCAAATCTTTGCACAAGCTGGAGAATTCCCATTCTAGCTTGGCACACTTCATATACTTTACCAGGTGTCCCTGATTGTACCATCCAAGGATATTAATCAGCAGTCCCCAATGCCTGTGAAATCTACCTTTCTCTTTGAAAATATTTCATGTGTTTTTCTTTGGCTTGTAAGAACTAGCAGCTAGATGTTCTATGGCAATGTCCCAAACTGCCTTTTCATGCTATTGGAGAGGTGATTCTTGTGGAAAAAGGGATACCTGCAAAGTTACACAAAGCCATAAAGGTTCAATTACCTTGTCCATGAATGCAATATATTATTTAACATTAAGGAACAAATGGACTCTGCCAAGAGTCTGTAAGAGGCAACTTGGCCACATTTTAAAATATTCCATAATTGTGTATAATGTGTTGGGGGTTCAATGCAATATTTTGAAAACGAAAGAAACTCATGAGTCAATGTTCCTAAATAAATTACTTGTGATTTTTGGAAGGTTTAGATTTGGACCCCAAATGTGGTCCCCAGAAGTATGTGATTGTTCAAAATGTGATGGGATTTCAAGTCTTATGTTTATATATCTATAACTTGTAACATCATAGTAGTAAGTGTGGAATCCATACCTTTGTCTCTAGGAAACTTTTTCAAAGGATTCCCTAACCAGGGTGACCACAAAGGAGGACCCAGCACTCCAAAATGTAGGGCGTTAAGGAAAAATGTAGACATGACAAAATAAGAGCTAAAAATTTGGGGGGTCTTGTCCTCCTTTAGGATGCAATCCTAACCTGGAGTTAGGCACAGTTAGGCCAGTTGCAGAGGAGGGAAGTAAAAAATTCCGTTCTCCCTTGTCTAGCCTCATCATCAGCCGACCCTCAGGATGCTGCGGAAGCTGCATGGGTGGTACTACACTGTGCAGGCAAGTCAAGGATAGGATTGGATTGTTTGTTTTGCATCTGTTTCCAATCATGCCAATTCTGGCACCCAGCAAACAACACATAGTGACACTTATGTAGGAACCTTGTTCTGTCCCCTTTTAAATTTAGACTGCCCTCAAGATATATGTTTGGGGGCTCACTTGCCTCCTTAGAAAGCTTCAAATCTATGAAGGTTCAGTGACCTTCTCCAGCAATAAGAAGCTTCCATCTTCTTTGTGGGTGGTCCTATTTTGGCTGTAGTCCTAACGACATGGGTTTATGGACTTCTGAAATAGAAGGGTTTATTTTCTTTGACGATGTAAGGCTCAAGGACATATAGATGAAGAAAATAGACAGCAGGTACAGATACGTTGTTTAGTTTTCTTTTTCTTTCTTTGCACATTGTGTTTGTATTTGTAATAATGCCATTGATTGCATATAAATGTAAAGGGCCCGGTATGGCTTCATGCATTCCAAAAAAAGAAGTGCTAGTAATACCAAAACAATACAAACGTCCCGTAGATACCATTTAATATAAAGCCTTTACAAGTACAGAATGCCAGGGTTACAAAACAGAAGAGACAACATACACCTGATCAGCCATGGTTTTAAATGAGGAATGTAGCTAGATAAATTTCATTCTTGGAATAGTTTCCTCAATATCTTAATTAAATGTGCAAAAAAAGAATTGGTAATTTTGAAGAGCCAACAGTTTGGCAGGGAGCGGAAATCTGAAATATTGACAATGCAGGAGAATTATATTGTTGTGCAAAAGGAGGAAAATAAAACCACATACAAGGATTGCATGCAGTGTATTCCAGATTACCTGTTCTCTTATTGTGTGCAGGGAAGACAATGGTTGAGCAGACAGGCTGGCCAAAGCAGAATTGTTCTTTCCTTCTTTAAAGAAAATACCATCCTACTGAACTCTGTTTTGTTTTTTAAACTTCATTAATGTGCATTCTGGAAAATTCATGCACATCAGGGTTTGTTTAATTGCATTTTTGTGCCTATTATCTTCCTTTATAAAGTGCCAGTGTGTTTTGTATTAAAGATGCAGCTGAGAACTTTGCAGGAATTCTTCACAAGAGCCATGCAGAGACCAGGAAACCAGAGAGGACCCCGAGGGTGTCCTGACATTCAGGATATATACCTGGATGCCTTTGGGGGGAAATAATCAGGGGCAGGGGATGGCGAAGAATGCAAAGATGCAAAAAAACTCTGGGAGGCAGGTCTGACTGAGAGAAGATGAGCTTCAAACCTGAACAGGGAAATGAACCAGTAGTGGTTCTGACACCCTGGAGCCAGGGCTGTCAGTGCTGCCCCCCACCTTACTTGGAAGTAATTGCAGTGATGTCATCATGTCACCACAATTACTTCCACCAGCCCGCTTTTTTCAAAAAAGTTGAATGATGCTGTTTGGCTTTAAAATTGGATGGGCAACAGCGCTCTGCTGCTGGCCCACACCTGTTCCTTTTTTAAAAGCCAAACAAAGCTCACTGACTGCTGTGAGTGCTGCAGCAGTGCTGCGAGGAAAGGAGATGGTGGTGTGCCACCCCACCCCACCCCCGCGTGGTGCCTGGGTCACTTGCCCCACTTGACTCCCCCTAGATGCGCCACTGAAATGAACATTCTACCCAAGTCAGTTTTTCAGTGAATGGGCACAAGAAGAATCCATGTTGGCACAATAAGGTCCCAATCCTAGCCAGCTTTCCAGCACTGATGCAGCTGCAATGCATGTTAAGATGCAGGTCACGGTCCAGTGGCAAGGATGCTTCAGCACTGGAAAGTTGGGTAGGATTGGGCTTTATAGTGCATAGCTGCTCCTAAACAGTTGTGCAGTGGTATTTAGCTATAATATGAATGAAGCTGCAACCATGTTGGTTCATATATTCTATGACAGTGGTTCCTAAATATTTTAGCATCAGGACCCACCTAAAATAAAGCTTCACTTTACCAGCTGCTCAAGCCTCTGTGGCTATAATGGGAATTGGGCAGCTGTGCTCTCCCCCGAGTAGCAGGCTGCATACCTCTCGATGCACATCTGCTTTGTCAGTTTCACGAACCACCAAAAATTGGGTTGAGACCCACTGATGGGCCACAGACCCGCAGTTTGGGAATTGTTATTCTATGACATCATACTGGCGTAGCTATCTCCAACCTAACCTGGTACTCTCTCCAACCTAATCTCTGCTTCTGTAGAAACTCCTAGGAACGTAGCATGAGTCTAACAGCGCCATCCGACACCTTGGGCTGACACGAGCCACTTGCATCAGCCTGCATAAATGGGCCATAAAGCACATTTGTGCCAGCGTGAGAATGGCTGGGCCAAAGCCAACAGCAGTGGTGGCCCACTGAAGCTGGGTGGACAGCAGGGTAAGTCGGACCCAAGCAGGCTTAGTTTGGTCGGCGCAGGGCCTTTTCTGGGTGTGGGGTAGGTGGGAGGCAAAGCGAGGGCGGAGTAGGGCTGAGGGGGGTCATCCCCACGGGCAGGTGGTCCCGGGGAGGAATCCCCGGATCCTGCAGTTATGGATACAGCAGTAAACAGCAGGCACAGATCTGAGGAGCCCCATCAGCCTGGCTGGGGCTTGCCCTAAGGTGAGCTCCAGTGCAGTCTAACTTGCTTTGGGATGCAGCGCAGGCCTGCCTCCTCCTGCACAAGTGAGGATTGCACCCTAAATATTAGAATGCATGCCAGATAAAAGATGAAACACCAAAAGCTGCGTTTTGTACATCTGTCCTGAAATGCAACCACTATTTATTTGCCACAATTTGCATCATTAACATGGATCTCTCACTCTCTCCCTTGTCTTTCCAGAAGTCTTCTTGTTAGCATCAGGTTAGCTACAAGAGTAATTCCTTCTCTCTCAAACCCGTTACAAATTACCTTTTTTCGAGCTGTTCCGAAAGCTCTCTTTGCAGCTTGGTGTTCTGCGTAAAGCTGACTTGGCAAGCCTCTGAGGGCCAGTTCAGATGTTCCATTACTCAGGAGAATTCCAGATGCTAGAGCCACTCCACTTCAGAATGCTTGTTAGCAGCGCAACACATCTTATTATTTATCTCTAATTATGCCTATTTTTAGCCAGCTTTCCAGTCAAAATGTGACCCCTCCAAATGGCTTACAATAAATTGCAACATGAAAAATACAATGGATCAGAGTGGCCAGGATCCAAAGGACAGCATGCCCACTTGTCCCCACGGGCCCAAGGGGACTTGGGGACAAGCTTGCATTTGTCAAAGACAGGCTCTTCCTGCCACATGGCAAACCTGCTGTTGGAACTAATAGGATGCTCAAAAGCATTGTGTCGTAGTGGCATGGGGGAGGGGGGGCTGCTGTTCATTGGAAGAAATAAAGCCAGCATTCCTTTGGGCATAGTCTGTTTATGTATTTAGTTTGTGTATAGCTTGCTTTGCTTCCAGGATGGCATTAAAAGCAGTATTTTTGCCTCCCTGCCCTCCCACAAACAGCAGCTCCCTTTGCCATTTAATGGCTCAACCTGCCATAAAAGCCTCTACTTTTAACCATCATTTTTCTGTAGCAGTCAGTCCTCTTTATCTGCGACCTCGCTTATCTGCGAGGGCACAATTGCTACTTACCTCGTTATCTGCACCTCGTTATCCACTATGCAGAGACCTTCTGAAGGCTGCGGGGACCAAGACCAGAGCTGACCCCTTTAAAGTGGTCAGCAGCATCACCCTCTGGCCATGTTTAAGGGGTCCACGCTGGTTGCAGGTGCCATTCTGAAGATCCTGCAGCCTCTGAGAGCATTCAGAGATCAGAGATTGTTTGGCATTTCCTGCTGCACTCTGTTGGCTTCCTGAGGTTGTCTGTTGCATTCTTCTGATGGCAGATAAAGTACCCCTTGCACCTAACCCCATTGATCCCATAGGATCAATGGTTCGTTATCTGCAAATTCGCTAGCTGTGAGAATTTCCAGGGACCTAATAATGAGAACTGACTGTACAATTAAAAACAAATTGGCTTTGTATTTCCATGTCTGGTAACCATGGATTACTGTCCTTATTGTAATAATAGATTCACATAAGGAAGAATAAGGAATACATTGTACAAATGCCGCATTGCCAACAGAAAATATGCATATGCAGTGTGAAATTATATGAATCGATGTCAGGGTTTTGTTATGTGTTCATTTAGGATATGCATTTTTTTCTTTGTTTAAGGGTTTAATCCCTTAAGACACATTAAGTGGAGGGAAACGTTTCGAAAGGTTGCTGTGGGAGTGGGAAACAAAACCAGGAGAGCTGCAGTACAAAACAGTGAATGAAATATTTATACGTTCCGGTGAAGTCGAGCTTCTGTTCTAGTGGGAGAAGCCCTGTTGCGATGGGCCTTCCCCTTTGTTCTGAATCTATTTTTCCAATTGCTCTGACACAGCTGTTGGTTTCACAATCACTCTGACATTGATGAGATTAGAAAGGAGAGGCCTGCCTGCTCAGCATGACCAATGACAAACACCAAGTTTGTATGTATTCTAAGCATGTCGCCCGAGTGTAAGAGATTCCTTTATGCTGTGCTCCAATATGCGCAAATTGGTTCTTTTAAGAGGTAGTCCTACAAGGCTGCAGGGCAGTCATGCCCTGCAAAGAACAAGTTAATGGGCTGCATAGAGCACATGTTTGTAACTCAGAAGTGTTGTCGGCTGAGGATGTGGGTTCAAGGATTCAACCGGCAGAGATTGGCTGGCACATGCACCGACTCCAGCAAAAGGTGCAAGTCAGGTTTATACCGCAGGGAGAAATGAAACGGCATGATGAATGAGGAATATTTTAAAAAGCATGAAAAGGGCATTCGACTCCCTGCAGCCCAATGCACACAGCCCATTCACACTTAAAGACTAGGATTTGTGCTGATCTAATCACACTGAGATAGAGACTAGATCTCTAGGGATGGGCTTTAGTTCAAGGGAAGAGAACATGCTTTAAATACAGGCTGTCTGAAGGTCAACACCTGGGATGTCCAGATAGGGCTGGTCCAGAAGCCCTGGAGAAAGCTTGCTTGGAGAAATGACTGTCAGTCAGCCTAGACACTAATGAACTAAACCAGTGGCCTGATTAACAGCCCAATCCTATGGTGCCTGGCCCTCATAGGCGCAACGGTAGCCAAATGGCTACCGCTATATCCTATGGGCACCACAACAGACATAGGAGGCTACTTGGGGGAAGGGGTTGTATTTTGCCAGTGCAGACTTGAGGGCCTCCATGTTGGGCCATGAGGAGGTTGGAATCTGGTGATGGAGGCCACTGCCATTCCCATCCAGCTCCGCTCTCCCCATACCGAGTTCCCCACATGCTGCCACTGGTGGAATTACTTACCACTGGGACGCCTCTGTGGCAGCTCCTTTAAGCACCAGTGCTAGAAGGGCTTACCTCCGGCGCTATTGTCATTAGGATTGGGCCCTAAGGCATCTTCCAATATGCCATTAACTTCAGTTGAATGAATGTGGCTTCTGATCAAATCAGAGGATTGTAACTGTGCGCACACCATCACAGCTCCCAGCCACTGCTGGAAGAGGTGAGTTTGCAAGGTTGTGGGAGAGTGGAGACATGTGTGCTGTGATCGGAGTGGAGACAGAGATCGGAGTGTGGTGTTGGGACTGCCACAAAGCATGTCAAGAGAGGGCAGGGGGTAGTTATTGGTTGCAATGCCCTATGCCTCCTGCCTGGTTTTGCCACAGCCCTTTGGGTCCACTCACAGCCGGTGCAGATCTGATTAAACCCATTGGAGGAGGTAAGAATTTTGTTTATGTACCTCTCTGTTGTGCCATGGTCCCTAGCAGGTATGCAGGCCATCATTGCTATGCCTGCAGGCTGGCCAAAGATAGGATTGCTCTGTAAAGTAGTCTGAAGAAAGGAATCAGATATTATTAAAATAAAAGAAACCCAAAATTATTATTTTTTAATTTGGCAGTAGTGTTTTCTGAGAACAAATAATTCAATCCTTCCCTTTCCTATTGATCACTCATTAATGCCACTAAACAAACTAGGATTCATTAACCTCAACAGCTCACAGAAGAATAATTAGCACTGTTATAAGGGCTTCTGATATATTACAAATAGATGGAGATTTTCTCTGTGTATCTTTGATGTTCCAAAGGTAATCCTCGGAGGTTTAGAATTCTAGAGTTAACACACTGTATTTTACATGATATTCCTTCCAGTTTAATTGAATATTAAAGAGAAAGCAAGGGCTGAAAGCCTTACGGACAGCTGAGTTGGTGGTAGCATGCATCATATCCTTTCTCCTTGTAAAGTGGTCCAGGACAATTACTGAAGGCTTCCTTTCTGTCTTTAAAAAAGCCCATGAAATCTGCTTTCCAACTCCAACTGTGAACTCTGATAAAGAAAATAGCATCTGATAAACACAGGTTTCCAGGCAAAATATTTAAGCAAATATTAACATGCTGACTGATTATTTAAAATAAATAAAGAAGGAAGTTCTGGGTCATTTCAAACCATAATGAAAAGACTGGGCCAAGAAGGTTAATTTTATAGCAGACAGGTACATATTTAAATAGCTATGAAATCTGTAATTAGTGTTATGATGATAGAACATTTTCCATTGTGACATGACAATATTCCGTTCCTTTTGGTTGCTGTAATGCATGAAGGTTACCACCCAGTGCTTGTTTAAAAGCCTTAAAAATGTTGTTTCAGCTACAAGGAGTGTGTGGCCAGCCAATCATGACAGCGGTGAATGCAGTACACAGCACAAAGGCCACCCACATGGGGCATATACAGACCATGACTGGGGACAGGCTCCCCTGATTGCCTGTTCATTGCCTAAATAATGTCCATTTCTTAATCAGATGCCCTTTTATTAGCCCATTTATGTCAAGGATGCTTTGAGAAATGATTTCTAGGAAAAATGCTATGCTCCGCTTGTGATCTGTAAGTGGAATGTCTTAAATTCTTCATAAAAAGTTTTGAATCTGTTCTCCATTAAATATATTTTCTTATGGTTAGTTCTCATTGCACCCAATTAGTTCTTTTTTATTTATGGTAAAAAAATAAACCACCATATATTCCGACTTCAACTTAAATTTTCATCCAAGGAAGTTTACATAAAATTCCTAAAAAGCAAATCATTGAAACTTTACACCCATCCAATGCCAGAGACAAACCACATTATCACATAAGGTAAACCAATTAATATCCACCTGACACCTTACACAATTTAAGGAGGACACCAGGTGGAAGAGGAATGGAAGGTCATTTCACAACTAGGATGCCACAACAGAAAAGGCCTTGCTCCTGATAGCCATTCACCTCTTCTCAGCAAGTGAGGACACACGAAGGTGGGCTCTGCCAAAGATTACAATAAGTAGATGGGTTCATAGCAGTTTTTCAGATACCTATAAGCAGGGGTTGTTTTTTTTCAGATACCCATAAGCCATTTAGGGCATTATAGGTCAAAAGTAGGGTTTTAAATTGCAGACAATAACTCGTGATACTTCCCTGGGGAAGACATTTTCATCCTAGTGAGATATGATTAATGCACTGATTAGGTGCTGATTAGCACTCTGGTTCCAGAGAGAGAGAGAGAGAGAGAGAGAGAGAGAGAGAGAGAGAGAGAGAGCGTCTGAGATATGGTCAAGCCAGCCATGGTTTGACATTGACATTGACTGCCTTTGATGTTGAAGTAAATCAAGAAGACCTTGGTTGAGTGGAATTCTGAGTATGCATATAGCCCCCTTAGATGATCACTGAAGCCACCAAAGATAATAGTAAATAATGATTTACTAGGATTAGAAATACAGTAATCCTAAATCATGGATCATCGTCAATGCTTTGTGCATTGTCAATGCAATCGTCAACAGTATAAATGTTCCAAGAAACATGTGATACACGGGAAAGCAAATGTGGAGACAGACAATTGGAAATCAGTTGATGCTCATGGCATTATGAGTTTTGTTTCATGATATTATACTATAAAATTATGATAGGGTTATATCCTCATTTTCTCTATTGTGGTTCCCTTAACACAGATTTCTTGCCAAACTTAGTAACTTCTTGAAGCATCATGGTAGCTGTTTCTGTTCAGGGTATATTGTGTTAGAAGTATCTCCAAACCCAGGTGTTTAAGTAATATTGCTCCCCTAAGGCAAGGAAAGGGACATGGTGGCACAGCGGGTTAATTTGCTGTTGCTGGGCTTTCCAACCGGAAGGTTGGGAGTTCAAGACTGCGCAACGGAGTGAGCTCCCGTCGCTTGTCCCAGCTGCTGCCAGCCTAGCAGTTCGAAAGCACCTCAATGCAAGTAGATAAATAGGGACCACTTTGGTGGGAAGGTAACAGCGTTCCGTGCGCTACGGTGTATAGTCATGCCGGCCACCTGACCATGGAAGCTTGTCCTCGGACAAAACACCGGCTCTACAGGCTTAGAAATGGAGATGAGCACTGCCCCCTACAGTCGGTCACGACTAGATCATTCGGTCATGGGTCACCTTTAAGGCAAGGAAGTCACTGTTGTTTCATCTCATTACTGTCTTCCTCAAAATATAGTTGGAAGTTATAGTTCTTAGATCTCTTGTTGATAAGAGTAATTCACTGGGACTGCAGCTCTACAGTATACCCACATTGTGAGACTTCTGAATAAACATGCATAGAATTGAAGTGTGGGAGAATTAACCCATTGAACTAAATTCAAGTTGCTAAGCGCATTCAGAGCACATCAGAAGGGTTTCCAGGCAGGTGGGAGAACGGCGTTCCTGGGTGGGCCAGCGGGTGTGGCTCAGCTGTGATTCAGGGCTTGTTCCCAGGCCGTGCGGCCCCAATTCTGGGCATGCAGCCTACTACGTCCGTGATTTTGCGGGCGCAGATCCAAGGAGCCCACAGAGGAGGCTGGTGCTTCCTCTCATGCATGGGCATGACTGTGCCCTTGCCCAGGGAGACTCCAGCCTCCCTGAAAGCTGCACTGGATTCAGCGCAGGCCCGCAGGTCTGCCTGCTCCAGCGCAGCCTAGGATAGGGCTGTTAATGTCATAAATTGTGTGTATCTCTTTGGAAAAGCAGTTTAAACATTGAGAAATAAATAGTGTATTATTCTATCTATTATTATTATTATTATTATTATCTATCATCTATTATTATTATTATTATTATTATTATTATCATCTATTATATCTACCTACAGTTCCCACCAATTATTGCCATCCATCTGCCCCCTTCCCAATTCAAACCCTTTGAAATATATGGGTTTTAGGAGCAGAGCAGAGCACACACACCCTCAAACAAAATAGGGTGCAGTTTCATGGTTTCCCTGTGCCAAATGTGGACCTTTTATGGGTGCAGAAGACACTCCCTACTTTTGTGACAGAATAACTTGTATCAAAAGAACAAGTTTAAATGGGGAAAGAAGACTATATACGTATCTTAAGTGTGGTATTTGCGTAGCTTTGCCGTAATGTATCTGTCCGGGGCCAGGCCTCATTTAAAGTTATGACCTTAACTCTGCAGAAGACTGTGATAACCTGAAGTGCAATGTCACCCCTAACTGTGGGCCCTCTTTTTCCAATTTTTTTTCCCTTTTTTGGCAGCGATCTGCTAGTAGACTGCATTAAGCCAGCCTCAAGCTGTGACTTCTTTATTGCAAATAGAATTTCTTTTTACCAAATGTCAAGAGATCAACATGCATATAAACATGCAGACTGCATAGCAAAGACCGCTACACAGCCCAAATTAGGATTCCAGTCAGGCTGTCAGTTGCAGAGGCTTAGGGACTTGCAGCAGAATTTTTTTTTTTTTGTGACCCTGGTAGCTGGAATGACAAGGCATATAGACAAGTCTACACACTATTGAGAAATGTTGGGCTGTTTGGGGGATAATGGCAAGCTTAGATGTTGCATTGTTCCCCATTTAAGGCAAGCTTTAATATTGTGGCTCTTTTTTCAGTTGTGAATGGGTAGCCCTTAAATACTGCCTGTAATCTGTGCGTTGGGAAGATGAAATTTCAATGGGCGCAATGCCTTTGAAATAAGCTACCTTTAAACAGTACAAAAGCTGGCTTTGATTTTTTAAAAATGCTTATTTTAAAAAAATGTGTATATGTGTGTTATTATGGCTTCATGTATATAACAGTTAAGGTTTAACAGTCCAATCCTAACCCCCACTGGAATAGGGAGGCCAGCTGGCCTGCCCCATATCCAGTGCGGGGTTGGGGCTGCATGCAATGCAACTCAGAGTACAGGGAATGCATTCCTCTTGCCTCATGTTGCGCCATAGCAGACCCAATGGGGCTACTTGGAGATGCTCCAGCAAAATAGCTGATGCAATTCCGAGCAGCCTGCGGAAGACCGACTGGGCTGGGGACGGGGCCTAAGTGCTGGAGGCTGGTCCCACTCCCCTCCCCAGGCTGGTCCACCCATGGGCCTGCTCCCCCTGCACCCTCCCTAACCCCTTGTGCCAGCCAAACGTACCAGGTCCAGGCAGTGCAGGGCCTGGATCTGGCTCAGCCAAGCCAGTATGTGTCTGTGCACTGGCCCAGCCTCCTCCAAAGGAGATGCAAATGCACTTTGTGGCACATTTGCAACACTCCTGGGCCAGAACTTGTGCCAGCTTAGGTGCAACTTTGGATTGCTCTCAAAGGACCCGAACCTATTGACGGGCAGCGTCAGCACTTGGTGTCATAAAAGCATGATAATGCACTTTCCAACACCCAATAAGCAGCGCAGGAGGGAAGGCCAGAGCCATCCTGCAGGGACTGCATTCTGCTCAACAGCCACTGGCATGGGAAGAGCAATCCAACCTCCCATTGGCCGATGCAAGCCACGGCCAATGCAGGGGCTTTTCTGGGTGGGGGGAGGAGGGAGGGAGGATGGGACAGGGTGGAGGGAGGCTGCATCCAACCCTCTGGCTCCAGCCCGCTCTGCCCTGATTTGGCGTATATCCAAGCAGCCCCACCAGGGCGGCTGGTGCCTACCCAGAGGAAAAGAGATGAATGTACCCTTGCCCTATGGAGGCTCCGGCCTGTTTCTCACCTGTGCTGGATACAGTGCAGGCCAGCCGGCCAGCCTGTTCATGCATAGGTTATGATTGTGCCCTTACTTAGACTATTTCCACATGTTGGCTTAATTTGACTTTGAGACCCTTTCACGCCACACATGAAAACATGTAATCATTGTTATTGCGAAAGAGATACTTTGTAATATGAATACATGTTCTGGTCTATTTCAGTTTTACACATTCCTTGCAAAGCAAGTGAAGCAAGAACCACATGTACAAACTCACTTAATAAGAGGGAACGTCCTCCTCACCTGAATTATTCTTAAAGGCACAAGCCTATACATGCCTACTCAGTAGTAAGTCCTATTGTGTTCAATAGGGCTTACTCCCAGGTAAGTGTGGATAGGATTTTAGCATCAGTGATATATCACTGTGAAATGAGCGTTCTATAAACTGCCCTGGAAGGCAAAACTACAATGATATTTAACAGTTGGTTAAACAATATGCTAAGAAAGATTGAATTGGGAAGAACATAAGATTAAGTATCGCTTGCTATCTCCAATTCTAGACTGGATTTTTTAAAGGGATGTCTATGGCAATACAAAGATTTGTATCTAACGGTTTCTTTCTCTGGAAGAAGGCTCCTTCAATAGGATGAAGAAATCCTTTGGCTGCAACCCCATACTTTTAAATATTTTGAGAAGAAACGTATCATGGAAAACTGTAGACCATAATTTACAGATGGATGTCTGCATGATATAAACATTCCTATTACTTAGCAACTACTTAGCAAGGACTTCTGAGTAGGCTTTAAACATTTTCACTGCAACGTGGTTTCCTCTGTAATAATCTTGCTTTAACTCAGTGCAATTAACCATGTTTATGGAATAGTTTTCTCACTCCATATGAGCCCTTGTCTTTTATTCTGTATTAATTAACTTGGAATCTTCTCACATTCGCCTGCTTTTTAAGTGCTAAAACAAATCTTGTTGTTGTTGTTGTTGTTGTTGCTTTTTAGCCATCTTGGTTCAGGGAACAAAAGAATGGCCAAGATGTGCTTAGGGATAACTTATCTGGGATACATAACCTCTCCTGCCCCAGAACTCTATATGACTGTACATGTGTGACTTCTTTGGTTTCTTTTCATTTATACTGCTTAATTTCTGAATAAATGCAGAAACTTGGCTCAAACTTTTATGGCCAACAGAACTGGACAACCTTGTTGAAAAGGTCACAAAGCAAGATGGGAATCAAAGGAGGCGTCTTTTAAGTTATATTCGAATGCCCTAAGACATCCTCTCAAGATTTTGGAATAAAGCCCTCAATGAAAATCGTTGAATTTTCCCTTTCTCCATCTCATACATGCACATTTCTCAGTAGTCAGACACCTTCAGAGGATTTAGTCTTCCATGCCATTTTGTCCCTAATTGCTCTGTGCCAGGAGCAGAAAACTGTCTTGCTAAATAGTTCTCTAAGCTGCAGGTTAAATAGATACAAAGGAAGTTAAGCTCTTACATGTTCAGTGCAACTCTTTTAGTGGCAATTAATTGCCTCCATTCTTAAGTGTTTCTACTGCTGTGAGTAAACAGGCAGCCTATTCGCATGGTCCTATCGCTGACATCAATAAACTTGCTTACTACCCCAATATCATGTTTCCTGATTACAATCTGATTTCAAGTAACAGTTTTACCTCTTTTGGCGCGCAGGCCTGGAAAGATTTTCACCCATACAAAAGGGGCTTTGTTAGATGTTGGGGCAAACACCATTCACTTTCCAGTTGCACAGCAGTGTAGCTCAGCAGAAGCACAATGGAGTTTTACAAAGATAAAACCACAGCAATATCAAAAACATCACATGGCCTTTCGTGAGTCTGTTGGCAGCACCAGAGTAGTGGTGCAAACCCAAAGTAGTCCCCATTTAATTCACTGGGATTAAAATATTAGATGACACCTTATTTTTTTTTTTAGATTGTGAGCCCTTTGGGACAGGGAGCCATTTAATTTTATTATTATTTGCCTGTAAACCGTTTTGTGAACCTTGTGTTGATAAGCGGTATATAAATACTATTTGACTGATTGATTGATCTTTGTTGAAAACTCAAGGCAGTGAACAAACGACAACTAATTAGTACAATCACAATGCAAGGGGACAAAATGGCTAAACTACAATTCAGTAACTGTGACAAAAAAAGCAGGATGAAAAGGACCAACTAGTTATAAGGACACAGCAGTTAAAATACACAGCCCAATCTTATTGGGCAGCTCAATCTTATGGTTCCCAGGTTCCACAGCTTCAATGGCACCAAAATGGCTAGCACTGGATCCTTTGGGCACCAGGATACCGCTGGAGGTGTCCTCAGGCTAAAGGAGCATGTGTGCCCTTATCCAGGGTAGACTGCAACCAGTGGCAATGCACCCACTTTTGAGCTGGCACAGAGTCATGGAGGCCTGTGTTGGGTTAGGAGCAAAGGCTGTTGCTGCAGAGGCTCTGCCCCCTCCGAGGCCCAACCCTCCCCTCCCCTTGCTCAAGCCACAAGGCCAAATGGAGATGCTGTTTACCACTGGGGGCTACATGGTGTCCCCCCAAACAGTACTGAGCCCTGCACCGGTGCTCCTCTGTGAGCCGCATAACATGTTTTATGGCATGTTCGCAACACCCAGACCTGGCTGTACACATGTACTGCCAGTGCTACAGAGCTCAGAATTGAGCTCTTAGTCTGCAATCATATGAACAACTACCAGGGAGTAAGCCCCACTGAATATAATGGGACTTACTTCTGAGTAGATATGCATAGGATTGGGCTATCCATGTATTTCCTAAGGTATCTTCCAATTTTTCTATTCCCTAAGGTATTTCCTGCATTGATGGGTAAGCAGTAGAGGGTGTCCAACCCTTTTGTCAAGGTCCAACCCTTTTGGCTAAGTTTGGCTCAGTGTAATTCACAGGCTCATGTGCCCTATAACCAGCCCAGGGCCCATATGAGCTGTGAACTTCCAGCAGAGTGTGTCGCTTACAAGCCAAGGCAACAAGGCACACAGCCTCTGCTACCAGCCTGGGACCACAGCTAAGTGTTACAGCCTCAAATAGAGGAATGAACAGACTCTTAAAAAGTCCACAGGCTTAACTAGCCCCAACTACAGGGATCTATCCCAAGTTATAAACTTAACTTTGGTAAGCGTGCCAAAGCAGCAAAACTGAATTTAGTCTGGTTCCAAATACTCACAAACAAAGCTTTCTAGATTAACTGTAATATATTAAGAAAAAAAAGCAGTTACCAAAACTAGGAAAGGTTTAAAAGAACTAATAATAATAATAATAATAATAATAATAATAATAATAATAATAATAATAATAATACATGTATAAGAAAGGCGGTAGCCTTTCTTAAGGTCACTAGATTTCTCTAATGATTACAACTCAAGGCGGTTTACATAGGCAGACTTTTTCACAAACCCGAAGGTTTTTACAATTTACAGAATGTTCTATCTTTCAAGAACCACACTCCTACAGATCTTTCTTTCTGGATTTAGCCTTCTTTCTTTAGCCACCCATCTGTCGTCTGCTGGCTGATGAGGCTTCCCTGCTCTCACCAGAGACGCAGCTGAGTTCAGCACACTCCTCCTCCCACGAGGCAGCGGGAACTCAGCTTTTAATCAGCCGCAGTTTCCAAGGTCTGCCGCTCACACAGACTTCCGGGAGTCTCGAGCTCACGACCTTGAGATCTTCAGTTGTTATCTTCGGGCAAACGGAAGCATTAACCCTCTCGGCTAAATCTTCTGCCCAAGAAGACTAACAGAGACTTAACCAAGATACACTTCAAAATAACAAAACAACTATATGCCTAACTCTAGACTAGGCCCTAGTCCATGCAAGGTAGTTACCCTTGCAGGTTCACCTTCTTCTCAGTCCAATGCAGGCAGCAGGTTCATGCTGGGCATCTTGGATGGCTTGGAGAAGGTGATCTCAAGGTCTGGAGATCTGATGGTCTTTTTTGATGGTCTGTGAAGGTCTGATGGTCTTGATGGTCTTGTGGTCTGTGTGCCTGTACCCCCAAAACTGGGTATCTTTATATCCCCTCTAGTATAATTAATTATCCAATCAGGATAAAGGTTAGACCTATTCCTGATGGGATGTTTGGAGGTTCCATCCTGTTCAGAAAAAGTTATGTAAACAAACGACTAATTCTAAGTGAGGGGTCTCAGCTGTGCGGAATCTGCAGAAGCTGTGCAGAATAATTGCAGCACTAGCTGGATGGAACCTTCCTGATTAGGTATTTCCTTTCTAACCCTAGCTATGACCTCACACCTTTCTGCAGAAAACAAAGCAAATAGGAAATTATACTTCCTGATTAAATTACCTCAGGAAATGAGCTGATTATCACCAGCTGGTACCTTAACAGCTTTAGCTCTCTCTCTCTCTCTTTTTTTAACAAAGATATTCTGACAGAATGGAGTCAGACCATGGCCTAGCCTTCTCTTGCTCTTTACACTCAGGGTGGACCACCTATGGAGGGTTGGGTTCTGGAATCCTCACTACATAGTCCATCCTCATTGTCAGGGACTGCATCCTGCACTTCAGCAGTTAAGGATGTATTAGATGCCTGTTGCACTTGTCCCACTCTAATTCTAAATCCTAGCAATCACTTGAGGTCAGGGCCATGACAGTGGACATCTCCTGTACCTCATTCTTCAGAAGCAATCAGAGTAGGGGCTCTGGTATTGAATGGGACACACAAAATTCCAGTTAGTTACCCCTGCTAACTGGGCAAGAGGCACTTTTCAAGTGGTGTTCCTCTTATATTTAGCAGGGGGAGAGTAATTGTCCCTCTTCACCCCTGTGCAGTGTCTTTTCTAGTGGCTGTTGCTGGTGGTGTTTTGCATATTTTTAAATTGTGAGCCCTTTGGGATAGGGAGCCATTTAACTTTATTATTACTATTTGCCTGTAAACCGCTTTGTGAACTTTGTTTTGAAAAGCGGTATATAAATACTATTTGAATGAATTTGAATGAAAATGGCACATGCAGAAAAAGGCAGTCCTTATGAAACCTGATGAGGTCCTAAGCCATTTAAGGCTTGAAGGTTAAAACATCAACATTGTATGGAGCCTGGAAACAAACAGGCCATCAAGGTACTGTAGAGTAGATCAAATAAAATCAAAATAATATGCTCCAATAAACCATCTCCAACCAATAGTTCTAAACCAGTTGCATTTTGAATACATTTCAAGGACAGCTCCATGGAGAATATGTTACAGTAATCCTGTCTAGAGCATGAAGACAGTTTGCAGGCCACTGTTGGGCCATAGGCCAAATTCTGGAGGATCACATAGTACCTGCTGGTTTGCTGAGAGGATGGGTTTATTGGTCTATCAGCTATGACTGCCAAGGGAAATTGTTAAGTGCAGAAGTGGTATGCCTTTGAATACAAGATGCTGGAGGCAGCAGCCAGGGGTAAGTCGCTGCTTTTGTGCCTGGCTTGTGGGCTTCTCTGAAACATCTAGCTAGCTAGTCTTGGAAACAGGTTTCTAAATTAGACAGGCTCTTGGTCTGATCTAACCAGGCAACTATTATGCTTCTATTCTTTCAAATAATGCTGGTTCTAGAAGACACGTCTTGGATCCAACAAGGTACCGCATATCTCAGGATTCTCTTTCTCCCTGGGACTCTGTGGCCCTTCCCACTCTAAGTTCCCCACACTGCAATTTGAGAATGAGGGCGCAATCCTAACCTGAGATAGGTCGGCACAGTTAGGCCAGCAAAGTTTATCTGACACAAAGTCTACCATAAAGTACATTTGGACCGCTCGCAGAGTCAGAGGGGCCAGCACACAGACATGCGCCATCCTCCCTGACTCTGAGAGTTGTCCAAACATGCTTTATGGTGGTGCTTGTGCCAGACAAACTTTGCTGGCCTAACTATGCTGGCCTAAGTCCAGGTAAGGATTGCGGTCTGACTTGAATAAGGAAAAGCACCACATTTTAAAGTACACCAGAGCATATTTCCAGGATACTAGACTTGTTCCCAAGTTTGCAAGGTGGCAACCTTGTTATCAATACAGTATTTAACTATTAGGAAATGAATGTTCCATATGCTTCTTTCTTTTTAGAAACCTTTGCTGCTAAGGTTTCAGTCAGATATTTTTTTAAATCGTGCTGATGAACGAATGAATGACTAGGTTCCAAGATTGCATTTGTAGATCTACTTTTGAAAGTCTTGAAATCAAATACATGGATAAGACTTGAAATAAAATCTGTATTCTTCTTGTAGCCCATTGTAAACAGGCTGTCAGACATCACTATGGACTCCTCAGAAAACACCTCTTAATAGAGAGGAATAAAAGCAGAAAGAAGGTGTCAAAAATGTAAGATCAAAATCATTGTTGTTTGAGTATTGTCTCTTTTAATAATATTACCTTAGTGGGTGTCAGATAACTTTCTGATGCTGAAAAAGAACATTTTTTTCTTAATCTTGTTTAGACAGCTTTGATGTTGTTTTGGTGCTGGCTAATGCTTCCAGAATAAAGATTTCTGCTTTTAAAATGCAGAAGGAGTGTATTGCTTCAGATGCTTCCTTGATTCAGGGCACAATCGTAACCAACTTTCCAGTTCCAGGGTAAGGGCAATGCAGCTTTGAGGTAAAGGAAGAAACATTCCCTTACCTTGAGGAGGCCTCTGTGACTACCCTCCAACTGCAGGATACAGCACATGTCCCTTTGGCACAGCTATGCCAGTGCAGGAAAGTTGGTTAGGATTGCGCCCTCAGGCAGGTGAGAACAGTCCACATTTTCATAGATAAATATAAACTAAAGGGTTAAAAACCCTTTACAGCCTTGATTGTAGCAAGGCTTTTGTGTGGGTGTTTTCCTCCAAAATGTTGTGTACTCCCTCCTGTCAGCTAAAGTTCAACCATAACATGTTATAGCCCAGCTGTGTGCATAGCTTTTTGATTTCTAGGCTTCGAGCATCCTGCTTGTTGAGAAAGTCTGTATTCATTTAAAGTACAAACTGACGCTCTGGAAAAATATTTTCCTCTTTGTGTGCCAGTCCAATGTACCTGCTCTAGGGAATTTTTCCATACACAATTTGGTGGGTCCTTCCAATGTGCCTAAATTACTCTGACTGCTACATTTAATTCTAGTCTCTGCAGTCGACACATGTAACAGATTTCTGTCCATACTATTTTCCATTTGGTCCCCATAATTGATCAAAGCAGAACTAGCATAAGCTGCACAAACCAACACAGATAATTTCCTGTGAGGAATTCAGGGGATGCCATGCTGGTAAATGATGACAGGTAAAAGGGACAAGGGGTATCTAACCAGCATACTTCCTATGTTTCCCCAGGGTTTGCATGGGAAACTGCTACCTTGAGATGCCTGTAGCATCTTGATCAGTCTGTATCTTGGTCAGTTGATTGCATCTTGGTGGGATTAAGGATTGGCCAGGCAGGGTACTGGTTGTAGACACATGCCCATCAGAGGACCTATCTATCTTGGCCAACTCCTGACTCACTGTAGCAATTCACAGTGACAATGTGCATCAGGAAACAGAGAAAAGTGCTAGGTTTTGTCCAAAGGCCCCTAGTAACCTGACACAGGTAAATATCACACAGTTAATTCAATATCATGAGGTTAAGAATACCACTAGGGAGGTTTTATCAGTGACTATTTCTAAGTCAAATATTTTTGACTCTTAGATTGCCAATCTAGTATTTAAAAAAATACTGGACACTTGGGCAGCACCAGTGATTAAAGACAGGGCAGAAGGGTGGACTTTAGAGGAATCTGCCAAGTGAGGGGTGGGGTTAGAGAAGAATTAGATAGAACCAAGTCAGAATCTGGGAAGTCAGGACTGATGGAACCAGGCAGAGCAAAATGTGGCAGAATGTGACAGGTCATGAGTGAAATCTGGCAGAATCTGAATTAGACTGACTTTCCAGATCCTGTTGCTAGTTGTCTGATGGAATGTGTTTTACTAGTCAGACCAGTGAAATAGTGACTGATTGTCAGTTCTAGTTTGAATTGAGCTTGGGCTAAATAGTTTAGGGGCAGTTTACTTTAAGGACAGTTCTTCCATACGAACCTGCTCAAGTTCTTAGATTAGCATCATAGGTCCTGCTATCTTGTCTGTCGGAATAGTGGAATAAACTAAGGGTGCAATTCTAACCAACTTTCCAGCACTGGGGTAAGGGAACAAACATTCCCTTACCTTGAAGAGGCTTCTGTAACTACTATACTACAGAATGCAGAACGTGCCCCACTGGCACAGTTATGTCAGTGCTGGAAAACTGGTTAGGATTGCACCCTTAAATATACCAGGCAGAAACCAGAGGCAGGGTCTTTTTGGTAATGGTTCCATATTCTCTCTCTTGCAATTCTCTCTCAAAGGAAATACATCAGGCCCAGGGGCGGACCTAGTCAAAATGGCGCCCGGGGCACCCAATAGAAGTGTGCCCCCATGGGAGCCCAGGTCTACCCACCAGAAGCAGCCACCAGAAGCAGCCTCCTATACCCATTAAAAACAACTGTGGGTAGAGCCCAGGTCTACCCATTAGAAACAACAGAGGAGCCCAGGTCTACCCATTGGGATCAGCCATGGGTAGACCACCGCTCCGCAGATCAGGAAGGCATCCATAGTACAGACCTTCCCCCACCCATTCATCTTTCCAGTGCCAAGGCATCTTTAATCATAACTTTTAAGGTCACGGTGAGCTCAGCCTTAGTTTTTTTTGTAGTTGGTTCTTTACGTTTGCTGACTTCAGTTTGAAATCCCTGTGTCTCCACTTTCAAAAATCTGAGTCAGTGTCTGAAAAAGCCACATGTGAGCAGAGACCATCATGCAATTTTTCCAATTTGCATAGGAGATCACCAATGGGTAGACCTGGGCTCTGGAGCCCAGGTCTACCCGCGTCTGGTCCCAATGGGTAGACCTGGGCTCCCCTAGATGGCCCCAAGATGGTGCCCAGGGCTTGTGCCCCCCTGGCCCCCCTAGATCCATGACTGATCAGGCCTTCTCTTTCAGGACTTTTTAATGGTAGCTGAACTTTTCATTTTTGTCTTTTTTTTGCTTTGTAATCTTATTGAAATGGAGGAAGAATTGTTTTTAGATGGTATATTTTTTGTAGTTGTATCATGTATTTAATATTGTCTCGTTTTTAATCAAGTTTTGTATTGCAAGCTACGTTGGGTCCATTTTTAAAAGGGGTGGGATAAAAATGATTTTAAACACGTAAGAAGAGCCCTGCTGGATCATGCCAAAGGCCATCTAGTCCAGCTTCCTGTAACTCACAGTTGCACACCCAAGACAACAAGGTACCTGCATCCTGCTGCCACCCCCTTACACCTGGCATTCTGAAGTAGCCCGCTTCTAAAAACACATATAAATAATTAGAATGTATTGTGCAGTTGAATTCATTGGAATTCTGCACGCTTTCTGGTTTTTGCTTCCTTGGCGGCTCATAAGTGGCGTCACTCTTGAGCTGATCTAAACCATCGAAAGGGGAAAAAGAAAGTTCTTTGGTTAGCCAGCTGTTACTTACTAGGACTGAACAGCTTGTCTTTTCTTTGACAAAACATTTACACTTAACACTCTGCAGGCAGACTTCTATTGGAGCCCACGATTTGATTCTGTTATTCAGGCGCACAGGCCAGAAAATGAAAGGAGTGCTATTTAAGCAGTGTGCTTTTAAGTCAGTGATGATCTTTTTGATGTCTGTATTTTACAAATGGAAATTCTACATTTTCTAACACCAGCAGCATTCAAGAGGCTCCTGTTATCTGAATTGGCTTTTGTGTCTGTTTTATTTGCAGCTCCCATACTATTTTCCTCCTTGCTCCACTTTGGCTTCCACGTTCTTGTCTGATCACATGCTCATTTTTATTCCATTTGTCAACCTGCAAAGGGCCCAATCCTGGGAAGTGCTTCCAGAAGGGTCAGCAAAACCTCTTGGTGCTTGAGGCAGTGCACCAAATGCCACAGTCCTACTTGCACAGGGTTGTGCTGCACCAAATGCCACCTTCTTACCTAGGAGCATGCCAATGACCAGCTATACCACTCCTCTGATCCCTGCTTCCTGGAGGCAAAAAGGAAGAGGGGAATGCTATTCCATTTTAACTGAGACATTTTAGCTCACTACTCTCCTCCCTACTCGGCTCCATTTCTCTCTTCCTTTTTGAATCCAGGGAGTGAGAGGAAGAGGAAGAATGCTAACCCCTGCTAACTGGGCAAGAGGCACTTTTTCAAGTGATGTTCCTCTTATGTTTAGCAGGGGAGAGTAATTGTCCCTCTTCACCCCTGCACAGTCTTTCTAGTGGCTGTTGCTGGTGATCTGCCCTTTTTTTTAGATTGTGAGCCTTTTGGGACAGGGAGCCATTTTATTATTATTACTATTTGCCTGTAAACCGCTTTGTGAACTTTGTATTGAAAAGCGGTATATAAGTACCTGTTGATTGATTGATTGATTGATTGATTGATTGATTGATTGATTGATTGATTGATTGATTGAAGAGGAACAGATGTAGGTGGGCGGAGTAGTGGGTGTCCCCTGACAAGCTACTATGGCAGGCATCTGATTCAGGCAGCTTCTTGGGCAGGCTGGCTCTGAATTCTAATGGAGGTTAAGTGTACAGAATCTTCTGGAATCAAATATGGTGTTTTTTTTGGCAGTATATGACATTCTCACTATTTATTGACAACATGGGAGAATAAGGGGAATGTTTCTGATCCTTAAAACATTATCCCAAGGTCTTGTTAACAGTCTGGAGAAGCTTTTGTATTGATGCTTTATTTAGGTGCGGCATTTTGCATTCAAACCAACTCTTAGCCTACTCCTACTTAGCGGTAGTGCTGTTGGGATGCGTGTTCCACCAGTGCTGGCTGCTGCAAAAGTGACAAAAAGCACTTTGTGGCAGTACAGGGAGCTAGCGTATCTGCGGGAAGGCTGGAACCTTCCTGTGCACACTTGTTCGCAACCTTGGGAACTCATCATGCTTTAAGCTTAGTGAAGATAGAGTATGGGGGAGCATCAAGTTAGAGGAAAGAGTGCTAAGAAGGTTATGAAAGAATTGCGGTTCCCTCTAAGCCTGAACTACTATACCTCCATTGTAGGCCCTGGGCTATTGTGCTTGGCACAAATACTTTTTCTTTCAGAACATGTATTGCTTCTTTTAAAAGATCTGACAAATGTTGAATTAGTTAGTAAGAACTAACTTAGTAAGAAGATGACTCAACAAAACTATGTTGCAGCCCAGAATACCTGGGCTAAAGCATACCGATGATCCTATTTCTTGATCAGTAGAACACCTAGATTTGTGTGTTTTTCCTTCCAAATTCATCTTTCACCCACCTCAAATATGAGCTATACTCTTGTTGTGAAGCATTTTAGGAAACAGACATTCATATCCAATTTGTGCACACCTCTCAATTGTCCAGCTAAAATCTTTGCATTGATATCCACATTGATTCATAGTTGATGGCCGTGTGTAGTTGATTTTCCATACGTAGTTGGTGATTTCTGATTGGTTGTAGGTCTAAACAGGATGTTTCACCAAACCAACATACAACAGTGTGCCTGTAATCAGTGACTTTGTCCTTAGTTTATCATTGTCAATTACAATCAGTACACTGATGTTTTTGCTGATATTCTAAGCTGCTTGTTTTCTGTGACATGATTTTTATTGTTTGCTTTGGTCAAAGAGCAATATTATCCAGGGAAAAATGCTCAGTCTTTGATTGTCTTACTGTGGTACAGTTTTATTCTGCCTGCACTATAAAAGTGTAAGATGCCAGGCTCTCTAGACACTCAAACCACGAGCAGCTTGGCTGCAGTTCTGCAACACTACCATGGATGTCTGCAAGGTAGCTGGCAGAGCTTGATCTGGTTTGAAGATAAGCTGCGGCTGGACAGGTCTGATTGTGGAGAAGACTAGATGAGGATCAAAGAGGCCAGAGGCAACAGATGTGGTCAAGATAGGCTGGGTGGAATACTAGAGCAGGTATGCCTGCAGAGGCATATCAAATGGCCCCGGCACCCAGGGCAGTGATGTCACAACATCATTTTGCCACATGACATCATGATGTCATTTCTGAGTTCTCTGGAGGAGGCGGCACTGGTGGCAGCTGCTTCATGATCTGGCTGCTGCCCCCTGTTCCGTCTACTGTGGGGGCTCCCTCTTGAAGGGGCGGGGAAGGCGCTGGTGGAGGTAAAAAAAATAGCACCTCTTTTGGCATAGCAACCAGGGCAGGTGCTCAGGCTCTGCCCTTGTTATACATCTGGGTGCCTGAGTCTGTAGTTCAAGATTCCCAGTACCTAGAGTGACTCTGCAGCTGCTAGCTTAGCAGGTTCAGGTGATACAGAGAGCCCAAAAAGGTTTTCCTGGTTCTGTAAACCTGATGGTTTGGGCCTGACCCTTGCAGCACTGACAAAAGGGACTGGTGGCTGTCGGCACAATCCAATGTATATTTATTTGGAAGGAAGTCCCATTATGATCATTGTGCTTAGAATGGTCATCTGTGCTGACAAAGGTGCTGTGTGAAATTTGATGAGAGAAGGGAATGCCAGCAAAAAAAGTATCCTAAAAAATGGGCCCTTCTTAGACCCAATGCATACAGTAAACGTTTAGGCTGTCCAAGTCTATATGCATTTTATATTCCCTTAACGCAGTCACATTTTCACAGGAAACAAGATCTTTTCTAAAGTGTGTATACAGGTGCTTCCCCTGGGGCTAAACATTTCTATGGAGACAATTGCTCGGGATTTCTTGTGCCATATACTTTACTGCCTACATAACAAAACAGAAATAAGCAGCAGTAAGTTTCCTCACCTGTAACGGGAGCAGGCTTTAATTGGGTTCTCACTGTTTTCAGGTCCTGGCTATAAAGCAGAGCCACTGGAGTCTTTGTACCAGAGCACAGAATATGGTTATTGTTCATTAAGGTTACTGAAAACTGACACAATCCACTGCTGAAAAGCTGCAGGGTACCTAGGGGCAAATGACTTCTGCGCCGAAAAGAAATTCAGATTCAGAATGTTGTGGTCACTGAACAATTGTTCTGTACAGTCATTTAATTTGACTGAGGATCATCCCTCATTATCCAGTAGGGTTCTGTTCCGGAACTCCTAGTGGATACCCAAATCAATGGCAAAATAGCTTTAAAGACCCACTTCAAGGTCTCTTGTGCCTCCATTGTTGCCCTAGAATGCATTAGTATGGATGTTATACTGCAGTTAGCCACTAGATGGGGTGAATAATGGAATCTAATGGAATGTGGGAAGGGAGCAAATTGGATTTTGACCCTTTTTTCCCTTGTTACAAGGCATTTAAAGGTGGACTCCGGTATCAGTTGTGAGTCAAATCAGTGGATATCAAATCAGTGGATAACAAAGCACAACTGTATGTTACATTTATATTTATTTGGTCCCTGGTCGGGACTGAGGGAAGGGCAAAATGCTAGGTTTTTCAGGCTCCTGAATGCCTGCGTAAAGTGGCCCCTCCTCTTCACCTTCAGAGTCATTCAAGGTTGTGAAAGCAAAGTGGAGGAGACTGGCTCTGGGTCTGGTCAGTGCTTGGACAGGAGACCACCTGGGAATGCCTGCAAATGTCACCTTGAGTTCTATGATGGAAGAAAGATGGGGTCGAAAAGAAATATGTTGTGCTTTTCTGGTTGCATTATTCATTATTAGGTTTATTGCAGAATTTAATTTAATTTGGTTTAATATAGAATTTGTTTGGAAGTTGCATGCCAGCCACAAGGAAAGAAAAGTGGTGCAAATGACTTGCAAAATATTCAAAGGACATTGGGGACCTAACCCTATCCAATTTTCCAGTGCTGATGCAGCTGCAATGCAGCCCCAAGGGAACAAATACTTCCTTATGTTGAGGAGACTCTATGATTGTCCCTCCACCACAAGATGCAGTGCATGCTTTTTTGGCAAGGTTGCATCAGCCCTGAAAAGTTGAAGAGTATTGGGCCCTGGGTTATAGCTGGATACCCTAAATGAAAGAAATCCCAAGGACACAAAGAATTTACTGATACTATGATGTCAGCAGTAGGGGTCTATTTAGGATCAGAGCCTTTGAAGAAATATACATTGGATTCTTTAGATCAGCTTTTAGGTTTCTGAAATTATGACCCACTTGAGTCACATTTTCAGTTTTACCCCACAGCCATAAGTTTTAGAAACACAGAGAGTTATCCTTCTTAATGCTCTATATGGGAACCAGCACAATTCATGTCAATGGGGACTTTCACCAGTCAAATAGTATCCTGAAGGCTAAACTGTTACTTTTTATAAGAAATAATGCTACAAAACTTGTCTAATAGCAAACACGATCATGGGAAACTGGGAATTAAAGCGGACACTGAAGACTTATTGAGGCTCCCAACTGCAATTGAAAAGCTAACCTAACAATATAAAATAGTATTTTTAATGTTTGTGAGCAGTGTAGTCTGATACCGTGATTTGTGAAATGTGATTTACTCAGGGACCCTCAGTGTAATCCTTAGGTGGTCCACAAGACCATGAAGAACATAAATATGAAAAATGCAGAGGGCTTTTCCCAAAGCAAATGATGACAACCACCACATTAACGTTGAACATCTCCTTCAGGCTGATGTAGCTGAATGAAATGTGGGGGGTGGGGGGAGAGGGAATGTTGCTGTACAGCAGATAGACAATTCTTTCAGTCTTAAAGAGTGATGTATTTTAGCTGCCACAAAATTCAGAGCACAATCCTAACCTGGTGTTAGGCTGGCACAGAAACTAGCAAAGTTTCACTGGCATAAGGGACACTGTAAAGTATGTTTGGACCATTCTCGGAGTCAGAGAGGCCAGCACACAGACATGCACCATCCTCCCTGACTCTGAGAGTGGTCCAAAAGCGCTTTATGGTGGCCCTTGTGCCGGCCAAACTTTGTTGGCCTAACTGTGCCAGCCTAACTCCAGGTTAGGATTGTGCCTCAGTGATATATAGAATATGCACAAATCTAGCAAAGCTGACCTACTACTCAATTTCCCTTCTCACTTTATGTGTAGTTCAGTTACGCCGGAGTGAAGAAGGAAGGTTTCTTCATGGACCTTTCAAATGGCATTCCACATGAGGTCTGTGATATAAGAACATGCAAGTTTGTGAAGAAGGGAAAACCAGAATACAGTAGTGGTCTGTAATACAATCATGTAGTGCTTCTTAAACTGTGGGTTGGGATCCCTTGCTGGGTCATGGCCTGATGTCAGGTGGGTCATGGAAAGCTGGAAGCCGCCATCTTGGAAGCTGCAGACCTTACTCTTGCTACATTCCTTTTGTGAATGTTAACAGCTTGAATTTTCAAATAAGGTGTTTTTGTTTTTTTAAAAAAGAAGTTCAGTGTTTTATGTAATAGTTTGTCCTAATCTTGCTTTCTGTCAGGAATGTTTCATGGTTGTGCTCTTGCTGCAATTCAAGAATGCCAGTTTGCATTCCAGGAGAGTAATTTGATTACGTCACAAGAAATTTCCTGGGATCTCAGAAAATGTTCGCATATATTATGTGAAGACTAGCATTCACATTTTGTATAAGCCTACACAGTTTTATATATCATATTTCATAGACATTATGATGCAGTGGTGAATAGAAGGGGCCTGAAATAAAAGTTGTATTCCAAAAGGGCCCCCTAAAAAAACTTTGTACCCCCTGATAAAAAATTCCTCTCAGACCTGTAAGTTTTCTCCAAATGCAGTCACATACCATGGTTAGGGATGTGTTTCTTTGATTCCCCCCCCCAAATTTATTGATTAAAATAGCAAATTGCTGTGTTATCTGTTTCTATTCTACATTCTCAATCCAAGTTCTCGTTTTTATTAATTTTAAATGCTTTAAAAGTGTACTAGGTAAATGACGCAGGTGATACATTGTCAGTAGATGCAGCCACAGTATTATTTCTAATTGGAAATTTAGTCTATTTTAATTTCTGGAAAAATATCTTAAACACCCAAATGCAGTGTTTATGTTTTTATTCAGGTATTTTAACCGACAAACTGTGGTTAATGCCCAAAAAGTGGTTTTTAACAAACAAACAAACAAACAAACAAACAAACAAACAAACAAACAAAAAACACCCACCCCTAACCATGGTAGCATCAAGTCTATCAAAAATAAAATAGGCATTGAAATGAATGGGAACCCACCTGAAATTGGCTCTCGACCTACCTAGTGGGTCCCAACTCACAGTTTGAGAAACACTGCAGTAAAGTATGTCTGCTTCTTGTACAGACAGCCTGCCTCTCTGCTGTATATGAAGAATCTTTACTCAAGTCAATAGCATGCTTGTACACCATAACAAGCAGACTGACAAAGTGAAACAGAGAGTGATGTTTGCATGCCCACATCACGTGCAGGCATGTGCCCACAAACCAAAACACAGCTGGCAGTTCTAATTTTAGTCCTACTCAGCCTTGAGAAGTATCCCTATTTGTGTTTAAAAAAAGTGACTCCCCCCCCTCCCCGCCTGCCAACAATTTGTTTTATAATGTAGCAGCTGACAACAGTCCTACTGGAGTATTATATACAATTTAAATAAAAATAAAAGAAACCACTGCAGTGTTGCTTTTTTTTTGAAAAAAAATGTATAGATCGCCGTCAACAAAAGATGATGATACATGAACAGAGTGACGTTGTAAAGAAAGTCTGTACACAAAGATTGTACAGACAGTAGCTTTCCAGGGACTTGGAAAGTGGTACTGGAGATACTGTCATTACCCTTGGTATACGTTCATGGGTTTTTTTTTTTTTTTTTTGCACTTGCGATAGTTTCTGGTCAAATCGGTTTTCAGGTGTTTGTAGCAAGAATGTTTATGATTATACAACTTCACCACCACCTAAGCTAGGCTGGTTCCATTCTGCAATTTGGGATCTCACCAAGATCTTGGGAATCACAGAGATAGCTTCATAGGATTCTTGCTGTTCCAAGCAATGTTGTTTTTGGGAGCAGAGGGTGTAATTTACTCAAGGCCAGGAATGTTGAGGTTCTTTTTCTTCTCCTTTTACTTACCCATCTTCTGAGGCTCAAGCACTTGAAAATATTCGAAGCTAAATTGTATGAAAAGATGGGTGTGTATTTGCAAAATCATTTTCTGGTGCAGTCAATTTGCTCTAATCCAGTGGTTCCCAAACTCCTCCCAGGGAGTTGGGAACCACTTAAGTGCTTGCAGGGTGGGGCTATGGCAGAGACTCAATCCAGGGGACAGGGACAAAGGGGGTCTTTCTGCCTTACCTGGCTACAGCACCAACCTCTGGTGTATATGGGGCGCCCGAGGAAGCTTCTGCAGGGCTCTCAAGCGTCCAATTAACTGAAATAAGTGATTGGAAACCACTTCCGGTTTTTGCAAAGTGAAATCACACTAGAAGTGGTTTCTGTTAACTTATTTCAGTTAATCGGAGACTTGGGGAGCCATGCAGAGGCTTCCATTGGGCTTTCCACACAACTTGGAGGCTGGTGCTTCCGCCAGGTAAGGCAGAAAGCCCCTCTTTGTCCCTGGCAGTGGGACGATCCTTAAGATTGCTTCACTTCCATCCAAGCAGGGCACAGGGAATCATGACCCACAGGTTTGGGAACTACTGCTCTGGTCTATTCCAACTCTGCAAAGATTGGCTCATTGAGAAATAGTTGCAGCAGAAACAGTCTCCTAACAGAAACAGCTTGAAATGTTGGGTAGAATGCATTACTGTGCACACATGTATTTCATGCACCATGCAGTGCAAACCAGTGGGTGCCCATGCAACACAGTAGCAGGAGGGGAGGGCAGGTTTTGCACTGCTCCAAAAAACTCTCACATGCAGTGATTTCCTTTTCCCCACAGGAGCACCTGGCAACCCACATGGGCAAGCCCAACTCGGGCTACGCATCATGGGTGCACTAAAGCAGCAGTTCTCAAACCTTTCCTTCTCTAGAGCCCTCTACGCTCTTAAACAGCGTCTCAGGAAGCCCTGCCAATGCATGTATAGAGTGGTACGGGATAGGACTGGGATGTGACTTCTGAGTATTTGTGCATTGGATTGGGCAGCATAGCGCACAAGCATGTTCCAGTGTTAATAAAACTAGAGGGCAGCATTCCCTATTATCCAGCCCACATCTATGTCTGAGATGCACACAGAGCAGGTCACCTGAAACTATGGCTTCAGGCAGCAGACTGCGGGGTTTTTCGTCTTTTTCCACCTACTTAAGAACATAAGAAGAGCCCCCGCTGGATCAGGCCAAGGGCCCATCCTGTCCAGCTTCCTGTATCTAATCCCACAGTGGCCCACCAGATGCCTCAGGAAGCACACAAGACGACAAGACGCCTGCTTCCTGTTGCCACTCCCTGGAATGGAAAAGGAAGAGGAAATATGGAGGGGAGGAGAGTGAGAGGAGCAGGGGCTAAAGGGCGGGCAGATTTGATAACCTGCTCCAGGAGATTTTGGACCATAGCATTGTGGTGCATATCAACAATGTGCAGAAGGGAGCCTTTTTAAAGTGCGTTGGTGAAATCTTCTCCAAGATCTCTCCCTTCGTGGAAGGCTCCCCCTTCCCAAGAACCCCCCCCTCCTTTTCCGAGTCTCGTGCCTACTCGGCTACTGGCAGCTTTCCTTTCCTCAAGGCTTCTCCGCGGAGGAACACCCCACCGTCCCCTAACTAAGGTTCAGATCTGCTCTGCGTGCTTCCCCGGGCGAAAGAGAGGCGGGCGGAGTCCTCCGTACCCGTTCCTGGACTCCCCGGCGCTGGCGCGAGCGTGAAAGGAGGACTCGCTGGTTTTTCCAACAACCCTGGTTGCGATCTATTTCGGCGCCTGGGAGCGAGCGAGAGAGCGAGAGCAAAGTCTTGTTAAAGAGACAGGCACTCCCCCGCCCCACGCCCTTTGGTTCACTTGCTTTCCGAAGTGTCCACCGCGGTGGTTTCCGCTGTGGCTGCCGTTACCCTGGGTAACTTTGGAAAGAGTCTGCAAAGCGGGAGCAAGGCGGCTGCGAGATCCTGCCAGCGCCAACTTCCCCCAGCGTGTCGGCGGCGGCGGCGGCGGCGGCGCTGTGAGGCGGCGTTGCTTTTCCGCGCTAGCCAGCAGAGGGAAGCGCGGCTTTGCTTGCAGCAGGCGCTGGAGCTGGGCTCGGGCTTCTCGGAGGAAACACTGCAGCTTGCTGGACTGCGTCTGCTTCTCGGGGGAGGGCGAGAGAGAGAGAGGCTGGCGGTGTAGTTCCACCCACCGGCTGGGAAGGAGGGGGTTTGAATGAAAGAGAAGACAAGCCCTCCACACCATGCCACTCCGTAAGGGAGGCAGCACCAACTAGGCTGTGGCAAGCCCGGCGCCTTTCTTTTTTTTTCTCCTTTTTTTCTTTTCCTTTCCCCCCCTTTTTCTTTTTGGTCTGTGTGCTGGGTGGCGGGACCGGGATTCTGAGCCAGAGGCAGAGAAAGGACGGTGGTCTGCAGAGATCTGGAGTTACCCTGCCTCCCTGATTCCTCCAACAGGACTCCCCCCAACCCACCCACCCCTCACAGACCCTGGCAACTGACATTACTAAAGCAAAGGAGAAAAAAAAGGGGGGGTTGGGGAAGAGGGGTTGAGAAGAGCAAAGGAAGATCCCGCTCTCTTTCCTCTCCCCTTTCCTCGTCCTGTGTTTTGATTTTTCTTTTTTAAAAAATTTAATTTATTCCCCCCCCCTTTTTTTTTTTGCTTCTTGCTGGGTTTGGAACTGGCCAGCGATTAGAAGGCGAGGAAGTCTTGAGGGGGAAAAAAAAAGCCTCATCAGTACTGTCAGGAATAGTGGTTGGAGAGGAAGAAAAGGCCCGGGGCACGACACCCTGCCAAGGAGTTCCCTGCATCGGAGATAAAGATTCCAGCTACATGGGCAAACGCTTGGACCAGCAGCCAATGTACCCCCAGTACACTTACTATTACCCTCATTATCTCCAAACCAAGGTATGTGGCTGAAAAGGACTTCCTGGGGCTGTCCAGCAGTGTAAATAGAAGACTCTGAGGCACTTGGATGATGGAGAGTTGATTGGCGTAAATTACAGGCTTGCCTCTTCGCCCTCTGTCTTTCCCTGGAATTCAGTATCTTGAAGGAGTTGAACTGAGCGCCAACCAGGCAACCAGAAAGATTGGGGGGGGGGAGAGAGAGAGAGAGAGATGGACAAGGTCAGGATTAATGCATCAAGCAGTGTTGTGTGGTGTGTGTTGTCTTTAGACGGAGAGGACAAAAGAGAGATGGCTTGATTTCGTCCAGTTCTTTATTTTTTTAATTGCTTGCGGAAAGGGGGTGGTATGCATGTGTGACTTGGATTCAAAGGAAACACTCAGTGCCCGGGTAGCACGCTCATTCATTACGATGTTCAGGGTGGCAATCTGTCTGGACTGTGTCAGGCGGCTGGTAGGTTAGGTGAGTTTGGAGGTGAACTGTGCAGTCTGGATTTGGAAGAGGGCAAAGAGAATAAAAAGGCTTTTTTTTGCCATTAGGCATTGTGGACGCTCCCAAGTTCAGTCTGATGTGTCTGTGAATGCCATTAGGGTCAGGGGAGGGCAAAGAGGGAGCCGGATCAAAATCCGTGGGAGTTTTGTGTTTGCACGTCACGCTTTCTAGTGTTTCATTAAATATTGATCGTGGGATGATCATCCACGTTTACATTGACAAGGTCTGGAAATAGGTGTTCACTACCTCGAGGGGAGAAAATGCACCCTTTGTGATTGTCTTCTCTTCTTATCAGGATGGGTGTGTGTGTGTGTGTGAGAGAGAGAGAGATGCTATTGACAAATCAGGCCTTCATCTACAAATAAGACTGAAGAGAAGTGCACTACAAATGAATTACATACTGCTTTGAAAATAATTCCTAATGCTGCTACCTTGTTTCCGTCTTCTCAGCAGAACACAATCTACCTTACCGATGAACTTTGTAAAATAAAGCTTTGTTTGCCCGCCATTCTCACCCCCAGAGTGCTTGTCAGGGCACCTTAAAAATAATTACATTCTAAAAGTTTGATCTGAGAAATGTGGTTTAAAGGCATGTGAACGTTTTTTCTGGGGAAAATGAACTTGATATCCCAGTTGAACACACATGAAGGTGTAGTGCTTTATTTGGCAACTGAATGATTGGTACTTTGGGTTACGGGTGTGGCAAGATTGCCCCAGTTCTCTGCAGCCAAGTTTACTTTTGTTGCTTCTGAAATTACTTTTCAGTTTGTGTTCATTTTCTGATCTTGCACCACATACAGTAACTAGTTGCGGAAAAACAACAATGCAAGTCGTTAATGCTGAGGAAGGTGTCAAGATCTTTCTGTGTGATGGGTACCACTAATATGTTATAAGCTGGGTACCACTAATATGTTCAGTAGGCTGCAGTGTGTAAGGTTTCCTTGTGCTAGATCAGACTTTTTAGTTTTCTTTTTTGAAAAACCAATTGTTTTCACCATTTTTTTTGCTCAAGGTCGATTCAAATTGCATTTTACCTCTGTGGCCATTTAGTAGATATTACTGCTGCTGCTGCTTCAGCAGCACTCTGGAGCTAGCTTGACTGCTATATTGCCCAGAGCAATATATGAGGGGAATGAGGATGGGACACATGGCATTCCTCAAAATCTGGCACGCCAAGCTATTTATGCGAACTTTTTTTGGGGGGGGAATGTGAAACAACAATAGCCTCAAGTACTTGATGAGACTCCCTGGACATTCCACGGCTTTTACTCATGTCGTTTAGATGATGCAAGTCTCTCTGTTTTGGAACCCGTTACCATTTTGCAAAATACTCCTGTATTGACACCCAATCTCATCATAATTGACCACCGTGTTTTGGGGACAATTTTTCGATGCCTTTTTGTTAATAGCAATGAAGGCTGCCCTGTTAAAAATGCTGCTGCTGCTGTTGTTTTAAAAAAGGCTGCCTTCTAAATGTATGATAACAAAAGCAACAGTGCCATTTGAAAAGGTGAGTAACAGGACAAATTAAGGCTGCAATGTTATACACACTTACCTGAGAGTAAGCCCCACTGAACACAGTACGAATTTCTTCCAAGTAAACAGATTTAGCATTGCCCTGCAATGTTTCTTGATACTACTTTTATAGATGACTTACTACTTTTTTCTCCCTGTAGAGAGAAAAATTAAACAGATACATTCATATATACATATCAGAACTGTTATAAACTGTTTTTGTAGTGCAGAAATATACTATATACAG
>JAJKFI010000009.1:3602077-3612334 GCA_029204185.1 Lerista edwardsae | reverse complement strand
CTGTAGAAACCCTATGTTATAAAATTGACACACTTGTGTATATATTTCTGCACTGAATTGCGAAGGAGTTAGAAGCAGTGCAGACAACATCTGGATTTTGTTTCCTCAAAGCGATCTATCAGCTTTTGGGACTTTATAAAAAGCAGTTAGAGCCATCATTTCTACCAAGCTAATATTTTGGAACCCAATGACTGTATGGTGTGAATCTGATGACTTAACATTCCTATCACAACAATATATGATAATACCTAACCTAACAATTTCAACTACATTGGAAAGATCACTATTAATTCCAGGGAGCTCAACAAAATGATACAATCAGAAGGTGTACCGGTATGAACTCCCATTTGGAAATCAATATATAGTTTAGTGGCGGTACTGTTGTTAGAAATCACACAGAGTTATTGCAAGTATTTACATGCAACTCATGAATACAAAATACAGCTTGCCTTTCCCAATCTCTCTGTAATGTTTTCCTCTGGATGTTTGCTTTTTGTCTACACACATAAATGCATCCCAGGTCTGTTGTTTTAAAGTATGCTTATATGGTGTCTTGATGGCATTTTGACTTACAGGGCTGAAGGCTCTTTCTACATGTATTTGCTGTATGTAATGGATGGGGTTGTTCTGTAGACTGCAAAAGGCATGCAGCTTGGTTTGAATACTTAAAATATAATTTGTTTTGTTTTACAAATCAAAAGAGAAATGTTTGGGCACATCTAAAGCAAATCACAAGGTAATGAACACGTATGTTTTAAAATATGTATCTGTTTTCTGTGGATTAATGATAAGTGAATGGAAATGGCATATGGTTTCTCTTTTCTGATGTGGGACTGTCTTGACTATATTATTTTAGACTGAATTGTATTAACCTTGTGGCCAAGGCTTTGGAAGAGAACCTCGTTATCCACAAGGCATGTTATGAATCTGATTCTGGCCAAATGTATTTTGTTGCTATTGTAGAATAATGGCCTCAAACTGCAAATCCATATTTTAAAAGGATATACACTAGTCACAGGGTGATTTACTGCATGCTTTAAGTCGTGCGCATGCTCTCTCTTTCTCTCAAACTGTGTGTGTATTATATATAATATATAGTCAAAAAAAATTGCTGTGGTTTGCATGGTGTTCATAAAACAAAGGAATTGTTTATCAATGGTAACTATGTAGGGTATATTCAACTGTACCACTAATCACTGCTAAAAGAGACGAGAAATTTATATTTTAAAAATGATTCTGTCCAGCAAATGTGTTGTGATCTGGTTCTTGGAGATGAGTCAATTCTTCCTTTTTCTTCACATGGGAGTAACTGATCTCAACAAAGTGCAAAATCAATGCTGGTGTTTTCAGTTCATAAATGTCTATGAGAGTATTATGAATAGTGTCTCTGGAATACTTTGAGTATTCAAATCTAAATAAAGTTTGAGGTATGGAATTGTTCAAGAAGAAACACTGCACTTCAATATATTTAGGCACACTTGTATGCTCAGGTCAGTTCTGTTGCATTTTTCATTCTCACCTATTGTTTGCTTATCTTGAATGTATCTTCAGTCACATGATATTTCTTTAGCTTTCTGGTTGGTTGATTAACCTGTTGACTTAGAAAGAGGGTGCATAAAATATTACTAGAGAATCAAATGTTGAGGTTGCAGTTACATTTCTACCCATGAATCAAGAGTAACAGGAAGTACAATATTTCTCCAAATGTATGCATATGGACATATGAGTGACGGTGAAAAGACATTTTTTTAATACTAAGACAAAATCTTCTGTGAGTAAAAAACCCAGCTTGGTTTTTCTTCTGAAATCTCATTTTTCTTCAAATGATATTTTCTTCAAAAATCTCATGTATCAATGTTGGCAAATAGTTTTTCCAAGCCCCTTTGCTCATCCTTAACCCAGATGACAAAAGAACCAGAAATTGATATTTCTGGTTAGATATTTGACAAAAGATCATTTTGGGAGATGGGCGCTTGAGAGAGAAAAAAGGTGCAGTCTGCTAATTTTAAAGAACTCTTCCATGAACTCTTCATTGTTTGGAGTGTATATTCATTGTTTGCACAAGCGTACCTGCTAAAATATCTGCATCGATTCAAAAATAAAATAAATACAAACCGGTCTCTCCTTCCTTCCTGTTTAGTTGTTCTCCTTTACAAATCAAGCGCTCACCTGTCAGTTTTCTGCATTTTTCCTTTCCCTGGCTACCTGGCCTTATGGAGCACCTTGGGGAAAGAGTTATACACCAAGATCCCTGAAAAGGCTTCTCCGCCTGGTGGTGTTCAGATTGTATTCTGTGACTGCAGTGAAGTAAGGGGTCAGGTGTAAGGGGTATTTCATCAGCCACACACTGCTTTCAGGCTGCATTTCAAGCCATCTGCAGCTTGGATCCCCGCCAGTACTCCAAGTCTTGCTGGAGCGTCTAGTGCTAAAGTCGAGGCAAATTTGTGCAAATATCAATGAATGCATTTCTAGGAATGTAGTTGGGTAAGCCTTTGTTTGTATGGATAAATTGTAGTGTTTTCCCCAGCCAGTATCTCTTGAAGCTGCGAGAGCGAGAGAGAGCAAGAGAGCATTATATTAAAATACATGGCTAACAATGGTTTGACCTTTGCTTGTCATAAAATATTTTGAATTAATATCTTCCCTTGGCCTAATGCCAGTTGTTTTGATATGGAATATTGAAAGCCCTGAAAATAGTTTCCTTTAAACACTGAGAAACACAAACTTGTTTCTCACTCAAAGATACAATTTGTGTGTGCTCGTTGGTTAAAAATACTTCGGCTGCTATCAAGGGCATGGCATTTTTAAATAAATTTGAATCTATCTGTGATTCTTCTCTCCGATTGTTGTTTCAGTGTAGTGCAGTTCAGGTAGAGATGACAATTGTGGCTTTTACACACTTTGTATTTCTCTGGCTATAGGGGCTCTGAGTCTTGCAAACCACACAAGCAGATTCATTTCGGGAAAGAAAAGATACATGTGTACATGTTTGCCAAATCAGGCCTGGAGGTGTTGAGGATAAAGATCTTGCTCCAGCCAACATCCAGTATTAATATTTATAATGCACACTCATATTTTATGCAAGCACATGCTTAGAAGTCACTAGCACTGGGTTTTTTAAAATGTTCAGACGGATCAGACTGAATTCTCTTTCTGTACATTTGTAACCAATTGAGGAAACGGGATATGTGATACTTTTAAATTCAAAGAACCAGGGGAGAAGCTCTCCGGAGAAATGTCTGTAGATTTGCATGAAAGCCTGATAGGAACAGGTGCGTAGAAAGAACAACGTGGGTTCATTTCAGGTCTTGCGGTAATTGAGATTGGACAATATTAACTTTGTCCTGAAAGGATGTAGTCTAGTCTTACTTCATGACACTGGGACTTCCGAAAGAGAATTTAAGTTGATCCGCAACCCCATTCAAAGGCATCTGAAGTGCACCCGGAAAGAAGACAAATGTACATTTGAAAGGAGTTCAACAGTGCCAAGAATGTGCTTGGGACTCCATTCTTAATGCAGCTGTAGCATTAACCCCTGTTTTTGGTACAGGCTTGGGCACATCCCCTCATTCCCTGTGGTCACTAGGTTTAAGTATGTGTTATTGAAGGAATCTATTCCCCCTGTTCGACCCATCTCCGTTCCCCTCCCTTTCCGCAATTCTTCCTTGTATCAATATCTACATTGTAAGGCCCTTGGGGTGGAGACTTGTGTCATCACTCTAAAGTGCCATAGGCATAGATGGTGCTGCGAGAATAACAATACAAGTAGATTGTCTTTTATCCGGACAACCAAAATCCAGACATTTTTGTCCAAGATTTTTTTTAAAAAAAACTTTTTGTAATGTGAACACTAGAAGGTCTTGCGTTTATTTCCACATACAGTGTAGGTACAGGCTGTAAATTCTATTCTCTGCTTTGTGGGGCATACCTGTACAGGCACTGTTGAAAAATGTCAAAGAGGCCAGCAGACAGTGGGTGACAGTGAAAAGAGCAAGAGGAAGTATATTAAGCCATAATTCTGAAATCCAAACAAATCCAAAATCTAGATACCCTCCTGTCCCAAACAGTCTGGACAAGGGATAGTCCATGTGTATAATCTGTGCTAATAATTACTTGCTGCTTATTGTTGTCAGCACATCCAACGCTGGTAGTTACAGTCACTGAGTGGCTGCTCCACCACTGCAACCCCTTTCCATTCAGGAACCAAGCGCCCCACAGCTGGTTGCCTGAGGTGGGCTGCCTCCATCTCTGGCATGCAACTGTGGGGTGTTTTCTGTTCCAGCCCCAGGAGGAGGAAAAAGCAGCCAGAAATCTACTGGAAAGGTGCATGTACAGAGCAGTAGCCAGCAAGAAAGGCAAGAAAACACTTGGCTGCGTGGGAGCTTTCCAGGATGCATTAAAAAGTGCATCCACAGTGTGTGAGCCCTCTTCTTTCTGCATATCTGTCTTCTCCCCAGGTTTTTACATATGATGACGCCCGCCTTATAAACCTGGGAAGGGTTCCCCCCATTGTTTCTTGTTCTCATACTGTATGCGATGAAATGGCATAATGCAGTGGTTCTCAGACTGGGGATCTTGACCCACCAGCTAGGGAAGCCCTTGTCCCTGCCCCTTTAAGGGTCAGGGAGGGTGGAAGGCAGCAACACAATCGTGCCACTGCTGCGGGGAGAGGATTTCTTCCAACTTAACCTCATGCCAGCCTACGAGGTGCAAGGAACCCTTCAGATGCCTCTGCAGGGCTCCCCAAGCCTCAGGAACAGTATTAAAAAAATTAGACACCGCTTCCTGTTTCACGATCAAAAACTGGAAGTGGTTTTCAATATTTTTTTAAACTGTTCCTGAGGCTTGGGGAGCCCTGTGGAGGCATCTGAAGGGCTCCCTGCATCCTGCGGACGCTGGCACTGGCAGAGCTGAATTGGAAAACAACAACCTCACACACACCACATACCACCATTAGCGCAATTCTGGGGATCACGTTGTTGCCATAGCTCCTCCCCCCTTAAGTGCTCCCAACTCCCTTGTAGGAATTAGGGAATTGCTGGTATAAAAACACAGTTCCATGTGGGGGGGGGGAGTAAAGATTTCTTCAGAATGTGCTTCCAGCTCAGCCTTGTTGTTTTGTAAGAGCGCTCATAAGCTACAGCTGCGTGTGATTAAGCACAGCAATATCAAAAGCATGTGTGCACAAGAGCTTTTGTAATATACTCGTCCAGACCAGGAGGATGCAGAGGCAGCAAAACAGGCGGTTCTCTAATCCTGTATTGTCACAATGTGTCTTGTATGTCCTTTTTAAGCCCTGTGCAGGAGTCTCTTTCATGTGCAAGCTCCCACTATGGGCTGTGGAAAGCTGAGAAGTGGATGTCTTTGTTCAACCGTCTACCGACCTTTCTGCAGGCAAGGAAGTGTGGGTTGGATTCAAAGAAAGCTGGTCATGACTAAGCGCCGCTCAATCAATGAGGCAAGGTAGTCGTGACAAGTTGTCCCTGCTCCCTGTGCAGGGAGGCGCCTTTTAAAGTGGTGGCTCTCTTATATTTAGCCGAGGGAGAGCAACTGTTCCTAGTCATCCCAGCACAGCATCTTTTCAAGTGACTGCTGCTGGCATCTCCCTTGCATTTCTTTATAGGTTGGGAGCCGCTTTCAGATGGGGAAGTTTCGTCTTCTCCCTTTGCTGTGTGAACGGCTTTGCAAACCTTTTTGGAGGTTGAAAAACAGTGTACGGGTCCAATCTTTTTATACACTGTGTTCACACTACAGGAAGGTTAAAGAACAATATTTTTTGTTTTTGAGTTGGACAAAAATGTCTCGATCTCGGATACCTGCATAAGGGGATCATCTACTTGTATTATTAACATTATTATAATCCCAAATTACATTAATTTCACTAAGATTCACAGCCCAATCCTATGCTTTCCCTTCCACCACTGTTGCAGTTAAGCCAAAAAGACTCGTGTTGTAAACTTCTTTTGGGGGGGGGGAATGTCCTTGGAGGTCACCTCTGGGTAAGGGAACATTTGTTTCCTTAACTGCTGGTAAACTTCTGAGGCATGGAGGAGTCTATTGGAACCTCTGCCAATGAATTCACTGTCTCGAATCCGCATGGATCCAGGCCATGGAATCAGGTCCGGGAAGGGAGTTTGGATTTGGCGGCCACCACTGAACCCAGCCCCTTCCCAGCTCAGGTCCTTCGTGTTCTGCCCTCTCCCTCCCTGCCCACTGCTGACTTACCTGGGTCAGTGGTGACTCTATGTTACACTGCCGCTCTGGCTTTGCCGCTGGTGTTCTATTCCGGAAGTGCACAGACCACACACTTTCAGAAGGCCATTAGCAGGGGGCAGAAAGCTTGACCTGTCGCAGAAATGCTAGTTCCAGCAGTGGACAAGAATAGGATTGGGCTGTAAGTCATGGCTATCTTCCTTTTAGCTCCATAAGTGGTGGCAGAATATTTCTTTGACAGAAACTGTCTTTGAAACTTTTCCGGACCTCCCTGTGGATACCTGAAACTGTGGATACTGGGGATGCCTTTTTAAAGATAGGAGAACAACAGTGGTTTTGCTTCAACAAGGAAAAAAAGAGATTTGGTTATTGTTTCCCTATTTTTTTAGTAGGCATCCCAGTATCCATGGTATCCGTGGATAACTGAAACAGTGGATACTGGGGCATGCCTGTATTTTTATATGCTACCTTATTTAAGTCTGGATGAAAAGAGATGAGGGCATCATGTGACATGTACCCCCACTGCTTTCAGTCTGTAGCTATTTCCATTGAGGATTGGCATGTGTGTGCTACTGCATGTGAGGATCAACCCTTCCATTGAGCCACACTCCCAACCATCTGACTAAATAATGCTAATTAAGTAATTATTAACATTAGATAATGTGATCAACTTCAGGCAGTGATGATCAAATACTGAGCTGCCTGGCATGCTTGTATGCTTTAAACACATTATTCTCCCATCAAAGCCAACAATTTAAAGCATCTATTTGAAAGTGCATGTACAAAGCAGAAGCATCATGTTTACACCAGGGGTGGCATGAGAGATTCTCCTTATATTACCACATATAGTGCTTCCTGCAAACCAGATTCAGAAGGGCAGTTCACACACACGGAAGCCTGTTTCTGCACGGATCCATGATAAGTCAAGGGACATTAGTGACCTTCTTTCTGTGTAAATTATGAGTGAAGCTTAATTCTTCTCCAAATTTACCATGAAACATCAACCATGGGCTTTTAAACATTGGTCTGGAGTAGTTTTTGAACCAGTTTCCAGAATTTCCTCTTAGATCTCATGTGGTTGTTGAAATTGTTTGTTTAAAAAAGAACAACTTTATGTCTTTGGCCATATAAAGTAATATGCTCCATTCAGAAAGTATGCAACTGATCCTTTTTTCCTAAATAGAGAAATGTAAATTATACTACTGGTTTGTCTTGATCCAGTGTCTTGCTTTCAGTCTTTTGCCTGTGTTTCCCAGCTGAGAAACTTGTTAGAAATACAAAGTGAGCATTTAGCGTTCACATTGCTCGCTATGAAAAACATATTGGAGCAAAAAAATTGTTTTTAAAAACCTCCAATGAGGTTGTAAACAACAGGCTTCCTGATTTAAAGAGAGAAGCAGAAGAAAATGGCTTTGATGAATAGGTTAGAAGATAATGTGGTACTGTATTCTGTTGCTGCACAGTGTAATGAAGTGTTGTTAGGCCTTTCTCTGTCTCTTGTTTTGCTTGATTTTTCATGAAGTCCTTATTAGGGCTGACTATTAGAGTAAATGACATCAAAACTTTCATTACACTCCAAGAAAGAAATTTAGATGGAAAACACATTAATGTGAATTTGGTTTCAAACTCATTTTACAGAGTTGCATTTATTTATGGCGTGCCGTGATGTTGAATTGTCTGGTTTGATGATCTGTCTTACTGGAAAGATTTTGGCGTCAGTCTTCTGTACAGTCCTTTCTGCCTTCCTTTTCTACCCAAGGTTTCATTTACTGAACTTTTCTAGGATGATAATTTAAACTGGAGTTGTCCCTTTAACTTTTAATGGCACACAAGTGGACCCCGCCCCCATTTTTTTCTGTGTTTTCATTACTACATGGAACTTTGAAAAGCTATCCCTATGTTTGATTTTTGTTCTTGTAGGTCTACACAACATGTGACTCACTGTTAAGAGCTGTCCACCAGCTATGTAGTTAACAGGTGCTTAATGAGACTCCTGGTTTTTTTTTTATAACCTGCAAAAATAGACACTCATAGGGTCAATATATGGCTGCTAGGGTGCAATCAGCTTGCTATGTCACATGTGGTACAGACTCAAAAAGGCTGCATGGTTCTTAGTAAAATCTGCTGTTAGAAAATGTAAAATGCTAGTAAAATGCTTAGGTAAAATGCTGTTAGCTTTGGCCGCGAGCATCATCCTTCAAAAAGGAAGACGGCTGCATTTTTGACATGCGATGAAGAGGTTCTGGATAATCATTTTATAATGTGACAATGACTGGAACAAGGCTGGATCCAGTTTGCTATAGTTATACATAAATGAAATACTGAAATGCAAAAAAATTAGATTGAGTTTCAAATTAAACTCTATAAGTTATAAGTTTAATAGTAGTATAGATCCTTTATTGGCATAGGACAGGCATAACATAGACAAAAAGAGAAAAGAACAAAAGCAAACACACACATTAAATCATCCAGGGCATAATTAAACTCTATAGATAAAATTATATTCATTCAATATGCTGAAGTACAGTGTTTTCCTGAATTTTCAGCTTCAGGTTGTTTTCTCATGCAAGTGGCATGTTTTATGCAAGTGGCAGTCATAAAGTTTATGCAACTGTATGCTTGTCCACTTGCGGAATTCTCCCTGTTTGGTGGGATATGTTTCACCATGACGTACATTTCATCAGTCTGTGGTGAATGTTGACTTTAACATTGCTGCATGGGGAATAACCTCATTCCAGTGTGATTAAAATTTATATAAGAAACCAGTTGTTGAACTTACTTTCCATTGGATATGAATCAAACATTGCTTTGTTCATAGTCCATGCTATGTACATTGGCATCTTCAGCAACACAAATTAGTCGTGTCTCCAAATTCTCTGTGTAAGTGAATCTATCATGCCAGTGTGTATAATAATGAAAGTGTTCATGGGTGTATCTAAATAGCATTAGCAAACTATTTAATAGACATTAAACAGATTAGAGGCATACCATCCTTTTAGAGTGAATTGAAATAGCGTTGCCAAAATTCAAAGGGGGGGCTTTGGTGTCTCATTTACCAATATTTGAACTGTCAAGAATGGCTGCATTGCCTGTTGTGTCATGTTTTGTTCCTTAAGGATGTTCAGTGAGGACTTGTATATGGTCGCAGGGCTATTTTAGAACAGGAATGACAGGTATCAAAGGGTGAGTTTATATGACTATTTATGATTAGAACAATAACCATGATGTTTCTCAATTTTTCCCCATGGTGATGTTTTCTGAAAGATATGTATGAATTCAGCTACATTTTCTGAATCAATGAAAAGCTAACCTTGTTCAGATCGTGGTAAAAATTCACGAGAAAGTATTGCCACATAAGAACCACAAGGAGAAGCCACCACACTGATATTTTCCTGCCTGAATCATCACTGTAGTATCAATTAGTATTGAAAATGTATTTCCTAATAGTTGATATTCTTAGTTATGACATCCTTTTTCATTTTTTAAAATTACAAAATGAATAAGTATTAAAGAAATACTTTACAATCAGTCAGTCAATAGTATGTTGCACTTTTCAGTGTACAAAGCACTTCAGAATTTTTATTCTGTTTACCATTTAGAATGTGATACTTTTTAAGAGCGAAAGATAGATGCGGCAAAATTAAAATTTCCGTTTCAGTGGTGATGGTTAATATTTGTGACTTTGCCTGTTATACCTAGGCAAGGAATGCCTGTTATACCTAGATTTCTTTAGTTAGTAATCCTAGCATTGTTTTTACAGAGGTTCAGAAATAGGACAGGGAAATAGGAACATTCCTCTCAGCCCAATCCTATCCAATGTTCCAGTACTGATGCAGCTGCAATGCAGCCCCAAGGTAAGGGAATGTTTGGTTAGGGTTTCTATCCCTGATTTTGTGGATGAATTTTTGACCTGGAAGATAGAATGTTGATCTATCAGCTGGATTTAGACATACAGTAACATGTTTTCCACTATAAGAAGCTATAAGAATGGGAACAAGTGATTTCCACTATAAGAAGCTATAAGAATGGGAACAAGTTTTTTTT
>JAJKFI010000009.1:3529993-3583061 GCA_029204185.1 Lerista edwardsae | reverse complement strand
CGCCTGGGGGGAAGGGTGGGGCCCCCTTCCCCCCCGGGCGAGCAGGCGCCCCCTCCGAGGCCTGGGCAGCCTGCGTGGCGGGGGGGGGCGTCGGAACGGAGTGGACGGGCTGCCAATCAAATGGTAGTCCTGCCTAAGTCCCGCCCAGCGTTCCACTTCTTCATTTGCAGATCCCACTACTGATCCTTCCTGATAACAAGAGTAGTCCAAACATGCTTTATGGTGGCCCTTGTGCTGGCCAAACTTTGCTGGCTTAGTTTATGCCGGCCTAACTCCAGTTTAGGATTGCGCTCTCAATCTCTCTAGCACTGCTGGATACTATTCAGGTCTGGTATTTGTGTCTTGCAGTGAATAAGAGTGCAATTCTAACCTGGAGTTTTGCCTGCATAGTTAGGGAAGCAAAGTTAGGCTGCCACAAGTGACACTGTAAGGTATGTTTGACCACTCTCAAAGTCAGAGAAGCCAGCAGACAGACGTGCACCATCATCCCTGATTCTGAGAGGGCTCCAAATGCGCTTTATGGTGGCCCTGGTGCCAGCCAAACTTTGCGGGCCTTAACTGTGCTGGCCTAACTCCAGGTTAGGATTGTGCCTAACTAGTTTTAGATTTTCTAAGAAAATTGGCTTTTGAAGATACGTTTGGTAGAAGATGATGGCCCCCTATCTTGTTTTTTTTAAAAAAAGGAACACTTCAGTAACCTAGATAAGAAATATTGCACAGATCGTTCACTCATCGCAAAGCTACGCTGTACATCACCTAAACATATGGGGAGCGTGCAATTAACATAATTTACAGGTGTTTGCTTAAACCTTAGTGATGCCAAGTAATGGACATACAGAGTTTATCCTATAATAATCATCAGTACTTGTTATCATGAATGCAGGACTCTCCTGAGCTGCAGCAATTGGTTTGCCTACATGGTGGAAACTTTGGATGTGCAGAATGGTTAATTGCATGGATATTGACTCAGGAAGCTGCTATGTATGATAAAAAAGGAAGATAGAACAGATGTCAAGATCCACCTACCAGTACACAGGAGTCAAGCGTAGTTGTGGGAGAAAGTCCAGTCAAGCATATGTGCCTATAGATAACCATGCAAGTTGCTATTTGCATAGACATCTGATTTGCATATACACCTTCTCAGCATCTCTATTTAGTTGTCGATCCCATCTGCTGCTTCCTGCAAAGGAGAGCAAAGCAGGGCTGGGAAAATAGCAACCTTCTCCCTTCTTTGCAACTTTTCAAGGTACAAGACAGCTGCCTCTCTTTGTCTTTGGTTAATCTGTGGTAGAGGCACACATGGAGGCGTGTATCTAGCAAATGGGAATAGGCATCTGAATAAACTGATATGTGGCAATTTGGGTGATATTTTCCCTCCCTTATTGCTGGCCATAAAGAACATAAGAAGAGCCCTGCTGGATCAGGCCAAAGGCCCATCTAGTCCAGCTTCCTGTATCTCACAGTGGCCCACCAGGGGCCTCAGGGAGCACACGAGACAACAAGATGCCTGCATCCTGTCGCCACTCCCCTGCATCTGGCATTCTGAAGTAGCCTACTACTAATGTAAGGAGGTTGCACAACCCATCATGGCCTATAGCCCATGATGGACATTTTCTCCAGAAATCTGACCAAGAAGCCCTAGACTTGTCAAATGAACTGGAGTAGTTTCTGCTCATCTTGTGCCTTGTTGCAGGGGTATCCTCATCAGAGTGTCCACCTACCTGGGCTGATCTTTCAACCTTGGTACTGTGGCAGTGGTAGTACCCCAGTGCACCATTAGGAGGGGAAACTCTGTGGGAGGGACCCAGTGCAGGTATTTGCTCCAGACCAGGACACCCCCTGCCAACCGCAAAGCAGTCTAGTTTACCAATGCATAGCATCACCTATATTTATTTATTTATTTATTTATTTATTTAAGAAATTTCTACCCCGCCTTTCCTCTGCCAAGGCAGATGTCCAAGGCGGCTTACAATATTAAAAAGGATAAAAATAAAGTATAACAGTTAACATTAAAAACAGTTAAAAACAGTATTAAACAATAAACAATCAAGATTAAAAAACACAAACAATTTAAAAACAATTAAAAAATAAAATAAGACACAAGCCCCGTGGATCATAATAACCAGCCAGCCAACCTGTCAGCAATTAAAAGCTTTTTGGAATAAAAAGGTCTTCAACCCCCGCCGAAATGTAAACAGAGAGGGAGCAGTTCTCAATTCGAGGGGAAGGGTGTTCCAGAGTTGGGGGGCCACCACTGAGAAGGCCCTCTTCCTGGCCGCCACTCCTCTTACTTCTCCTTATATGCAAGACACAGTGGCTGGGTTTTGCTGAGGTATGTGCAATGCCTTCTCATAATAGCCCTCCCTTCATCTGGAACTCCTTCCCATGGGAAGTGTGTTTAAAGAACTTGACAAGTATTTCCAGGAGACGTGGTTCTGTTATTAGCCTTATTTGCAAGAACCTTTTGTCTTCTGCACCATTGTTTGTGATCCTCTTGGCCAGGGGTCAGGAAACTTTTTTACCTTTTACCCCAAAATATATTTAGATACGCCGACACCCCCACCCAGAACAAAAGAAAAAAAATTACATATTGGAGCCCATTTCTTTTTATTTGATTAATTAATGAGCTTAATTAATGCTATGTAAATATGAAGTTGTAAAGGGTTTGGGCGAGTTAGGAAAGTTCTTTAAATATTTTTTAATCTTACTCTTATTGTAAATATCTAACCTGCTTAGTTAGATTTGATTTTGTCATATGGGGTGTTAAAATGTTCTTGCTTGATGACATAACTTCCTTTGGGCCCCAGCGATAAAACGTTAGAGAGCCATTGTACTGGATTAAAGAAAAACACTTTTAAGGTCAGAAAGTAAGATAAAGGGGCAGCCTCCAAAGACTTATTTCAGAATTTAAAAGATTTGTTTGCAACTCTGGATCAAACCAAAAAATGATAGCAGTAGCCATTTTTTATGTAGATATTTGTTTCATGCACTTGTCAAACAGGGAATACCTCATTTTTACATCACAAGGAGTGTGCATGTAGGCAACTTAGCAGCACAGTATCTGCTTTTCCATTCTGGAGAAGGAAAATAGTACTAATACAGAAACGCAACAAGCGTTCCTACATTTTGTCTCCTGCAACTCGCTTTCCCTCTCGCCTCATGCTGTATGCTTGCCTGGCACCTCTCTTTGGTGTCCTGCGCATGCGTACGTGCCCCACACACCCCATGACACGCTGAGCCCCAGTCCAGATCGGAGGACCGTTGCACTGGGCTACAAGTTGAGGGGGAGTAGGACAGTCTGGTGTCGGCTCAGACTGTTACTCTGCAGCCAGTCACGTTTGCCCCAGCCTGCACACTCCTTACGTTCAGTGGCCAGCCGGCATTGTCAACTTGTGTTTGCTCAGAAGTAAGTCAGATTGAATTCAATGTGCTTTCCTTCTGGGGCAGTGTGTGCATTGGACTGCAGTTTTAGTTAAGATGGGGTGCAATCCTATTAATACTTACCTGGGAGTAAGTGCCATTTACTATCATGGGACTTACTTCTGAGTAGACATTCATAGACTTGCACTCTTAGGCAATCAATTTTTTAAAAACCTTCATTCCAATCAGCCCCTCCCCTGGCAACAGCACCCAGTCTTAGGAGACACCTTCCATCACACACGGACACTTCGGGACATTAAAGAAGCGCCACATCTGGCCTTGGGTAGCAATCGAAATGATGGGGCTGCGTGTTCTGCAAGAAGCCTGAGCGAGGGATGTGCAGTTCCCCCTGGCAGGGCAATGGATGGGGGGGAGACGCGTGCCTTCCCTCGCCTCTGATGTCCTGCCGGGAGGAACCGCACGTCCCTCGCTGGACAGCGAGGGGTGCGCAGTTCCCCCCAGCAGGGCAATGGAAGGGGGGAAGACGCATGCCCCGGTAGAGCAATGGAGGTGGGGGTGGGGGAAAGACACGTGCCTTCCCTCACCTCCGATGCCCGGCCATCCCTGGCTTGCCTCTTCACTACTGCTCAGCTCCGCTGCCACTCAGGTCCAACGTGCCGCCGCTCTGCCGCTCTCCTCGCTGTGTCCACGTGCTCTAAACTGCCGTGGTGTGAAAAGCAGAGCAGGCGTAGAGCAGTCTGGGGCGCATTTTGCCAGCCAGCAAAAGTGGGCGGAGCAAAACAAAACAAAACGGAACCAGCCAGCCAGCAACGGAACCGGAACGGGGGTAATGGACGGTCGTGCTGCCAAGACACAGCCAGGCATGCATATAGATTCATATGCATGCCCGGCTATGTCTCGGCAGCGTGACCATCCATTACCCCCAGGAATTTCATTTTTACCCCATTTGGGGTAATTTACCCCTGTTCCCAGACCACTGCTCTTAGCTAAGCGGTCCAAATGGACAAAGAGCCCTGCTGGATCAGGCCAAAGGCCCATCTAGTCCAGCTTCCTGTATCTCACAGTGACCCACCAGTTGCCTCAGGGAGCACACAAGACAAGATACCTACATCCTGTTGCCTCTGCATGTCTGCTCAAGTGCGTTGCCTCCTCAACCAAACGCTTTCGATTACATGGGCCTAATCCTGTCAAATGCCACCAAAAGTTCGGTGCCATCAGTTTCTGGATCATCTCCCATACTTTTTTTTTTCCTTTTTAGATTACCACAGACAGGAACAGATCAAGCCTTCCTCTCTACAAAAGGCCTCTTCATTTATTACATAGTTGGAAGTTACATGAGCAATTTGGATTCTAGAAGGACAATTTGAGACTTGAGAGCTGGTGAAATGAAACCCAGATACCGCTCTTTTGATCCCCAAACCCAATTATGACTACTGGGTTTTTTTCTTCTTCTCTCTCTGTTCTTTCTAGTACTGCTCCAATACTACATTGATATTATTTCCTGGAATGAAAGTCATTTCATTCCAGGAAGAGAATAATAATGATCCTGTGAAAAATGAATTTGGCTTCTGCAGTAAAGGAGAGAGACAATTAAGTTTCACATTGGCGCTTCCTTTAATACCGTGCAACTTCCCCAGTATCAACGACTTCCTTTTTTTGCTTTCAGATTGACTTCATTAGTGCTGTTGTTCTGACATGGTAATAGAGTGCACTTGAGTTGACATAGCAAATGTTTGTTATAACATTACCACTTCTCTGGGAGGGGAGGGAAAGCCCATGCACCCAACTGAATGCTGAATTTTTGTTTCTTCCTTTCTTTTAAGCACCCAGTATTTATGAAGAATGCTTTGGATAGGAATAGCATTTTGGGGTCTGTGCATTTTTCTGCATTGGAGCCAAGGATCTGTAAAATAGATTAATCTTTCTGCTGGTTTCAAGGGAGGTTCGAACTAGCCCCTAAGAGGCATTCCTTTTTTCTTTTTCATTTGCATTCTATGGCATTCCTTCATTTTTCTGACATTTATCAACAGAATGCTGTTTAAAGGCAAGAACTGGTTGATAATGCATATAGAATGCTATATTCCAAAGGATATTGAAGAATGATGCACTGGAAAAGGAGTGTTGGGAAGAGGGGAAAGATGGTGTAGTTATACCTATACGTGGAGCTTCCAGCCCCTGCCCCAGGTTGGGAGGCTCATCCTTTGTCATACCATACTACTGTGCTGGGCCTCATTCATCATCCTCATTCAACTGGGAGGGATCTTGTTGTTTGACTGGCTGTAATGGTGGCTAGGGGTTAGAGATTGGTTGGATACCAGTGCACTCTTTGATTGTCTAGATCAGGGGTGTCAAAGAGAACATCCAAAGACTGAATGCAACCCTCTGAAATTTTTTATTTGGCCCTGTGGTTCTTCTCACACAACCATCAGCTACTGTGCTGTGGTGAGGTGTCACTGCTCAAAGGGCATCCCCCATGATATTTGGGCTGTCCCATAGCTTGAAAATATGGTCAAGATTTGTGTACTTCCTCTTCTATCATTTGCATCTAATGAGTTGCTAAGTGAAAACATGCTTATTTCTGGTCATCGCCTGTTTTATGACATCACTTCCTGCTTAATGATGTCACTTTCAGCCCTCAGCAGACATGGTGAATGTTATTTGGCCCATTGTATCAAATGAGTTTGACGACCCTGGTCTAGATGACTCTGGGATGGGAATCACTGATTGTATATGTACATACCCAAGCTAGTCTACAGGCCACATAACAGTTTGGGAGCTTGGGAAGCAAAGGAACTGTGTACTTCAATCAATCAATCAAGGTACTTATATACCGCTTTTCAACACGAAGTTCACAAAGCGGTTTACAGGCAAATAGTAATAATAATAAAGTTAAATGGCTCCCTGTCCCAAAAGGGCTCACAATCTAAAAAAAGGCAGACCGCCAGCAACAGCCACTAGAAAGACTGTGCAGGGGTGAAGAGGGACAGTTACTCTCCCCCTGCTAAATATAAGAGGAGCACAACTTGAAAAAGTGCCTCTTGTCCAGTTAGCAGGGGTACTTCTCTGAGGGCGCAATCCTAACCTGGAGTTAGGCCGGCACAGGTAGGCCAGCAAAGTTTGGCAGGCACAAGGAACACCATAAAGTATGTTTGGACCACTCTCAGAGTCAGAGAGACCAGCACACAGACGTGCGCCATCCCCCCGACTCCGAGAGTGATCCAAACACGCTTTACGGTGGCCCTCATGCCAGTCAAACTTTGCTGGCCTAACTGTGCCGGCCTAACTCCAGGTTAGGATTGCACCCTGAGTGTCTGACCAAGCTCAGAAAGGTCCTCACCTGAACTGAAGTGTAGGTTGATTCCCTTCATTTGTCCTAATCCAGCAGTTTCTAAACTGGGATCCATGGCCCATCAGTGGGTTGCAACACAATTTATGGTCAGTTGCAAAACTGACAGGGCAGATTAGGCTATGTGCATCAAGGGTTAAACAAGTGGCTACTGTGAGGGAGCACTGATGCCCAATCCCCAATATAGTCACAGAGTCTTGAGCATCTTCTAAAATGAAACTTATTTTAGGGTGGGACCCAAAGCCCCCCCCCCAAAAGTTTGTAAATCACTGTTGTAACCTATCCCTGTACCCAAGCTCATGTATCTGTAAAGTGCGATTAGGACAGTACTTCCCAAACGTACCTTTGTCCCAATGCCCTGGCACCTGGAAGTCAGTGGTGGTGGTATGATGATGTCATCACCACTTACTTCTGGGTTAGGAGAACAGACATGACCCTACAAACAGCGGTAAGAGGTTCAGATTAGACTGGAGGACTTTTTCAAGCTTGTGAAAACCACATGCAGGTGCTCTGCCCACTGCGCCAAGCGTCCTACCGCTGGTCACATCATGGTTTCTCTGCTAGGTAGTGCGCTTCCCGCAATGCCCCAGGTTACTCTGTCCTTCTGCAGCAGTGGAAACAAAGCTCTCAGCCTTACATCCTGCTGCTATTACATTACTACGACATGCACACTTTGGAAACCTCTGGATTAGAGTGAGGCAAAGGCAATTGCCAGTACTGACGTAATTGTAGGTACATTGACGCTGTTTAATAGATGCAGTGCCTACTGAAAGCATTATATCCATGCGTGTAATTCTTTTTAGACTCTCATCTTCTCCTAGATCTGAAATAATATTGCCAGTATGTTCACAGTGGCTGACACAGGCAGAAGAAAAAAAAGCCAATGAAATAAATAGTTGTACAGACTTTTGAGGTATCCATGGTTATAAATCAACATTTAAATGTCCCTCTATTTTCTACGTATTTCTTTGCACTATATAGGGACAATAATAGAAATAGCCAGATTTTGCAAGCATTCCTCAGATGAAAGATTCAACACAACCTAGGCATGGTTGACCAAACTGTACAGGGTTTGAGATAACTGAGGAGAAAATAATTACTGCCAATATAAAGAAGCATTCTCACTGCATGAATTAAGATGTCAAAATGATATCAACCTTGATGCCGTAATTCTAGTCACATTTTTCAGCACATGAACCAGAAAATTTAAAAATCATTGTTTCAGTGAGGAACTGAATTTATCCACCTGTTGCTTTTAAAGTACGCCAATAAGATATGTTTTCATTTTCTTCATTTGAAAAAAAAATCAGCAATGTCAGAAGTAATATAGCATTGTCATAAGGTGTTTTAAATTTTCCTTTTAACACTCATTATTTGTGTATTTCACTCCTTTTGAATTTTGTAAAGCTTTCAAAACTCAAGCAAGTTGGTAACCAGTGAAACTGATGTAAAATTCTTGTAATATGTGTGGGCCACCTCCCATCAGTAACCTGGTTGACTGTATTTTGAACTAATTAGTTTCTGAACTGTCTTGAAAGGCAGTCCCACGTAAGATTATTGTAGTAGTCTAGACTGCATGGGTACCTGCAGCCTGATCAGCCTTCTCTGAGTAGGACTGCAGTTGGTGAATCAGCCAAAGCTAGAAAAGGGTGTTCTTGGCTACCCGCATCATCTGGATGTCCAAAGATAACATCAGATGCAGAAGAACTCATATACAGGCATGCCCTGGTATCCACTGCTTTAAATGTCTGACTTCTGCAAATACTTTTTTTCAAGCAGAAATTATATTAAAAACAAGACAAAAATCCTCTGTCTTTTCATATAATCACAGAAAACAAGAGGTAGCTCAGAAAAAGTTGGGACGTTATGCTTCAGGAATCGTTTCCAAGATTACAATCCTGTCCTCACTTACCTGGAGTGAGCCCTGTTGACTATAATGGAATTTACTTCTGAGTAGACATGCATAGGCTTGGGCTCCAAGAGATCTAATGGAGTGAAATCATAGTCCTGGCCAAGACATGATTGTGCACCACTGTTTTATTACATCTGACATTGAGAACCCATTACGTGCATACAAACCCTATTATGCAGACAGCTTCACCTATAGTTTCATATATGAAGGGCTCCCTATGAGGCTTGGACTGGATGAACCTATTTCTGAGGCTTTTCTGTATATATTATTTATTTACAATTGCTTTTATATTTAATACTAGCTGTTTGTGACCCGGTGTTGCCCGGGGGTCAGTGTATCCCTAGGTTCTAGTAGGAGAAGGAATGAATTAGGGCCCCCCTCCAATATTGATGACCCTGGGCCCAAAAGGCACACTATCACTGTGAAAGTAAGTAGGAAGCAGGCACATAATCCACTAAGAGAGCGAAATGGACCTGTGCCACTTACTGAACAATGTCTGCAGCTCCTGTGGTAGGATAGCAGTGAAGTATGAGAAACAGGAACAGCTGGCCAGTGAGCTCTGCATAGGTATCTCCCTCTCACATCCGGCTGGGTGCTGGAATTGTGTGGAAGCTGCTCTTTCCAGCTTGGGGAACTCAGGGGCTAGGAATCAGTTTCACTTTCGTTTCTGAGTGTATCAGCTTAGCACAGGACCTGCAGAATCGTGTGTGACCACAGGGTGGCAGCAGACCTCTAGTCCAATACAATCCCCTTGGTCTGGACGTTCTAGCCCCCCTCCCCGAAAAACGGGGGGCTGTAGGGGGGTCTGACCCCCGCAGTGTTTGTTGCCAGGCCACAAGGTACGTGTGTGCCAAGTTTCGTAGCGATTGGTCAAGCCGTGGGGGAGCCTATGGTGAACATACACACCCACACGCATACATATCCACATACATACCCACCCACGTCCATTTTTATATATATAGGTAATATATAATTTTATTTATATTATATTCATATTTATTATTTTATATAATAAGAAAAAAATATTTCTTTTATATTTTCTTCTCTTTTACACTGATAGCACATTGATTCCTTTACTGGAATAGAGCTGTTTCTCCTTTTCACTGGGTGGGGACAGCAACCAGATGAGATCTTTGAAAGAGCTACTGGAATCCACACCCTTGGAAGAGTGTTCCATTTTTCTAGTTAAAAAAACCCTACAATGTTAAATATAAAATGTGCTGGTATCATGCGCTTATCTTCCCTATGGCTATTTTTTTCCCCGCGAATCCATTGCTAAGCATTTCAGCAGATAGCAGTTGCAGATTTCTTCCTCAGGGTTAGCCCAGAGACAAACCAAGGCATTATGTTTCCAGCGATTGATGGGTAAGAGAGCACTTGCGATTCATTGTGTGGCATATTTCTTTAGAGGTTCCCTATACTCTGTACCTCAGTGCTCCTTACTTTCCCCCTCCCCTTTTTCATATCTTCTGGCTTCTTTGGTCTGTCCAGTTTTTCCTACCACATCTTTGGGGATTGACGAGTTCAGCAGTTCTGGGGTTGAGCAACATTCCCCCCGTATTTAAATGCTTATTTCCTAAAGCAGGGAGCATCATCACCATCTAATCATCCTATAGCAATGTGAAACTGAGGCTGCAATCCTGTGAGGCATAAATTTCTGATTCTGAATTTATGGTTAAAAGAAAGGTTTATTGACATATTTGCAAATATGGGTGCAGTGGTGTCATTCAAATGATTTAGGAACAGGAACTCACTTTTGATTGGCACTTGTAGGGAACCCGGAACCAGCCACGGAGCCCGTTAGGATCCGGAACGCCCGTTCTGGTCCGTTCCCCCTGAATGACATCACTGCCTTCGCCCCCCTAGGAATTCGTAGTCACTCCCTTTAATCCTCTGAGTGCCGGCCAATCAAGAACAAAAGCTCTTTGCAGAGGAATTGGGAGGGGGAGGAGGGAGAGTGAAGTGGTCCGAGTCAGCCCTAGTTTTAACTAGTGGAATTGAGTTCCCCCCGTGTTCCCCCTGCATGACATCACTGTATGGATGACAGCAAAAACCAAACCAAACAAGCTGCAAAAACCGCAAGCTCGTACAATTGGGGGTGACTTTTTATACTTAGTAGGAGGGGTCCAGTATTTTGCACCTATTGGTTATAGCCTATCCAATCAACAACATTAAGACTGAATATTTTAACTTCCCCCCTCCTCTCTCCTTGATATGTGCCTTTCCCCTTCACACATGCTTTCACCCACGATGTATGTTCATGCAAATGAAGGCCAAAAGAGAAGTAGGCGTGGTTTACTATGTATGAAGGCTATTACGCCGACTCAATGCGAGTCTCCCCCAAGGTTAAAGCTTTATTGCTGTGGTCAGCTGCTATTCGTTACACTGCTATCTAGGCCTAAAATGAAACTTTGGGCTCTGTAATGTCTTTTGTCCTTTGTCTTTTCTCCTGCAGCTCCCCCTCCTTTCTCAATCTTTTAGCTAGCAAGATCCGGCCTGGAAACACCACTAATATAACCACTTCTTTGTTCTTACACATGGCAGAATTTATATTTTAACTTTTAGGGTTCCAAATCATCATATCTATATCTATATCTTACAATCCTCGCCCCCAGGTAGACCTTTCTGCCATTTTTGGAGTCGGGGGACTGGTATATAGATGTTTGCTGGCCTCCCTGTGGCGTGGGCAGAGGCAGGTAAGGCCAGCCTCGTGAGGCCAGTGCAGGGGGTAGAGATGGTAGGGTAGGCCCATGGGTAGGCCGGCCCAGAGGGGGATGGAGCCAGGATCAGGCCAGATCCTAACCCTAGGCCCTGGTGCAGTCAGCCCCAGTTTAGGTGGTGCAGATCTGAGTAGCCCCATTCAGGCCACTGCCACATTCTAAATCTGGGCAGAAGATTTAGCCAAGAGGGTTAATGCCTCCGTTTGCCCGAAGATAACACCTGAAGATCTCAAGGTTGTGAGCTCGGGACTGCTGGAAGTCTCTGCGAGCAGCAGACCTTGGAAACTGCGGCTGATTAAAAACTGAGTTTCAGCTGCCTCGTGGGAGGAGGAGTGTGCTGAAATCAGCTGCATCTCTGGTGGCAGCAGGGAAGCCTCATCAGCCAGCAGATGACAGACGGGTGGCTAAAGAAAGAAGGCTAAATCCAGAAAGAAAGATCTGTAGGAGTGTTGTTCTTGGAAGACAGAACATTCTGTAAATTGTAAAAACCTTCGGGTTTGTGAGAAAGCCTGCCTATGTAAACCGCCTTGAGTTCAATCATTAGAGAAATCTAGTGATCTTAAGAAAGGCGGTATATAAATAAATGTATTATTATTTATTATTATTATTGCCTGGGGGAAGGGGAATAGATTCCCCTTTCCCCCAGGCTGTGTTGTGGCCCGTCCCAGCCCTGTGCTGGGTATAGGACAGGCCAGTTGTCCACCCTATTCCAGCCCGGAATTAAGATTGTACTCTAAAAAATACAATATTGTTAAAGCCTTATGAAAAGACATTCATATTTATTGATTTACTATGGGGAATTGATATCCTGACTTTCTGCTCCCAAAGCGGTCTTCAAGGTGGTTCACCTCCGTTAAAAATTACTCATGAAATCATCAAAATATATTGGAAATAAACAAAAAGCCTCGAAAAGCAACTCAAGGTAATCACCTCAAAATGGCACGATTGAATGAAAAGCTGAAAGAGCAGCTGAGCATAATTGCTGTTTGTATTTCTGAAAACATAAGTGCAGTTTTTTTTTTCCTGGCCACGGTAATGAGAATAAAATTTGGTAGGTAAGTGTTAAGCTTGGTAGGAATTAAGTTGTCATGGGTTGTCCTGTAGCCCATTCAACCACAGAATGTGCAGGACTTTCTCTCCCCACCTCCCCTTTCCACCCCCATCCCAGTCCTTTAAAAAGCCTTTGCTTTCAGGATTTTATTAAAATTCTCCGCACACCAATTACATCCAGTCATTCCTTCTGTAGGTTCCTGCAGAGTGTCAAATCTTCACGTACAATAGGGCCACTTGATGTGAGACCTATACAAACACCTCATAAGTGCTAAACTTGAATCAGGATGAAGGGTGGTTTTCTTTTTTCATTTTTCATTTTTGGGTTTAACAAACACTCTACGAGGAAGGAAAAAAAAAAAAAGCCAAACAAACCGTACCTACCCTTAGCTGCTGCCTTCTTTTTTGCATTCTTCCACAGCTCTTGTTCCAAGTAGAATATTTCTCTCTTCCCCACCCCACACACTCTGTGTTGAGATTTAACAGAGAGGTTTTGTTAAGAAACACTGTGATACTCTCCTCTTATTTTTTGACGTCTGTATTGACAACATTTGGAGCATAATGGAAGGCTGTGTTGGTTTTCACCATTCGAGTAATAAAGATATACTAAAGTTAGGAATATTGCCGCATAGCAGGTTTCCAGATTTGTGTATGCAGGGATTTGCGTCTCATTAAATTCTTCTTCCCCCAGCAGTACATCATTATTACAGTAATTGTGGCCGAAACTGCTGACACAATCCCTTTTCGACTCATCCAATGTCATAAAGGTGGACAGCAGGACAGGAGTATACAGAGGACGTGAAAATACACTCCATTAAGCCAGTCAGATGCCTTTTACGTCATGGTCTTGTAGGTCCCGTTTTTGGTTCAGACGTCTCTTATTTTGCCCTTGTCTTCTCTGTGGCAGAGTTCAGAAGTGTTCTATTCTGCCTGAAAACATCTAAGGAGATGGAGCTGAGTGCTATCCTTGGTGATAGACTCTCTGCAGAATATTCCCTTGCATCTGGCATTCAGAGGTATTCTACTTCTAAAACCTGGAGGTCGCATCTAGTCTTCATGGCTTCTAACCTGCTATGGATATTTTTCTCCATAAATTTGTCCCATGATAGAAGCTCCCCAAGCTTTGAATTTTTTTTTTTAATAAAAAACTACAACCTCCCCCCCCCCCCGATTTGGAAAGCAGCATGGTGGGAGGAGGGTTTTTGAACCTTTAAAACCCTGAAGCTGCAATTGATTGTAACGTACAAAATGTAGGGATGTGGTGGCGCTGCGGGTTAAACCGCTGCTGCTGGGCTTTCTGACCGTAAGGTTGGGAGTTCGAGACCACGCAATGGAGTGAGCTCCCGTTGCTTGTCCCAGCTCCTGCCAACCTAGTAGTTCGAAAGCATGTAAAAATGCGAGTAGATTAATAGGTACCACTTCGGTGGGAAGGTAATGGCATTTCATGTACTACGGCATATAGTCATGCTGGCCGCATGACCACGGAATCTTGTCCTCGGACAAATGCCGGCTCTACAGGCTTAGAAACAGAGATGAGCACCGCCCCCTACAGTCGGTCACGACTAGAGCATTCGGTCGTGGAGAAACCTTTACCTTTTTACCTTTACAAAACATATGTACATTTTTCTCGTCAGGGCAAATAACGGGGGAGGGGGGAGAGGTGTTTCGCTGCCACTGTTTCAGTCACATTGTTTCAGAGGTCAGCCAGGAAGAAGTGTGGCCCCTTTTGTGAGTGTGCACCCTGAGCCCATGCCCAACAAGCCTGTCTCTACCACTGCACATCCCCCCTTCCCACTGACTGACTTTTGTAAAATAAAAATGTGGGGTGCCCCAGTCATGGAATCCAATGTGATTGGCTTTAATGGAGTTAAAGCAAGGAAGGGGCAATTTGTTAATATTCCGCATAATACTTTCAAGCTGATATTTTGTGCGATGAATACCAGTATGGGGTTTACAGCAGAGAGTACCTCTGTCCAGCACCAATGTAACTCTTTCATCACTGGAAAGCAGAATGGGGCAAACATGAGCAAAAGCCTCGGTGTGTCTATCACTTTGAATCTCTGTTGTTCCCTCGATTGGTCAGGGAACATTTAATTCAGGACAGGATGATACAGGATGGGTTATATCATTAAATGGATTTAGTATTTTTTATTCCCTATGACCTTTCAGAAATTGAAAGGGTATTTCTGTTTGTTGAATCGCAAAGGGAACCTTCTCTCTCTGGTTCCGCAGAGGGAGTTAATGGCCATGTGAAGGATTTGCCTGCAGAACTGCGAGTGTAAGCCTAGATCAAAAACCATATGCAGTTAATCCTCAGAGTTATTTTGCGACAAATTACTGTATTGTTAATTGAGAGTCTCTGGTTTACCTTCTGTTTAAGAATCATTGTGAAAATATCCTGGGTTTAAAATGAACAAAACGTCCCTGATCTGTTCAGTATTCACCTCCCAAGTTTTGAACAATTCAGCGAGAAAGCATCATGAGAGTTGCAAATAAAAACCAAATATTTACTGCCACTTCTTTTTTTTTAGAAAAGTTACTGGAAAAAAATATTGAATTGCTACACAAAGGCTGCTGGTATCTTCTTTATATGTATGGTAAATACTCTCTAACTGCAACCCTAATTTCAGCTTTCATTAAAATCGTATCACTTGGCTTACAAACTCCTCAACCCAACCCTTTAAAATAATTTAAATATATTTTGTTCTGCTAAGCTCCCAGGCATTAGAGCTGGGATGTGTAATGGTAACTTAATAAGCTGGCCGTATTTGTCTTTCCCGAATTGTTCTTCCTATGAAAAACTGTCAGATAGATTGGCTATATAATTCTTCTTCACATGGAGTAATATGATAAAGATCTCAGTATCAAATTGAATTCTTTACTGGAACTAGCATTCGGGATCTTTCATGCATGGGCTGGAATCGTTTTACAATAAAAGTATTGTTTGGTGACAAACATACTCATTTCCTAACATCCATCAATTATGCTTTAATGGTATATATTATACCCCTAGCCATTGGTTTCCATCTCAGCTGTAATCCACTGGAAAATAGAGTGTGCTTTCCAGTTATTCTTGACATTGTTAAAATGGGTAAATGTTCAAATTATGCTATCACTGCTGCAGCTGTTTTTCTTTCTGTCCCTTGCGCAAAAGCCCAGCTTGTTCCATTTTTGCGTGAAATGGAGACTGCAAAAGAAGAAGAAGAGGAAAAGGTGTGCGCAGCAATCCCATGCCATAAATTAGATTCTGCATTAACAGCGTAGGCTGTTCGGTGTTACGAGCGCATATTTTCTCATTTGTTGTGATTATTTCTCCTAATGAAGTTGTTTAGGCCTCTGTTCTCTGGCAAAAAGAAGCTGCTCTCTGCGGTGTGGAAGTCAAGCTGAGGTCACAGATTTTGGCTCTGCTGTCATGTGAATCAGTCACTAGGAAGTATGGTTGGGCCAGAGGATAATGCTCAGCTAATTTTCAAGATTATGCAGGAAAAGAATCTCACTCGTTTGTAAATACAGCACCCTTGACTCGGTCGGGAAATTGAAGGCTTTAAACTGAATGTTTTGGATGTTAAAAAATAAAAGATTTACAGCCCAAGCCTATGCATGTCTACTCAGAAGTAAGTCACATTATAGTCAATGGGGCTCATTCCCAGCTAAGTGTGGGTAGGATTGCAGCCTTAGTCACTTGTGCCTAATTTTGCCCTCATCCCTTCAAGATATTGATCATGAATAACAGGTTTCAAGTAAATAGGCTTCTTATACTCCGCACTAGTTGTATGTTTTTAAATGCAAATGATTTTTTGAAATGTGGTATGGGGGAGTGATGATAAGGGTTAAAATACTCATAGCTCCTCTGGATGCATGTGGGATATTCCATGCAATTTCATTGGATTTTAGCCACTGATATGAATAGTGACAGGTTAGTGTGTGTGTGTGTGTGTGTGTGTGTGTGTGTGTGTGTGTGTGTGTGAAATTGTAGCTTTACAGTCTTCCTGTTTCTGATGTTCATTTGACTTTCACCCATTACCAAGGTTCACAGCAAACTCGTGTCTGTCTGTCATGTTGGCAACTCAGTGGCATATGGAGAGGATCGGGGCCGCGGATCGCACCCATGGTAGGGCGACAAAACCGCGCCCCCGGCACTTCGCTCCACCCCTGTGTGCCACCACGCCACGCCTCCCTGCATCCGGAAGAGCCCCATTTCGGAGTGCTGTGGGCGCCAGGGAGGGCGGGCGGGCCAAAAGACGCGCTGATTCCTCTTCACTCTGCCGCCTCCGCACTGCCGGCGCCCCCCCTCCCCGCTGCTGGTGCCCATGCATTCCACACCCCTGGCTACACCCTCCCTCTGCCCCTGTGGCAACTGAATATAAATCTTTCATACCTTATAACATTCTACAGGGGAGTAATTTGTAAGAGCGCTCTGGAGGAAGAACGTTGTACCGTGGTATAGGGCTCCAAGTATTTAGGTCTTACAAGAAAAGTCAATAAAACACTGAAAAAATGGCATCATCATTTACATAGACTTGTTAGCAATTTGTGTGTCTTTAGCTATTTGTATGCCATATGGAGACAGTCATATGTGTTTGGGGGCAGTGAACAACAGGTGCAGAAATACAAGTGAACGCCAGTTTTCACAACAGTGATAACTGACTTTTAGAGCAATGTCCACATTATAAAGTTGAGGGCGCAGTCCTAACCTAGAATTAGGCTGGCACAGTTAGGCCAGCAAAGTTTGGCTGGCACAAGGGACACTGTAAAGTGTGTTTGGACCACTCTCAGAATCAGAGAGGCCAGCACACAGACGTGCACCATCCTCCCTGACTCCGAGTGGTCCAAATGTGCTTTACAGTGGCCCTTGTGCCGGCCAAACTTTGCTGGCCTAGCTGTGCCGGCCTAACTCCAGGTTAGGATTGCACCCTGAGTGATAGACCAAAGTGGTGGAATTATGAATTGAAGCAAATCTGTACCAGTGGCATAGTGAGTGCGGGGAGGGAGGCCGCCCTGGGTGCCAGGCCACAGGGGGTGTTGCGAGAGGCGCCCTCAAGTTAGTAGTGGTGGTGCGGATCCTGCAGCTGCAGTGGTTGCCGACTGCTCCAAGCATTGGCTGCAAAGCTTCTTGTGGGTGCGATCTCGATGCATCCCTTCCTGCCTTCTCCTTTGGAAAGAAGGGGGCAGCATCAGCAAGATTGTGCCTACCACTGGCTCTAAATCCTTCCTGTAGGATTTGATTTCCTTGCAGTCCTGGCGACAGTCAAGAGTCTTCTTCAACACCATAATTCAAAAGCATCTATTCTTCAGCACTCTGCCTTCCTTATGGTCCAGCTCTCACAATGGCTGTTTACCTGGGAGTAATTAGTGATGACATGGTGATGTCATCGCATCACCACCAATTACTTCCCCATCTGAGGCTTGGGTATGTGTGTGTATGATACCACAAGTCAGTACCTTCTGCAGCAGGCGGGACAGCCACATTGCTGATCTGTACTATAGTTCGTTGTGAGCATGTATGATATTTCCCCTTGATCTGTTTCTTATTTAGATGCTTCCTAAGTAGTGGCCGGTAGTAAGTCAATATATGGTAGCTCCTGTTTATGCACTGCAGTTTTGTCTTAGCTTGGACAACGACTTATGTGGGAGGAATGTTCAAATAAAATTGCTTCCGTTTCCATTGGTCTAACTGGTATGGCAGTTATTCAAATTTATGGACTTGCTTTGGCTATCACATTCCTCCAGGATGGATGGAGAGAACGTTTCTATGTATAGTTCATAGTTCTGTACTATCTGCCAGCCTTGAAACTGCAGTTGGAAAGGGCTTCTGTGGTGAACTGGGCTTTGTTGAAAATGCCAAGTTTTCTGTTCTCTCTGAGTTAATGAATGTGAAACTGAGAGACTTGGAAGTTGCAGACTCTGAAATGTAATGTATGTGATCCTCAACATTTGTAAATGTACTTTTTAAATATTAAAATGCTTCATTTATTAAAACCATCTTGCACTGAATGAACAGCTTAATGATGCATCAATTTAATTGCCTTTTTCAATCTTGCTTTTGTTTTCTCCAGTGTTCACCTTCTTTTTAAAAAAAGCAGCTCTCAGCAGTGCCACATCATAAAGAAGAATAATATGCAACAATCCATTTTACTCAGTCACCTGCCAAGTTGAACTGGAAAATAAAACACAAGCATTCTAATTAATCATGTCAATGACTGTATTTAATGACTGAGTCTCAAAGGATTACTCATGGTGTTGCACGTGTACATCAGGGGGTTTACGGGCCCCCTTTTTGGTCCTTTCCCTTTGCGTCTGCTCCCCAGATCTGGAATAACTTCAGGGCAGCACTCGAAAGTGCAAGATGGAACTGTTGAGGGCAAGGAAACTTGGCAACACAGTCACATCCCCGGCGTTCTCAGAAGCTCTTTCTGTGTGCATGGGGTTCTTTGGAATCTGGCCAATATAACTTGATGGAAGTAAAGCAAATCACCTTTGAATTACAATAAAATATTGATAGTGGGCCCAGAGCTATGATGATATATCTGAACGCCAAGATGCCAGTCTACAAATGTGCCCATACTTATTTTATTTTGAAACATTTGTATCTTTTCTAACTGGGTGAGAATTCTCAGAGCCACTCACAACACTCAATTAATACAATATCCAAACCAAACACAAAACAACAAAGAAAGCCTAAGAGCCAACCACTAACTGTGGTAAACCCGATTGAATAAGACTAGTAATTAGTGAGTGTGGGTGGTCTCTTGGTCTTTCTACCAGCAATTCCTCTGTGCCCCGGGGCAAAGTTTAAATGAGCATGTGGATGGGGGTTGATCCCACCAGGCTTTCCTCCAGAATCAGCAGCATGCCTTCTGATGGCGTTCCAGTTCTGTTGTTGGAAGCCATGTGATCAGTCCCCATTCCTCTGACCGGGTCGTTCACCTAACTTCATGAGAGACCGTCTTCTAAGAGCAGCTTCCACAGAGCTTCGGTCACCTTTAAAGGGCTCCTTATTCTGTGCACACAGTGGAGTGTGTATAGATGTAAAAAAATCAGATCACAAGCCACTTTTTAAACCCCAGCAATGCTGCATATCATGTAAGCATTGTTTATGGATGTACAGTAGCTATGTGACTGTTATTGTTCTGCTTCTCTTAACTTCTGGGGCTACTGGGGCATTACATGCATTCTGCTGGTGTACAGTCATAAAATTAGGAAGTGTTTCAAGGCATTTTCACAAATGATAGAAAGAATGCCACTTCAAGAGCAGTCCTGAGCATGTCTTTAAAACAGATAAAAGGCAATACGTTTTTACCCAGTGGGTAATTAAGTTAATACCCACTGGATAAATTAAATTGCCACAGGAGATGGTGATGGCATCTGGCCTAGATCAGTAGTGGGATCTGCAAATGAAGAAGTGGAACGCTGGGCGGGACTTAGGCAGGACTACCGTTTGATTGGCAGCCCGTCTGCTCCGTTCCGACCCCCCCCCCTGCTCGCCGCATGGGCTGCCCTGGCCTCGGGGGTGCGGTGAGCGGGGGGGGGGGCATCAGAATGGAGCGGATGGGCTGCCAATCAAACGGTAGTCCCGCCTAAGTCCCGCCCAGCATTCTACTTCTTCATTTGCAGATCCCACTACTGGCCTAGATGCCTTTAAAAGGGGATTGGACAGATTTCTGGAGGAAAAGTCTTATCGTGGGCTACAGACCATGATGGGTGGTGCAACCTCCTTGTGTTAATAGTAGGCTACTTCAGAATGCCAAGTGCAAGGGAGTGGCAACAGGTGGGTCTCCTGGTGGGCCACTGTGAGATACAGGAAGCTGGATGGTCCCTTGGCCTGATTCAGCAGGGCTCTTATGTTCTTATAAGTTCTTATGTCTACTCATAAGAGTAGTTAACTAAGAGTAGTTAAGAGTAGTTTCGGTGGGGCTTACTTCTTGGAAAGTATATCCTGGATTGCAGCCTTAGACTGGAATGTACAGTGAAGACTCATGTGAGAACAATTTAAATGTCACTTGTGAAATTGCCAAAAACATGATCAAATCTTGGAACTGAGGGCCCCTTTTCTTTTCCGTTACAAAAATCCACTGTATAGAAAAATCCTGTGCTGTGTAACAAGATGACTCTCAAACATGACGTTTGCTACACCCTTGACCGGCTGTGGTTCCATTGGGGTAACTGTGATGGCCTTCGTGACAATGCTTTCAAGTAAGGCTGGATCTCGCAAATCTCTTGTGACTTCAGGGCCAGTCAAAGTGTGGGCCTTGCCACATCCTTTCATGAGCTCTTCAGGAAGAAACGGAATCTCCCAGAAACACAGCATAAGGAGGGGGTAAGGAAAGGGAGTGATGCAAGCTGATGGCTCATTGTCTGTCCCAGAAGGGGTCAGGGCAGGAGAGGAATAACTCATGTGAGTCGTAAGGCTTTCCCACTGTGACTGCGGGTGATGAGTTCTGATGCCCTGAGAGCCTATTTCACAGTAAAAGTCTCTTTTGTCTGGTAAAGGCTGTAAAGGTGTGTACCATAGTGTGTGTGTGTGTGTGTGTGTGTGTGTGTATGTGTGTATGTTGTGCGTGTATGCATGCTTACTCTCATTTTCAGGATTGCATTGATTCTACCTTCCGAGATACCTGTTAATGAAAAGTGAAACATGTGGCAACAGAAACTGTGAATACAAAGGAAACCTATATCTGCGTGCCCCTGTGCCCATTAACTTGTTTTGCCTATTACTGATGGTGCCAGGCAAGAATGTCTTCCTTTTACAGAGCATTATATGCAGGCAATTTTATAGCTTATAGACCGACATGCAGGCATGCAGCCTGAATGCTAGAAGAGACCAAACGAATGTTAACAGGAAGCTTTTTGCATTCTGAACCTTTTCCTGTCAGCCTGCATGTCGTTCTAATCTAATCTGCCTGCCTACCTATAGCATTCAGTAAAAGGAAGAGACATTTTTGCTTGGCACCACCAGTAAGAAGCAAAACAAAATTAACGGGAGTGGAGAACCGCAGAGAACTGGATATGTGGACATCAGATCTGCGGATAAGCCTGTAATAACATTATAATGCTCAAGTGCATCGGTATGGTGTAGCATCATACAGTAAAGACCAAACTGCTCTTACTGACTCTGCTTCCGGATGGAAACTATACTGTATTGCACTGCCAACATGCAAAGACCTTAAGTCTGCATGTTGTTTTGGACAGGTTGTCTCTGTGCTGTGATTATGGTGCCTGACCTTCCTTCTTCTACCAAGCTAAATAGAACCAGTTCATTATAAAAGGTTCACCTGTGGGATATTCACCGAAATGAAATAAAAGCTCAGGTTCTGACTTCCCTGTCATTGGCTATTCTATTAATAGAACTGAGGCTATGGATCTGCATAAACGTTACCACCATCTTGAGAGTTGCATATAATTGTTTTTCCATTACTTCTCCCTGCTGGAGAGTTGTTGAGCTGCTAACGTATTTTAAGTAGACATTATAACATTCCCATGTGCAGTTTTGTGGCACACATGACTTGAACTTTCAAAGAAAGGCAGGGATGATTGGGTTGTGCTATACAGTGTTTCATTATAGATACAGAAGGGAAACATGATTTAAAAAGTTCTGCACCTCTTTTTCTGGACTCCTAGGGAAAAAGCCACCTGTTTGGTAGCAAAAAAAAAAAAAAAAGGTCAAACTCTCAAGGATTTTTATGTTTTGTTTTTGTTTTGCTGTTCATAGTGAACTTGAAGAGGAAAAGTAGTGGTGCAAAGGGGCTAAATTTTGGTGTTTATAAGTATAAGCAATACTTGTAAACATTTGTGTTATAGAACTAATACTAGAATAGAACTAATAATAGGAATAGAACTAATATAATGATTGGCAAGCATAATATACAAACTCTTTCAGGATGGCGAGTGAGGGTATAAGTGTGATTTTGATTAGGTAATTGCTGCACTTTGACCATATATGTCAACATTTTCCAGTTTCTGAGAGATGTTCGCTTCAAAACATTTCTGCGTAGTGTTCTGCTAACAGCTCCTTAAACAGAAAATTCTGTTCACTTGCTGCAAAAAACACCTGTTTGTTCTATGTTAAATCAGCCTAAAAGCTGCAGGTTGGACTTCTCCAGGTCAGATCTCACCTCTGCCCTGAGTTATCTAGGTAAACTTAGATAAGCTGATTCTTTTCAGTGTCAACTCCCCGAGTGATATCTTGGAGATATCGCTTGCAGGATTGTTGCTGTAAGGATTGCATCAAGATCATAGTGTGAAATCTTATGCATACTCAAAAAGTGCTGTACAGGTGTTAAGTATTATTACCTTCAAAACAACAAACAAATCTGACAAACCATATAGCTAAATATCTAATAGTAACTATACTTGTTGTTCAGTCACTATTGGACACCCCTTATTTCATCTCTCCCTTATGCACACTGATGAGTAGACATATTATAGCACAATCCAATGCATGTCTTCTAAGAAGTAATCTCAATGGAATTTACTCTCGGGTTAGAATATAGACCAGTCCAGCCATGGTGGCAGGATTTTTGATGGTGGGGCACTTGCCCAACTTCCTCGGTGTACAGGCAACCTATGGTTGTAGTAGAGCGGTGCTGTTCAAATGGTGGGTCGCGACCCACCATAGAGAGCAAAAAGAGCCATTTCTCCTTAAGGGAAGTGGCCCAAGAAAGCAATGCCTGGCCGTGCCTCAGTAATTGTGGTGCTGCAGGCATTTAGGAACATTTGCCCTTACCTGGGAGGGTGTCCCAAAGCATTGGGGAGCCTGAAACCACCTCCATGGGCCTCTCTGATGCTTAAAATTGCTCCGTGTACAGTTGGAACTCACTTTCATTGTTGTTATGCTTATTCCACGTGCTTTCGTGGTTATTATGTTTAGTCTTCATACTGGTTCCAGTTCTCATAATGGTATATTACCCCCCTTTCAGTAAGATTTCACTATAGCTTCACTCGGAGCCGTGTTTTCACCAGCTTCAGTACTTAGAACAAAGGCTTCAGTTCTCATTTCATCATCGTTGTTCTTTTTTCTTTTCTTGTGATATTTTGCTGCAGTATCTTTGGGGTTACTCCAGTTTTAAAGAAAGAAAAAGCCATTTTTTTAAAAAAAGAAACATGAAGAGAAATTTTGACATAGCCAAAAGCTCTGTCTAGACCAGGGGTCAGGGAACTTTTTTACCTTTTACCCCAAAATATATTTAGATACGGCAACGTTACCCCCCCCCCGCCAGAACAAAAGAAAAAAAATTACATATTGGAACCCATTGCTTTTTATTTGATTAATTAATGAGCTTAATTAATGCTATGTAAATATGAAGTTGGAAAGGGCGGAGCAAAACAAAACGGAGCCAGCCAGCCAGCGATGGAACCAGAATGGGGGTAATGGACGGTCGTGCTGCCAAGACACAGCCAGGCATGCATATAGATTCATATGCATGCCCGGCTGTGTCTTGGCAGTGCAACCGTCCATTACCCCCAGGAATTTCATTTTTACCCCATTTGGGGTAATTTACCCCTGTTCCCTGACCACTGGTCTAGACTGTATTTTGCATTACTGGACGCGGTGCAATCGGTGAGCAAACCCAACAAAAATTGAAACTTGATTTTCTGTATTTCTTATAAATAATCCACCCAGTTACTCCATTTTACCCAGTTGCTGTTCTCCATGTTATGTGCTCTCATAATACTTGTAACATGATAACATAATACTTGTTGTGGATCAATGTGTCTTTTAGACATTTTCAGACATTTTCAGACATTTTAGACATTGTCTTGCTTGTTTATATTACGTGAAATGTGTTGCAGAACAGACATTCTTGGGCTATCACTGCCTTCCTAATTAAGTTGTGATTATGAGAAAGTGTGCTGTATATGTGGCAGCAGTAAAGGAGAGCTCATATTAGGCAAACAGCTTATGTGGTTTATTTATTTAGGGCAGTCGTTCCCTAACTTTTTAGCATCGGGACCCACTTAAAAGAAAAAAGATGTACTTTACCAGTCACTCAAGCCTCTGTGTCTATAATGGTGATTGGGCAGCAGTCCCCCCCCCCCCCAAGTAGCAGGTTGTTTAACCCTTGATGTACATAGTTTAATCTACCCTGTCAGTTTCACGAACCACCCCAAAGTGGGTTAGGACCCACTTGTGGGCCAGTGCCCCATAGTTTGGGAAACACTGATCTAGGAACTTTTGGTGGGTTTTAATTTAAAGACTATGAGTTGGGCAGTGACTTCAGGTCCTGTTTAATATGGTTTGAGTGAGTAAATGATGAGGTTTACAAAAAAGAATATTTTCTTTACTACTACAGTTTTAATAATTTGTGTAATTTTCATAATCGATAGCAATGACTAGTAATACATTAAATAAAGGAGAACACATAGTGAGAAGGATGCATGTATTAAGTTCTTAAGAATGAATGTGCAAGGTGAAAATTGTATGCCCGCTTACTTGAAAATGAATCCTATACCGACTCATTCAGCTATGATTGTATCTGGTTAGAACAGTTGGGCTCCCACTGACACTTCTTGTGAAGTTAACACTTTCTCTTTCATGTTCCGTACATCCCAGGATAGGGGAGATATTCTTTCTTGCGAGAAAAAATATTTGATGTAGCCTTTGCCAACACACCACTATGCAGCTGTAGTATAGGAACCTAGAGACGTGGCCTGATTTGAAAAGGTGCTGAGCACCCGAAAGCTACTAATGAGGACAACAGGGAATCTTGTGCTCAGCAGTTTTCCAAATCGACCCTCGTATTTGGGTGATTAACAATAAGATTTTTCTGTATCTCTTCGATAAGGAAATGTTATTTTAACCGTCTGTGTAGCTTTGTGGTGGTTCCTACAGTATTAAATAAAGCTTAATGGCCAGTCCTATGGGCATCTGGGCCACAATCTCAAACATTACTTCCTGGGAGCAAGCCTCTGGGATGCAACACTGCCTGCCCCTGAGGAGATCCATGGAGGACCATGCACACACCACAGTACATGGACAGAAAGACCAAGGAAAATGCCCTGCCCACAGGTGAGCTTCTAGAACAGCATCCACACATGATGCCACTCACTTGGGACTGCCCACACATACCTGGCCGTCTGGGGCTGGCCTTCATGGACTGTATCAGTCATCTGGTCACCCTCTACATGAAGCCTGACAGGGTGGCCACATCTCCAGGCAGCAGTTGGATGGGCAGAGACCCATGGGCAGAGGCGTCATTCAGTACTCTGAATACTCTGGCCCGGTACTCTGTTCCGCTAGTTCCGCGGAGCTCCTGGGCCGCACCGCTGCCTCGGAGGACGGGCGAGCTGCTGCTGGGCTGCCCGCCCTCCCTTGCGTCCGGAATCGCTCTAAAATGGAGTGATTCCGGCGCAGTGAGGCTTGGGGGGGGGCGTGGCAGCGCTCCGCCATAGGGCAGAGGGCTGTCAATCATCCGAGCATTCCGGTAGTTGGTGCGCTCGGATGACATCACTGCCCATGGGCACATATGCAGATGGAAATCCTGTGTGCTAAAGGTTCTAGCCATGGTCTTTAAGAAGCCTGCAGCGAAGAGGCAAGATCCAGACCCTGCTACATACGTGTGTGTGTGTACACATATAGCCCTGGATTTGCAGCCTCCATACTGCTGCCGGACTGACAGGGAGAGAGGATAGAGGTAGCTGATCATCATCGTCAGCAGCAGCAATCTGTATCCTCATTCCTGGAGGCCTGGACCAGGGTATCAATATTGAGGCAGCAATAGCTTGGTAGATGGGAGAGGTAGTGGGGTGGAGGGCCTGGATGCTGCAGACCATTTGCCACTGCATTATTATTGATTAAAAGATAATGGTGTCACTACCTTTCTCACCTTAAGGTGAGCCCCATTTAGGTCTTGTGGTTCCCACAATGCACATGGCCAGTGGTTCTCAAACTGGCTTCCTGGGGAACCGTGGAAACCAACCTGGGGAGTCTTAGAATCCTTGCGAAAAACCTGCTGCCCCATTCAATGTATAGGTTTGTAGCTCTAATGGGGAGCTGCCAGTCGAAAATGTTTGGGAACCACTGCACCTGGCCATAGACTACAATGAATCTGGAGCTTGCACGAAGTGCAGTAAACCCAGTACTAAAGGAGAAGTCTCTTAGTTTTGAACTGGTTTATTTGGGAGCTGTCTGTTCTGCTTCCATAATGTGGCACTGACTTAACTTCCAGGGATATTTGTCTTGGAAGACTGAATGGTGAGCTCTAGAAGACGTCAGCTATTGACTGGAATCCTATCATTTATCTGAGTCCCTCTATTATTTGAAAAGTGCTTGAGAGGTAATAGGTGGCAATTTGCATCCTTTTGTTCTGTGATTGTTTCCTTGCAGGTGCCTTTCGCGGGTTCTTTGTTAGGATAAAAGGAACATCACAGGTGAACGGAAGAAGTGGAGCAAAATCATGATCTGATGATTGTCTGCTTTTGTTGCTTTGAAATTCTACCAATTTGGAACTGTTTTGCAAAGGCAAACAAAGAAACAGGAAGCTACATTTTTCATGCCATGTAGAAAGCAGACAGAATTGCTCCCTTGGGCATGCATTGTGCCTGCTCATTCTTCCTTTATTTTTCTGTCATTCAGGTTTGTGCGCTCTCTTTCTCCTCCCCAATATACACACCATTAAGATCCTTGCCCCCTTCAATACCTTTACAAGGATTCAGACAAAATAGTGCTAATCTTTTTACACACATGCATGCACGCACGCAAGCACACACACAAACACATACATGCGGTACCAACAACATATTGGGTACTTCATGTACATGTGTATAAGTCGATCTAATGGATAAGTCAAGAACAAGTTTTCAACCAAAAATCATATAATTTGCTATGCCCTTCGGATAAATCAAGTGTAAAACTTAGGGGGGGGATGCAATTCTTTGAAAATTGTACTGAGGCATCAACAGAAAGTCAACACAAAAAAGGAGTCATTTTACTTTCTTTTGAGGCAGAAATGAGAAATGGAAATATTCTCCAAATAAAACAAGAAGGAAGAGAGATGAAGGTGCTTATGGGATTTGTAGACTTTGTGAGGAGTACAGTACAGCACCTCCATAGCAGCAGCCTTCATAACAACTACAATTCCCATAAACACCTTTCCCTCTTTGCTTGTTTGGAGAAGAAGAAAAATTGCTACCATTTTTTTTGCTTGCAGTCTATTGGTGCCTGAGGACATTTTCCTGTTAAGTAAAAGGGCTCCATTTTTTCCTATCCTCCTGCTTTCTGCTTCTTAGCCCAGTCACCCCCAAACTACTGTTATACCATATTGACCAGTGTATAAGTTGATTCATGTTTTCAGGGTCAATTTTCAGGCACAATTTAGAATTATACGTGAGTATATAGAATAGTTTCTACCATCTACTTAATTTAAATAAACTGAGGCGTCTGTATTAAAATTTGTAGCTAACCCATGTACTTAGGATTTTTCATTTGGGCAGATAGTGTTGAAAAACTTGAATAATTATTTAATTATTATATTTTATGTCTTTTAGGATACTTACATTTTCTCTAGTATTTTAGGTGAGTTGCCTTTGGTTTCCTCTGTGTTAGAAAAGTGGATTGTGAATTATAAGATACTGTATATAAAATATGATATATTAAATTATATAACTGGCCATACAAGATCTCCTACATTGTTGTTTAGTTTTCCTAAATCGGTAACTATTGTTCATAGGGGTATTCATAAAAATGTATGCCTACAGAATCTCATTAAAGAAACAGATTCTATGTGAAACCCTAATGCAGCTGTTGACAGCATAATTAAAATGATTAATTTAGGGCAGGAGAAATTCTGTCAACGAATTAAAAAAATAATCTAGGACAATACATTTGATCAGTACAGAAAAGTGAAAAGGAGAGACAATTTCATAGAATGTGGAGGAAAGAATATAGCCACGATGACACTGAGGCTTAAATGTCTTGTAGAAATAGAATGTGCTTCTTATTTAAACAAAAAAAAAAAAGTATTAAGAAGTTAAATCTTGAAGGATGAGTGAAACCTGTCTTTCTTTGATTGGAATGGATTTGCATTCCATAGTGTCTGGTGCATATGTGTATTTAAGAGTTCATCATGCAGCAATAAAAATCTGTTAGTGCAGTAGTTCCCAAACTGTAGGTTGGGACCCACCAGTGGGTTTTGAGCCACTTTCAGGTGGGTCATGATGTACCTAGAGCAGCCATACTGAGAATATGGGAAGATGGGATCCCAGAAAGGGAGAGGGCTGTGTGGTTGTTTTGCTTAGTGTCAAAGTTGTAAATAGGCTTTTTTCCCCTTTCTGATTCACTTTGTTATTGGAAAATGGCTGAGAAATAACTCAATTTATTGCTGCATTCTTAGGAAAGCAGCAGGCTCTGATGTCATAATGACAGCACTTCAAGCCATGGCATCACTTCTGGTGCATTCCAGACAGATTGTCATTCTAAAAAGTGGATCCCGGAGCTAAAAGGTTTGAGAACCACTGTATTAGTGTGTTCCAGACAGCAGACCTATTGCTAAACTAGTGCTAGTCTTGGTCAGCATGAATTGCACGCTATGGCCACAATCCTAAGCACACATTCCTGGGAGTAAGCCCCACTTGGCAATTAGGGACTTTCCTCTGTGTAAACATGCATAGGATTGCGCTATATGAAGCCTTCTGCAAGGAAGAAGGGTGAGCCTAATATATTTGGTGCTAGGCGAGTCAAGCCAATTTATTTATTCATTTGAAGAATTTATATCCCGCCTTTCCTATGCTGAAGCAAATTCCCAAGGCAGCTTACATGGGCAGGCTAGTCTAAGCCACTGTTTTTTCAATGGTGTGCGGTTGTTGTTTTTTACAAATATGTAGGGTTACCAGATACAAATTGGTACAGACTGCCTTTACCTTTAACCATTGTATAAAACAGGGAATTTTGGCAGGTGCAGGTTAACAAAGAGTTTAAAAAGCTACACCTGCCAAAATTCTCTCTTCTTTACACTGATTAAAGGGATAGGGACTCTGCACCCATTTGTATCTGGTAACCTTACAAATATACAGTATTCTGTGATTCACTGAATTCTCAGTCCCAGATGTAATCTTCACAGTGTGGTTCTCTCCTCTGGCTGTGCGAAATCAAGCTTCCGACCGCAGGCAATCGTAAGTCAAGCCTGGAAACATCCTTAAGGTCATTTTCCATTCTTTGCTGGCTGGCCGTCTCACACACTGCCACGTTTTTCTCACTTCAATCCCCTCTTCTTTTGACGTTTCCTCCATTAAATGTATATTTATTTGTAAAAGAAGTTCCAACAGTTTTCTCCTAATTTCTGCACATTTTTATCCTAGCAGTGGAGTTTTCCTTTACTTCCGCCTGTTTGTTTCTTTGTGTTTGGAATCAGTTTGTGCATTAGACTGAGTACTATTCAAGGAGTTCCACCAAGGCGTATTTGGAATTCTTTTTCTTCCCAAAAGGAAATCTGAGGATGCTGTATGTAAAATAAAAGAAAGCCTACTCCTTTCTCCATATTAATATCAGATTAACCAGTACTGGTTTCTTTTTTTTTTAACTTCCCTCTTGTGACAATCAGAACTGCGCTGAAATGCTACAGTTGTGGCATGGTGAAAGAATTCTGGTACATTTTATTGTGAAACGGAATTCCGTGCAATCAAGTCAGAGAGCTTTTTTCAGCACATTGTGCGCCACCTTGTTTTAATGCACAAAAGCCAGTTAAGTGAGTGACAGCCCAGTCCTGAACTGCTCAGCTCCCATCGGAACAGCGGTACCGAAATGGCAGCTTCTGGAGGCTCCTCAGGAGAAGGGGACATTTACTTCCCTTCCCCCGGGGAAAGCCCCATTGCCTTCAGTGGGGCTCATCGGCTCACTGCCAGTGGTGAGTCAAGCAACCCCATGTTGGGCTTCCCAGGCGAGGCACGGGGGGATAAGATCCGTCGGTGGAAGCCACCACCAGGTCACCCCCTCACTAGCCTGCTGCTCCCCCCTCCACCCAGTTCTTCCTGGCTCCCCGCTTCCCTCTGCCCCAAAGGGGCTTACCAGTCGTCAGAACTGCTGGAGTGCTGGCCGTCTGTCCACTCAGCGCAAGCAGTAGGGTGTTGAGGACATGCTTTTCTGCACAATTGTGACACTTTAATCTGGTGGTAAGCATGTACTGCCAGCAATAGAACCTTCTGGATCAGGCGCTGAGTATTTTACTGATGAGATCTTTTGTGCATCCAAGGGCAGTGATAGAACCCATGCTTTGCACTTAGACATGCCAGGTTCAGTCCTGGGCATCTTCCACTTAACAGGGTTCTGTTAAGCAGGTGATAGGAAAAGAAGATACGTATTTATACAATGATATACAGTTTAATTTGAAGAAGTCCTCTGGAAAATTTATTTATTTTATTTATTTCAAGGATTTTTACCCCGCCTTTCTGCCTAAAAAGGCATTCAAGGCGGCACTACAAAAACAATTAAAAACAGAATAACAACATCATAATTTAAAAATAATGATTAAAAGCAATATAAAATACAATATACAAAACTGCTGCTATTTGGAGTAGATAACTCTGAGCTAGATGAAATCATGCTTTGGCTCAGTAGAAAGGTGTATTATATGTTCAGAGCTGTATGTGTGCATTAAGCCTCCATAGACCCTTGAATCCTGCTCATAGGGTATGATAAAATGAATTGAGCATGGTTAAGTGAAGAGCACTTGAAGGTGCTTAACTTGTAGTTGTAAGCACTTCTCTCCCCCCCCCACCCCCAAACCATCATAGTGGTTTGACATCCTTAGTTGTGAGGATTGATTTCCGTTTTATTTCCAGGCAAGCCTGCTAAGACTAAATTTCTGCACCAAACTTCTGGCTGATTATCATGATTTGTGTTTGTGGGAGAGTGCGTGCATCTCCCATGAAAAGATCAGTCATTTTTAACTGACCTTTTCAGAGTTAAGTTTGTGCACAGTGTGTAAATAAGTGGTAGCCCAGTTTCTCTTGGGAAGAAGGACATTGAATGAATTGAAGGAAATAGTAAATTATACAGATTCCATAAAATTCCCAGTCTCTCTCTCTCTCTCTCTCTCTCTCTCTCTCTCTCTCTCTCACTCACTCACTCACTCACTCACTCACACACACACACACACACACACACACACACACACACACACACACACACACACACACACCCAATCACCCACTGTTCCCATGCAGGGGTTCCAAAGTAGAGCAACCTGTACTGTTTTTTTAATCAACGAAGGTAGACAAATTTCTTGTCTTTGTTCATTCTTTGAAGGGGAGCATAAAATGCATTACTTTCGTAGAGCGAACTGCTGTTATTGGGAACCAAATGTGACATCCCCAGAAAATGACAAGTGTGGCTGCCACCCTAATATGCTGCAGACCTTTTACAGAGATACCACCACTGCCTCCAGGATACATGAAGTGATGCTAAAAGGCACAGGAATGAGGACATGTACCTCAAATACTAATAGCAGCGACAATGTACAGAGTTTATATATCCTTTTGCGCTCTCCCTGTCTTCTCTTCCCCCCACCTCCAGATGACACTTGAAAGGAATGTTGTAAAATTCTACATTCTTCATGGCCCATATAGCCAGACAAAACACTCTCTGTTTGCTATCGCTTGAAAACGAAGCTTTAATTTATGCAGTTCATCAATGCGTTTTATGGCAGGGCTGTGACTCTCGGCTTTGGCGAGTGAGCTTCTCAAGTTTCCTTTTGGCGGTTCAGGAGTGTAACTGACTTCTTTCTACTTTTAAAGTAAAGTTTGGGTTGTTGTTTTTTTTAAAGACTTCCACAGTTTCCCCCCCTCCTGTCTCCATCAGTGCATACATGACAGCTGCCTCCTTAGAATGCCTAGTGTTATTTTCAAGCTTTTTGTGTTGATCCTGGAGACTGCATCTCATGACAGTATTAAGACTAAGGGGGTAATTCTAACTGGAGCTAGGCTGGCACAGTTAGGCCAGCACAGTTTGGTTGGCATAAGGGCCACTGTAAAGCATGTTTGGACCCCTCTTGGAGTCAGGGAGGATGGTGCACATCAGTGTGATAACCTCTCTGACTCCAAGAATGGTCCAACATACTTTATGGTGTCCCTTGTGCCAGTCAAACTTTGCAGGCCTATCTGTGCCAGCCTAACTCAAGAATAGGAGTGCGTTCTAAAGTTTGAGTCCAGAAGGCATTTCCAATAAGGAATGCATAAAGGGGGTCTCCTCTCATGGTCCTCTGCCCAGCATTCCAGGTGTCCTCTTCCAAGCATAGCATGGGATGGAAGAAGGGTTGTAACAAGAAGCGATTAAGAAAACACTGTTGCACACTGTTGCCTGAGGTCATCCAAGAATGCTGCCCTCCCCTCTGCAGGTGCACACCCCTTACCTGACTGCTTCCTCTGTGGCTCTTTAATCAAAATAGGAAGTGCAGAGCATGCTGGGATGCCCATGCATGCCCATTCAGTCCACAGTTCCTGCTTTGTGTGGAGGAAGAAGTGATCTTGCTCATTCCTCCATCTGGCTTCTTAAACAACAGAAAATGTAGAGTGAACTCAGCAGTGTGGCCCCCTGTCTTCACACAGTGCTGTTTTCTGCAGTGGGCTCTTTAAACAGCAGTTTAAACAGCACAAAGGAAAAGCTCAGAGTCAGGGAGCCGAATTGCTGCATTCCAAGGATTGGGTGATCTCACTTTCCTGGTTCTTTAAATGACGTAGGAAATACGGAGCTTGCTGGGAAGCGATCCCAATGAGCTCCACATTTCCTCCTTTGATTAAAGAGCCCATGCAGACAAAGGGGCAAGTCAGGAGGCTGCAGAGGACTGGTTCAGGGGTGGGATGTGGCAGGTGTCTGTTTGCCACCTCTCCGTTGCCGCTGAAGCAAATGTCATAGTTTGCTTCATGGGTGGACCAGCCTTGCGGCTGGGGGAGCTGAGACAAAAACCCACTTGATGCCTTCCTCATCAATTTCCCAAGGCGCATCACTATTTGACTTTTCTCGGATCCAAACGCAACCAGTTTCACAGAGGAGCTGATGTACTTTAGGTGTCCGGTAAATAAGCAGGCAAATGCTTAATTAGAAAGGAAAAGCACTCATTCTCAAATGACCGTAACGCTGCCCCCAAAATCACTCACACATGCGCGCGCATGGGTGCATGCTCACATATGCACACTTTTTTCAAATACTATTTTAAAATTGGGCTGTCCTTTGAATTGTTTTCAAATTCAGGTAGAAACTTCAGTTGTGGCCTGTCCCGTGATGTAACATGCACATGATTACCAACAAAAACTGTTGCCTGTGTGCATAGAGTGCATTAGCATGAGTAATGTCATTGAAATTATATTGCCACTGGCAACCCACCAACCAGCTTTGAGACTGCCCAGCATTGCAGTTTTATTGCAAGTCTTTTATTTATAGGCGCTTTCAAGAGCTGTACCAGATATTTACTGCAAGCTCACGTGATGTGAATTCATTGGGTATGAATTTGAATTTTGGTAATTTGTCATGATGGAAAAAAAAAATGCGTTCATTTTTAAGGCACGTTTGGGCTGCCTACTGCAATGATGCATTCTGTTCCTGGACAAGATCCTTTGTTTTTGTGAGTAAGGTTTGTGTGTGAGTTGGTAGGTACATGTGCTTCAGACATAACTGGGGATCGGTGTGTCCCACTCAGCAGCAGATTCAGAATCCCAAGGACAATGAGAGCGAAGGCAGGTATTCACCAGCTACAAGCAACAGAGTCTAAGGCAGACAAACAGTCAGATATCAGAGGTGTAAAATGTAAGAGTCTGGCGATAGTTCAGCAAGATCTTCTCAGAAAATCACCTGCTCAGTCTAAAGAGCTTTTCCTTGAGCTGAGGCTTTGGATGGAGTAGTATTGGCTGTCCAGGTCACATGGCTGCATCATCTATAGGGCTTGGAATACTTCCTAGGTCATGGGTGTCAAACTTGTTTTGACCAAGAAGGTTAGATTGACTGGAGTCCGCATGACGTCATTTTTTTGAAGCTTCCGGGTCAACAAATATGGCTGATGCAGATCATTGCTGCCAAGGAGGATTGCCGCGAATTCATGAATAAAAATCTCCCTGCACGCGTGTAAAAGTTAATTTCAACCTCTTTAAGCATGCCTGCGTGTTCCGCAAATGGGTGTGCGAATCGCTGAACGAAAAATGGGATTTAATTTCCACGGAAAGATTCATGTATTCACATTACATCGGTTCAATAAAACGACCGTTAATTGAAACAGTGAGTGCCTTTTTTTTTGAAGCTGTGTAATTCCTTGTTGTTCCTAGCAGTCTTATTCACCATTTTCTGACACCCATTTTCTGTTAATGGTGTAGAAGGTAAGAAAAAATATATTTTCCCCCTCCGTTTTTCCCCCTTCCCGTTTACACTTTTTTTCCCGCCTTCCATTTTCTACGGTAATATTTTCGAACTTCTGGACATTAACAGAATTTGGTTTTTTGGGGGGGGGTGAGTGTAGAAGTTTTCAAAAATACTCTTCGTAGTCTAGAAGTAAAAAAAAATTCCTCTCATATTGACAACTACTTGTGTCAGGAAGAGATTTTAATGTAATTTTCCTACTGTAATACTTATGAAATTTTGAACATTAACAGACATTCTTTTTATGGGGCATGGCCGTTTTATTTTTGCTTGCGTAGATTTCAAAAAATAAGTCTGTCAAAACAGTGCAATCCGAGTTTAAATAGACAGCAAGTAGCATTTCGTCTGGTATGTTCAGTAATATAATTATGCGGAATTAAACCTTGTAATTGCATATTAAATCATAATTAGGTTACCAATGATGTTTCTACAAGATCACGTTTTTATTTTCGTAAGTTTTTATTTTTATTCAGTCCTAAACAGTACAAGAAAAGCAATCTGAAATGCTTGGAATAAGGATTGTTTTGAGTCAACCAACATGGCTGCTAAGCCCGCCCCCTGGCTTCACTAGGTTCCTATTAATTTGACAGAGATGCGGACTCCAGTCATTCTACCTCCATGGTTTTGACGGGGCCAAATAGCATTCATGGTGCCTGCTGAGGGCTGGAACTGATGTTATTAAGTAGGAACAAGCATCATTAAGCAGATGGTGACCAGACCATCCCCCCAAAACGCCCCCCTTTTTTTCTCATGCAGGAACTTATTGCCTGCAAATGGCAGAAAAGAAAATATGCAACTCTTAATCATATTTTCATAATGGGAGAGCCCAATTAGCATGCGGGTAGCCCCAGTTGCGGACTCAGCCAATGGCTGCTCAGGGACAGAGGAAGAGGCGGTCTGCCCCTCCGCTATTTCCCCACCCTTGTGCACCTCTGCACTCTGCTCCAAAGCCATGCCAGGCTCCATTATGGAGCCATATGATGGCAGGGGAGGGTGGGCAGGCCGAAACCGCTTGCCTCTCTGAGGCAAGCACTGGGAAGGAAAGGAAGGAGAACCCCAACACAGAAACAAAAGGAAAGAAAAACCCCATCAGTGCACTGGAATTTGTTTCCCCCTCCCCCAGTCCAGTGGTACCCACTCATACAAAGCGTATCAAGCTTTGGAGAAATGATAAAGTCATGACAATTTGTGACAAGGAAAGGAAGAGATAGGAAGAGATACAACTGGGACATTATGCTCCTATGTATACCCCATATCCTAGCAAGGTGTGTTAAGAAGTTCAAAGATAGTGCTAGACCAGCATTTTTCAACTGAAGATATGCATACCACCAGTGGTATGTGAGGTGTTGTCCAGTGTACGCAAAGGGCTGTAAAGCTGAGACACAGTTGCTGCTCCCTGTTCTGTAGCCATTCCCAGCTTTGCCGAGTCACTGCGCCCTGTTCTCGCAAGCCCCAGACTGCTTCTCAGCTTTGGCTCCCTGCGCACCACTGGACGACACCTTATGTACAACTGGTGGTACCGCCCTGAGCCTTGTAAGCCCAGAAGTGATGCCATGGCCCCAGACATTTTAGGTCTTGGTGGTACTTAATTGCAACAGGAGAAGTGGAACGTTCTGAGAAGCCGGTTGAAAAACACTGTGCTAGATAGAAGTGTCTAGTCCGTATAATTCAGAACTGTGTAATTCACAGCCTTTGGAGGGTAGTTTGTGTAACTCCTGTTTAGTTGGAAAACTCCCACTAGAAGCAAAAAGGAAGACTAATATGGTGGTCTTTGCTGAATATCAGTGGAGAGAATTTATTGGCCATTCCTTGTTTATATACACGCACGCATGCGCGCACCTTCTCTGGGTGTGGCTTTGCTGCAGCACTGCTGTTAGAACGCATTCTAGCAGTACAGAAGCCCCAAACCTTCCATCTTGTCATGTGAAAACAGGCATTCCATATGGAAATTGCACAGTTGAAGCATGTTAGGACAAGTTCAGTAGCCTTTGGTATAAGATATGAAAGGCCTGCCTTCTTTGCCTCAGTTTGGTCTAGCCTGGTAGTTTACATGCAACATAAAAGGAAAGCAGCTCGCAGTTCCTGGAGAAAGGCTTTGGGTGTACGAAAAGTACAGTATTGTACAAATCTGCATCCTGCTGTGCTACGCGGTAAGAGAATCTGAAAGGCTCTGCAGTTTCTAAGTGCCTTTGGAGACTACCTCTCATAAGCTGATATGTAGATATTTTACTGCAGGAGAGTCATCAAGTTAGGTTATTAAAGCAAAAAGGCAGAGTCCTGTGGCTTCTGTGAGAGTTAATGGCCTATTATGGCATGAGCTTTCATAGGCATGATCTGATACCTTAAGTGGTGATGTTCTTCCTTTCCCCCATTATCTCTGATTTGATTTCTTTAACTTGGATTGACCTTCACTATATCTCAGTGAAGGTTGGCAAGGGAAAAGCAAAAGGTGATAAGGATGCGAAGAATATGGTTGGATGACTGAACTGTGAAATGTGGCTACAATACACAGCATGCATTGTTAGAACACCAAATCATAGATGAACAACAGGCATGCTGGAGAAAGTTCAAGTGTTGGTGCTTCCCATAGATAACGGTTTCACATCCCCAGTGATGAGCCCTCAGCTGTAAGCTACTGGAGTAAGGAAAAAGTGTGAAGCTTTTTAAGGCATAAGGCATGTGTACTCCTCTGCTCCCAGGGGCAGGGTCTACCCAATACATTTCAGGACAGAGTGAGGATTTGATCTTGAGTTTCCCGAGTCTGAGTCTGCACTGTTTGTGTGCTACACCACACAGATTCTCCAGATCAGGAATAGGTTGGTAAATGGATATCATTTCTTCATCCATTTCTACTTCATCCACCTAAAACACTTCACTATTTTCTCTACCTCATCTACCTAAAACACTTGGCTATTTCTACATAAAACCTCATGTCTTGATAAACCAATGATATTTGGAAATGCTGCAGGAGTCATTTTGTCTATGTACAGATGATGACCCTCAAGGTATTTCTGGAATCAGTCTGATTCTTGAAAGTCAATCAATATGGCAACCCACAAACTTGTCACTGGATCAGAGGTGACTATAGCGAAGGATTATCATGGGGAAAGTCAGTAGGAAAGGAAAGTTTCGAAGAATGTATTTATTAATTACAAAAGGAAGATAAAGTCAATCCTCATTAACTGCTAGGATTAGGTTCCTGGAAAACCTTGCGGATAGCAAATTCGCAGTTAATAAATCATTGATCCTGTAGGATCAGTGGGGTTAAGTGCAAGGGGTATCTTATCTGCCATCAGAAGAATCCAGCAGAGACCCTCAGGAAGGCAGCAGAGTGGAAGTGCCAAAAGATCTCTGAGTGCTGCAGACGCCCTCCAGAGACTGCAGGGATCTTCAGAATGCCAACTGCGACCAGCATGGATCCCTCAAACATGTTGGTGGATGCTTCTGCCAGTCATTTTAAAGGGGCCAGTGCTGATTGCAGGTGCCATTGCAGGTGCAGCCTTTATACGGTCTCTGCATAGGGGATAACAAGGACAGAGGCCCAGATACGGAGGAAAGTAGCAATTTTGCCCCTTGCAGATAAGCGGTGTCGCAGATAGTAAGGTTGCATACAAGGAGGATTGACTGTATATGCATTTTTTTTTAAAAAATGTAGATCTTTCCATACAATATGTGGCCTTGTATAAAAAAATGTTCAACTTCTGCAATAATAGAATATTCCTAACAACATCTTGAAATCATCAGAATATATAAATTGGATTTTTTTGCCCCAAAATTACAAAAAACAAACACAGTTGACTTTTTGCTTTGATTCACAGTTTGGGTTGTAGCTGGTTAGGAATCATACATTCCTCCTGATAGAGAACCAGAATAAAATTGGAGAAGGAAACTTGAGCCATGCTAGAGGTGAAAAAGATGAGAAAGAGACACATTAGAGGTAAGCAACTCTTATGTAGGACCAGTCAGTTTCTCCTGATTACATCTAGCACATCTGTTATGCAAACTCTCATAACCCTTTTGTGAGCTGGCTATGTCTTCAGCTCAGTGGGAAACCATCGGAAAAATGAGTTCGTTTCCATCAGGGAGAAATAAATTTAACTAGCCATGGTGCTTTTGTGCCCTTTTTTTAATCGGCCAAAAGCAAAATTAGGCATAATTGAAAATGTAAGCATGATTTGCTCATAACCCGTTAGTGCTTATTTGGGAAAAGTACAGATGGAGATTCTGAGGCTTAATCTTTGGAAATATACCCACTGTAATGAATACTCTGGTGTTTGAACCTGAGAGGTCACAACTGTCTTATGGTGGGTGGTGGTGGTGTATTTTTGGTGATATTTTTTCCAAAATTTATCGATTAAAACAGCAAATTGTGGTGTTATGTATTTTTATTCTACATTCTCATTCCAAGTTCTTATTTTTATTAGTTTTAAATGCTTTAAAATCGGACTAGGTAGACAATATAGGTGAAATAGTGTCAGCAGATGCATCCACAGTATTATTTTTAATTGGAAAAGTTATTTTAATTTCTGAAAAACATCTTAAACGCCAAAATGCAGTGTTCTGTATTTTTATTCAGATATTTTAACCGCCGGAAGGCAGTGCTTAACCACCAAAAAGCGGTTTTCAACAACATCAACAACAACAACACCCACCCCTACTTATGGCAACTTTGAAGGTTCATAAGCCTCCCCAAGTAAAATATATTGATTGTTTATCTCAGTGTTATAAAGGACAAAAAGGATGGTAGGCAGCAGACAATGTCTTGGTGTCAGTTCCCCCTAATCAAAATGGTCTGTCAATACACTATTTCTCACAGAGGAATGCTGTCTGGCTATCTTTCTCTTCTTGGAAAAATGACGGCTTCTCTTCTTCAGCTTTCCTTGCCAAATGACACCCAGAAGTTCCTGCCTGCCGAAAATTAGACAGGAGTGTGAGGACTGTGACTTTCACACGATCTGATACGTATTCATAAGTTGCTGGCGTTTTCTGCTTAGCTAGCTTTTATGAATAACAGCCTCGTTTATTGGTAAACTGACAAAACGTCTTTGACACCAGAAACACGTGGACGTTTTTTGATGAGAAAAGAATAGCAAGTGTCCAGTGTTTTAACATGATCTTCACTTTGGGGCTTGCCTTGAAAAGCTAATAGTGTGCAGTGAAGGGGAAAAAGAACACTCTTGGAAGATAGCGGAAAGATACATATTATCTATCCTTCTGACATGGTGTGAAAACAGTTTGCGCCCAGCTTGTCTATTTACTGAGATAAAAATCAACTCAAGGTTACTCATAATTAGAGATGAGCCAAGGATGTGGTGTTCAGATCTGAATATGGATTAGATTCAGGCTGCAGGTCAGATTGGACGTTTAATTATCTCCTCTGGATTTGAAGGTGTGGTTCCCAAGAGCTTTTGACCCAATGTCAAAACTGTCTGGAGCAAGATTTCATATTCAATCCCATCCTGAAGTAGAGAAGAAAATTTCACATGGTTGTCTTTGATCCTTTTGTCTCGAACATAGGAGGGTGCCAGTCTTGGATCGAAAAGACTTGCATTCAAATCCCTGCTGAGCCACGAAGGTCACTGAATGAGTGGCAGGCGGTCATTTTGAAGGTAGGCATGTACTTTGGAAGCCAGCAGCAAGCCAGATGAAGGCAGGCTGGAACTGAAGGCAGGCAGGTAGCCCCACATGCAGTAAACGACGGAATAGGAAATCCACAGGACTGTTTACTCCTTTTTTCACATTTTTTAATACCACACTTCTTCTAAGGAGCTAGTGTACATGGTTTCTCCTCTCCTTTTGCCCTCACATGGTTTCTCCTCTCCTTTTGCTCTCCTTTTGCCCTCACAAACAACCCTGTGAGGTAAGTGAGAGGCTGAGAGAGGCTGAGAGAGACTGGCCCAAGGTCACTCAGGAAGCTTCATGGCTGAGGGAATTTGAACCTAGATCTTCAATCAATCAATCAATCAATCAATCAATCAATCAATCACTAGTATTTATATACCGCTTTTCAACATGAAGTTCACAAAGCGGTTTACAGGCAAATAATAACATTAAAGTTCCCTGTCCCAAAAGGCTCCCTGTCCCAAAAGGGCTCACAATCTAGAAGAATGGAGAACACCACCAGCAACAGCCACAAGAAAGACACTGTGCTGGGGTGAAGAGGGACAATTGCTCTCCCCCTGCTAAATATAAGAGGACACCACTTGAAAAAGTGCCTCTTGCCCAGTTAGACTGTTAGTCTTTATATCATTCAGTAGCTCCTAACACAGCTTAAGCCCTTTCAGCTCTGGAGTCAGCATCTTGTCATTCCCCCCACTCCTGAATTTCCTCCCCGTTGTCCTCCATGACTAGCTGTCCCTATGGATATCTCCCTCCTGCTCCATCCCTCAGTGTGCAAAGTGAGGTGGCAACCCTCAGGTGGCAACCCTCTTTCTGGCACCTCAGCTTTCTAGACGAGGGTTTCCTTCAAATTCACCATGCCCCATTTTTGTAATCTTTGGCAACAATTCTGCCACCACTCCACAGGCATTCCTGGTCTTGTTCCCCCTGGTTGCCTATTCACCCCTGCTGCTCTACCATTTGAAAAGGGAAGTGGCCACCACTCTTCTCATTTCATCACTTCCTTTTTCCTGGCAGCCATGAAACCTGATGGCATGAAACCACCGGAGCAATGGAGGGTGCAGTGAGGTGATTGCAGAGATGACAGATGCATAATCCTGCCCCAGTAACCACTGATTCGGTATCCACTGTTTCAGTTATCCACAGATACCATGGATACACTTAAAAAGAGGGGAACATTAAACACATCTTTTTTTCCCACGCTTTCTTTAAAAAGGCGTCCTGTATACCCGGTTTAAAAAGTGTACACAGTTTGTCCAGAACGGAACCCCAGCAGATACTGGGGCATGCCTGTGTGCACATGAAACGAGAAGCTTTTTCGTATGATAGAGGATTATGCAGGAAATAATTTTGAAACATTGTTTTTATATATAACAGCAGCAGCAAGAATAGCCTATGCACAATATTGGAAATTTATAGAAATACTGTCACTTGAAGATTGGTAGACAAATATCTTGAATTTAGCAGAAATAGATTTTGCTTAAGAAGGCAGTAAATACGTTTATGAACAATTGGAAGCCACGCATAAACGTTCTGCAAGAGAGGGGGGAAAATGATAACATGATTTGTGGATTTGAAAAATAGACAATTATAATAAATTAATATGAAGAGATTAGAGAAAGGATAGTTAAATGGATTAAAAAAAGAAAGATAAGCTGACAGAGATCGGTATTAAATATGAAGCTGGGATTAGATGCTTAGGAGATTTGATGAAATGATATGTTGCTTTACGCTTGTGTTAATTTAGAAGTAATTTTTTATGTGTTAGAATTTTTAGGTTTTTTAATATTAGTGTTGAGTATGTATTTATGTTAGGTGTGTGATGTGTGTTACTGGTTTGAAATAAAAATTTCAAAACAGAAAAAATGAATAGGAATCTATATAAATAATAACATCCTGAAAACTTAATGAATTTCTAGTCAAATTCAAATAAAGCATATGTTCTAATAACATTGGGAACCTGTCTTTGGGAAAAAGACAAGCATCAAAGTATTCGCCAAACAGAATGCCGTTGACAGACCAAAATCTGTCAAATCCTTTTGACAGCTTAACATGCCAAACTTGACTACATTTATCACATACTTGAGGTGATTGTGTTTCCAACACTTTCCCCTTGGACTAACACGTGCTCCTGAAAATCTTTCACAGGAAAAGAAGAACTTCTAAGAAATGTGAAAGGAATTCTTATCCTTTTAGATAGCTTCAGTGTATTTGGCGTATCAGTGAAATGAGGTGACAAATGCTCATTTCTGCCCTCAGAACTGAAAGCAAAATTCTTTTGGTATTTTTCACCAAAATGAAGTGAATCTCTTGGGGCAAATAACGACTGGAATAGGACAAATCCAAGGCTTGAGAAGGCAAAGTCACCCGAAAGCTCAAAACACCAGCTAAAGTACCGAAGTGTTTTTGGGAAATTCTGAACTATCTTGGCCAAGGCAGGCAAGACCTCTTAACAGGGACATGAACATTAAGCCTATTGCTGAAATCCAACTCGCCCCAGCTCTGGGGAACTGATCAAGAAGGCCATCTTTACAAACACAGAGGATGTACTCACTGTTATTTCACTCTTAATGATGTGCCACAAGTTGAATATGGTTGGTGCTCATGCAGACAGCTAAGCCCAAAGATCTATGCGCAAATAGAAAAAGAGTGTCTGGCTCGTGTTTGGGGCATGTGAATATTACTCGAGATGCCTGCGTGGTCTACTGTCCTTCATACGCCTTCCAGGCAATAAACCTTTTGTGTCTCTCATCAAAGGAAAGGATTTGGAGAAAGTACAGCTCAGGGGCCAGTGATTTCTAAGAAGAAATTCGAGATTTAGCCCAGGAACTGAAGATGTTCCAGAAGAGCTCACAGCCAATAACAGAATCCAGTTCACAGCAGCAGAATTTAAGAGCACAATTCTAACCTGGAGTTAGGCTGGCACAGTTAGGCCAGCAATGTTTGGCCAGCACAAGGGACACCTTAAAGTATGTTTGGACCATTCTTGGAGTTGGAGAGGCCAGCACACAGATGTGCGCAATCTTCCCTGACTCCGAAGTGGTCCAAACGCACCTTACGGTGGCCCTTGTGCCGGCCAATGACTGGGCCGGCCTAGCTGCAGGTTAGGATTGTGCTCTAAATTATTTCAGGCCCTTTTGAAACTTCTGCCTTATCACTACAAGTCCCCAATTTTCTCAAGCAGATGGCAAAGCAGAGAGTGAATGCTGCAGATTACGAAGAAAATCTTAAAGTAGGATCTGCAGGTCGGTACCATGAATAGTTGTTTGATATAATCCAGGTCAGTTGCTAATGGGGAGATAAATCAAACTCTTACTTAAGAGTGACCTGATCGGTTGGAGGGGGGGAGAAGTTGTTGCTATTTTCTGATTGCCAATCTAAACAAGGCCGTAAGTACTGTACTGTATTTCTATAACTGGTGCTACTTGGTGTGAGAACCCCCAACCACTGGAGGCTGAAGACCTAGTTCAGGAAAATGTTGATAAAGGACAATCAAGGCAGGCCCTAGCTACTGTGCAAGGAAGGAATGGAATGTGTAAGATGGAGACTTAAATCGGAGGCAAAATTGCAGAAATTTGACAAATCATCTTCCTCTTCAGAAGTGACAGTCAATCACTAGATATTGAAGGAGTCCCTGAAATCTTAACCGCATCTGATCAGACGGTACCAGAGCAAGCAGGTTATTAGTAATAAGGTTGTCATCTGTTTGGGTTGTGACAGCCAAAACCACTATGGTTTGAAGATTGTGTCTCTGAACTGCTGCTGCTGTTTTCTTTAAGCAAGAAAATGTGTGAGAATTGGAAAATGATCATTATATGGTTTATTCATCTAGGTGGCACTTTTATTAGCAGCTATTTGAACTGACAAGTTACTTTTTGCTCTACTATTTTGGTTCATAAGAACATACGAAGAGCCCTGCTGGATCAGGCCAAAAGCCAAGCTAGTCAGAGATTGAACCTGTACCTTCAGCATTCAGAGAACATGCACTACCTGACTGGTCTGTAACCCAAAATCATTACTAAGACATTTGTTCTCTGAACCACTGTGATTAGCTTCTACTTCACAAAATGAATGAAAGTTGGTTTTTAGCCAGAAACTGTTGATGTGTTGTAGTGTAGTGCTTCCCAATCTGTGGGACATGACCCACCATTGGGAAGCAGAATTGGGCCATTCCCCCTTAAGGGGAGTGGCCCAGTTATGGGTGTTCTGAAGGCGCCGCTGTGATTGTGGCACCACAGGAAACCCAGGTGCTGCCTGCTTAACTAGGGGTCATGCTGATGTCTGAGGGGGTCTGGGAGGCCCACAGCGTCCTCTTTAGGCTCCCACAATGAAGAAGAACACCCTGTTTTTTGCTCAACAAGCACATCCTACTGTTGGCGTGAAAGCAGGAAGTGCTTGTCGTGCAAAAAACGGGGTGCTCTTTTGCATTGCGGAGGCCCGCAGAGGAGGCTACAGACCTCCCAGGCCCCCTCAGACATCTGTGCGACCCCCTGGTAAGTGCTAATCATCATCATCATCATCATCATCACATTTATATACCGCCTTTCTTAAGATTTCTCTAATGACTAGATTTCTCTAATGACTGTAACTCAAGGCGGTTTACATAGGCAGACTTTATTCACAAACGCGGAGGTTTTTACAATTATACAGAAACGCTCTATCTTTCAAGAACAACACTCATAACAGATGGCTTTTTCTGGATTTAGTCTTCTTTCTTAGCCGCCCGTCTGTCTTCTGCTGGCTGACAGCGGCAGAAGACAGCTACAGCTCCTGGGTGTCCTGTGGCATTGCAATTGCAGCAGTGCCATTGGGAGAGCCCTGCAGCCCCAGGCCCCGCTCCCGCAACCACTCAGCGCATCCCCAACATCTGAGCAGGACATTGGGAACCACTGCTTTAGAGTAAGATTATGTTATGTGAAGTGGAAAGATATTCATGGGAGCATATGCATGTTAGGCCTTTTCCCCATGTCGGCAGCTCTCGGTTTCAATGCCCTGCTCTCAGATGTTTGCTCATCGCATCACTGCTTTGCAATATTTGTGTCTCCCAATGGTATCTGTCTTTTAAACTGACTTTTAACAGCAACCTTAAGAGGAAGGACATTTATTGCACACATCTGCACGCGGTCATTTTGCACTTAAATGGTTGGTTCGGTGTGCAGAGACAGCTGTCACTGGGGAAAACTATTTGCGGCGGCAATCCTTTCCCATACACCGGGCTTTAGGCAATTAAAGGAGGGCTTTTCCCTCAACTGTGTTTAAGTTGTAGCATGTATAAAAGACTCATTATAGTGCTCAAAGATTGTGGAGTTGCTATGGTGCCAAAAGAATGGCTTTTTATAAACAGGTTTGGGGTGAGATCCCATACTTTATTGTAGCGGGTCAAGTGGGAATATTTTTTACAATTATTATACAGAGGCAGAACAACCACTTTGATCAAGGTCTAATCAGATGGAGACAGCCGTGTAGAATTTCAGATAATGTATTGAGCAGCCAAATGTAGATTTCTGTGTTTGGGGATACTGTGGCTTTGCCATGAATAATATTTTGTTCAAATAAGAATACATGTGATGTTTTTCCGCTTTATCTCTAAAGGTGTAATTGAGGGGGAATGGGTGAGAGTGGAGCTCCGGGATTCTTCAGTAGCGGGAGCAGTGATGTCATCATCAGAATTGCTCAGGAGTTTGCTCTGAAACATTTCTTAAGTGAATGAACTGAGGGCACAATCCTAACCTGGAGTTAGGCCGGCACAGTTAGGCCAGCAAAGTTTGGTTGGCACAAAGGCCACTGTAAAGCACATTTGAACCACTCTCGGAGTCAGGGAGGATGGTGCACATTTGAGTTCTGGCCTCTCTGACTCCAAGAGTGGTCCAAACATGCTTTACTGTGTCCCTTGTTTGGACCACTCTTTGAATCAGAGAGGCCAGCACACAGACATGCACCATCTTCCCTGACTCCGGGAGTGTTCCAAACATGCTTTACGGTGGCCCTTGTGCCAGCCAGACTTTCCCGGCCTAACTGCGCTAGCCTAACTCCAGGTCAGGATTGCACCCTGAGAAAAAGCACCAGGCACAGCAGTTCATAAACTGAGAAATTTGCCTAGGTGGTGAAGATCTAGACCAGGGTGTCAAACGTATGGCCTGTAGGCCATGTCCAACATGCAGAACCTATTTATCTGAATTACACAATGATTAAGTGGGTTTTTGGCCATAAGCAATACTTTAATTATACACTGTGTGAACTAGCACTAATAATATACTAATGACTAAGAACGCATTCTTAACCTGCACTGGAATAAGGAGGCCAACTGGCCTGCACTGTAACTAGCACAGATGAGGAGGGGCTTGGATGCAATTTGGAGTAAAGGGATTTTAGTCTCTGTTGCTGTACAAATATGATGTACAAAACTTAACTGCTGCAAGTGCCATGAATTCTGTTTGGCTTTCTGTATGAAACAGGTTTGGCAGCTGTGGTCTAGAGACTATTGTTGTTCCCAAGTATGTAGCCCATGTTAATATGAAGGTTACAATTTGAGGCAAATTTTATCTGGGAGTAAATCTGATTGAAAACATGGTGGTGTGCCTATAGGAGGGGCATCCTGATGAGCTTCTGCTCTTCAAACTTTGCCACTACTCCACTGTTTCTGAGCTTTGTCCTGAAGGCTGATGGGGCACAGTAACTAAGAGATGGAGCGTGCAATCCTAACCTGGAGTTAGGCTGGCATAGTAAGGCCAGCAAAGTTTGGCTGGCACAAGGGCCACTGTAAAATGTGTTTGAACCACTCTCGGAGTCAGGGAGGATGGCACACGTCAGTGTGGTTGGCCTCTCTGACTTCAAGAGTGGTCCAAACATACTTTACTGTATCCTTTGTGCTGGCCAGACTGTGCCAGCCTAACTCCAGGTTAGGATTGGGTCCAGAGGGTGCAATCCTAACCAGCTTTCCAGCACTGACATAGCTGTGCCAATGGGGCATGTGCTGCATCCTGCAGTGGAGTAGGAGCCACAGAGCCCTCCTCAAGGTAAGAGAATGTTCGTTCCCTTACCTTGGAGCTATATTGCCTTTACCCCGCTGCTGGAAAATTGGTTAGGATTGCACCCTCAGTTGTGAATTAGGACTTCCTCAGTTTGAATCTCATCTTTGCAATGAACTTATCATGTGGCTTTAGGCAAACTACTCCCTGTTGGTCTGGGCTCAAGAGCAATATGAGATAATGCTGTTGACTCATCTGCTAGAAGTGTTGCAAGGACAACATCAAGGCAATATACATGAAGTACTTGGTACTCTCTCAGAAGGTGCTGTCCAAATGCTAAGTCTTGTTTTTCTGTCTCTGTGCACCTAGCATGTCACCTCTTGACTGGCCTCTGTTAGAAACAGATTACTGGGCTCAAAGGACCTTGTTCTGACCCGACCGGGCAGTTATGTCTTTAAAAAGGCTGATGAGCAGTGCCATTGTATGTAGCCAGTTGATGTTTAAATATGTGCACATGGTTTTGATGTTAACGTTGGTTTCTTTCCAGTATTCCTGACATAGTATCCGAGAAGGAGTTAACAGCCCAGTAGGCTAGTTGGTATCTATTTAAATGCCGTTTTCCATAATTTATATGTTGCTTGCTATAAAAAGATGATTTGGAAATGATTCAGTATGCCCATCAGGAATAGTCCCAATCTCTGCAGTCTTATTAAATGCATACAGCCATGTCTCCCAGTGAGACACTCATGCTGCGAAACTCATTAGAATAATAAATTAAGTTTCTATGTATACAGGCATTTTTTAAAATTCAGGTGAAAACTCCTCCAATGCTCTGTTCCACTTTTTAGCCATTCCGCTGAAGACTTAAGAGACTGGAAATGGCCATTTATCCCTGCAAGGTTTAGGTGGAAATGTGAGAGCACGCAGTGCTATTGGATTGTCTCATTTATCTTTTCTACTGTTGATGGGAGGGGAATTCAGTTCTTGAAAACCGCAGTGTGGAATGCCCATTTGGTTAGGGCAGTGCTTCTCAAACTCAGTGGGTCACAACCTGATGTCAGTTGGGTTGCGGAAAACTGGGAGCAGCCATCTTGGAAGCTGTCCTGCCATCTTGGAAGATATCACTCCGGCTATATTCCTTTTTGTGAGTGTTAACAGTTTGAATTTTCAAGTGAGGCTTTTTAAAAAATTGTTTTTAGTTTGGTGCTTTTGCATAATATTTTGACCTAATCTTGCTTTCTGTCAGGAATGTTTCATGGTTATGCAGTTGCTGCAGTCCAAGAATTCCAGTTTGCATTCCAGGAGTATCATTTTATTATGTCACAATGGCGACATTTTGTGCTTGAGGATGTCACTTCCAGCCATGCCATCACTTCTGGTGGGTCCTGAAATGAGTGCCATTTGAAAAAGTGGGTCCTCTCACTCTCGGAGTCAGGGAGGATGGTGCACATCGGTGTGCTGGCCTTTCTGACTCTGAGTGTAGTCCAAACATACTTTATGATGTCCCTTGTGCCAGCCTAACTTTGCTGGCCTAACTTCAGGTTACAATTGCGCCCCAAGTGTTCCCCCATCCCGGAACTCCACTGTTGAGAAGACCCATTGGGGAGGGAAGTAAAACAGATTATCTACCTCTCCTGGGCCATCTGGTCATGTTTCCCTTCTCCCCATAACATGCAGCACATGTTCTGTCAGCAGTGCTGCATGGTTTGGGCTGGTTGTGGGATAGGTTTGGGCTGTTGATTTGAACCAAACAAAGTTATCCATTAGTACTTTTGTTTGTTTTTGGTTTATACCTAAGAGGCTATCACAAGATCCGTTCAGTACAATGGGAGATGCTGACAAGGAAACGTACAAAACCAGGAACATCTCATGAACATGATATGTATATCTGAGAGGTGTGGATCTCTCAGTCAGAGACATCACCATCATAGGTAGCTATGGACACATACACACTGCAGTCTGCAGGAAAGGGTTTGGTTGGCAACAGAATCACATTTTAAACCAGTGACTTCCAGTGACTTCACATTTTAAACCAGTGACCCAATATAAGCCCTGGGTTCCTAGTAGCACAATCTGAAGGGAAAACATGTACAATCAATTCCGGCCCCAGGAGCATGGGGCCCAGTACGGGGCATTTCCATTGGGCCCCCCACCCTCCCCAAGGGCCCCCCCACTCACTATACAGCCATGGAGAGGAAAGTGCTTAAGGTGCCATGCACAAATTGCAGCACCTGGAAATAGTTGGCGGTGACATGATGGTGCCACCGCCAGCTGCTTCCAGGAGACTCATTTCAGGGAATTTGGAGGCAGGGACAGGTGAGACAACCCAATGAGCTGCTCTGTTTGCCGCACTGGCTTACAGCCCATGGAGGTCCTTGCTGTAGCAGCAAGCAATCAGCTCACTATGCCTGTGTGTGCCCCCCAAAGCGCGGGGTCCAAAGTGACAATTTCGGACACATTGCCTTCCGGCCCTGTGTACATTATATGGAATGAAAGATTACTGGATTCATTTTTATTTTCTTTCAAAATGAGAATGGTCTCTCCATGGCTTTACAGCACAATCCTATACCCCCTTAGCACCAGCGCTGTGCTCTTGCACCGGCCGAACACTGTTGCAAACGTGCCCTAAAGTGCATCCGTATCAGCGCCATGGCACTCGGCCGGCGCAAGCGGCAGTGTCAGCATTCGGGCACTGGTGTGACCATTGGCAGTGCCAGCCGTGCGCCAGTCAAGTGCTGGCGTCGTTCGGTCGGCGCAGGGCCTCCGCGAGGGTGTCTTGGGGGTGTAACTGGGTGGTGCAGTGGGCAGAGAAGGGGGTTGTGATGTGGTTGTGATGCCGTAGTTCCATATCCTACTGCTAGTTCCTGGCCAGGGCAGCCCCGATTCAGGCCACTCCCGTGCCCGTTCCTCTGCGCCTGCTATTTTGTCGGTGTAGATCCGAGCAGGCCCATAGGGGTGACTGGGGCTTATGTGGGTGCAAGGGGAAAGCCTCCCCTTGCCCTGCATGTTGCCGCTGCTGCCTCCGAATGGGCCTTGGGATATGGCCCTGCTATGTCGGCCTTACTAGGCCAGCATAAGGTAGGATTGCGCTCTTAGTGATTTAAAAAAAGCCCCCAATCCTAAATGCTCAAAACATGATAGTTCTGAACGAAATGTAAACATACCTTTAAATACAATCTTCATCATCATTTGGAAGGTTTGTTTGTGGCGGTTTCATTGCAAAATACTTGGCTGTAACAACTTGAAACCGTGAAACCAATTTTAGTTAAAGCAAAGATATTCTGAAAACTGGTTAGTCACTCAAAACCAAAACAAGTTTGCGTTTAGATTTAATTATGTTCTGCTCCAACAATGTTAGCATGTCTGGGAAGGATCCAGCTCTGGGGGTTGATTATAAGGAAAATTGAATGTTGGATTTGAATGAGAGCCAGTGTGAATTGACTCTACATTATTTAATATTAGATTAATAAAATGTCATATTTTTGTAGCTGATGTTCAAAGCCCAAGGTACAGCCATTCTCAAGCTTTCTAATAGTGGATTAAAATAATTGGTCTCTCATTTCTCTCCATCATGGGATTTTCTTAAACTTTCCTCTTTTCAGAATTTTTTTAAAGCTACATGCATATACTGACTTTCTGCCAATACATTCAAAGCAGTTTACAGCTGAAAAGAATGGCACGTGGGCTAACAAATGGGGTGGGGGGGGGAAAGAGGCAAATGGAACGTTAGCAAATGCAGGTACCAATTAATACGTAATGGTTATAATGAAAAGATTCAATGAAAGCCAAGAGAGGGTGTTTGGGAGAAGCAAATTGTGGTTGATCCCATCTGGGTTCCTGGATTGGAGATTCTTGCCTCCTTGCCATGCAGCCAGCAACTCCCCATAATACCAGGAGTATGGTGTGATTTGAATGCTTTGGTTAGTACCACAATGCTTTGAATAAGCTGCAAAAATCTCACTTTCTTCAGCCATGGTGATGGTGAAGTCTGTTGCATGTTGGTCATCTTTAAGCTTCTGCCCATAACTCAGCAGCAAGGGATGGTCATGTGATTTGTCTCTGCATAGCTTCGAAAGGGTCCTTCTGGTCAGTTATAGCAACTTGATTGCTTCTGGTAATAAACCACACAGTGGAGGCTTAAGTTTGACAAGCTGATACACACCAAAACAGCTTGTCCATTCAGCTGCTCCATGGGGACAGGTTGAAGTATATAAAAATGTGCCTATATCTCGGTGGGCACATTTTGAGAAGTAACTCTTAGAATGACTTCTCCTCTCTTGGCTATGGGTTTATTTTTTAATGTGTAACCTTGATTCATCTAGAGAACCTAAGCTGTTGACCATGGTTGGTTCTTTTGAAAGCAGGATTTAACCATGGTTTGGCTAATATCCTGGTTTATAAACTCCTGATGCAATCCTAGCTTATTTTCCAGCACTGGGGTGAAGCCAATGCAGCTCTGAGGTAAGGGAACAAACATTCCATTATCTTGAGAAGGCCTCCATGACTGCCCCCCTCCATCTGCAGGATGTAGCACATGCCCCATTGGCACAACTATATCAGTGTTGGAAAATTGGTTAGGATTGTGCCCTCAGGCTGCAATCCTATCCACACTTAACTGGGAGTAAGCCCCATTGACTGTAATGGGACTTACTTCTCAGCAGACATGCATAAGATTGGGCTCTTAGAATGATCCACAACTTCCTGATAATGATCACATGTGGTTTCTTTAAAAACTGAAAGTAGAAACTTTCAGTATTCTCTCTCACACACATAGGGTAGTGCATGAGGCTGAGGCTCGCTGCAGTTTGATCCTGTTAATAAAAAATCATGGTTTGTCAGTCAGTCTGAGCTATGCCGTGTAATGCAATTGTGCTGTGTCTGAACAGGGCATATCTTTGTGATGGGACAAGTTCAGACATGACTATTACGCTGCTGTCCCTGTTCAGAGCATCCAGATTGACACGTGAAACCCCTGTGTGAACATGGCTTGCTATGTGCTTCTATGCAAGGAGCAATTTGTTGTGTGTGCCGAGAGATGCGTATATAGATTTGTGCGCTGAAGGGGATTGAAAAACGCTTGGGTTAGACAGGTTTTCTGTAAGCATTTGTGCTGGCCAGAATTGGCTGGATCCAAGTGCCACTGTTTAAGCCAGCTGGAGAGAGAAGACACAGATCGAGAGAGAACTTGGTCTTTTGTGATTTGCCCATATGGCAGTAGTGACAGTGTGGAACCTTTGCTTCACCCTCATATATTGCCTTTAATACTAAATGGTAAACCATGGCGTCTGGTTTCCTTGGTAGTGAGGTATGTGGGAGCATTAAGTGGGATTTGCACCTCATTTTTTCTCACTTTGGATCCAAAACCAAGAGCTGTGGTGTTAGGATATGAAAGCGACCCAGTGAAGCCACAGAATGAATGCACACCCAATGTGGCATACAGTGCTTTCAAGACCATTCCACAGCTAATAGGAAAACCCACAGGCTGTTTCACAGTGGGGCTGGATCCAGCGTTGTGGGCAGTGGCATTCTGGAGGACGGGTGTCGGATGTCGCGGGTTGTAACTGTTGCAGTGGGAAAAGCTATGTTTGGCTGGTGCATTGTGTCCTTTCTTTCTTTGTTTCTTTCTTTCTTTCTTTGTTTTTCTATGTGAAATTCTTCTGCGTTTGAAATAAACCACCTGTGTTCATAAGGGGAGAGAGAGAGAGAGAGAGAGAGAGAGAGAGAGAGAGAGAGAGAGAG
>JAJKFI010000009.1:3496589-3529983 GCA_029204185.1 Lerista edwardsae | reverse complement strand
GAGAGAGAGAGAGAGAGAGAGAGAGAGAGAGAGAGAGAGAGAGAGAGCAGGAAATGAGTAGATGAGACTGCTTTAAAAACACACACAAGCATTTTGCACTGTTTAATGTTACCTTTGAATGCCTGACATTGTTCTTTACCCAAAGAGAGGTAAACCGCAATACAGGAGAAAAACCCCTGCTTCCTTTCCTTATTTCAGCAAAGGAGGCCAGACTGGCTTTTTGACAGGTAGCAGGGGAAGTATGATTAATTGACTTATCTAGGGGAGAGAGAGAGAGAGAGAACTGTACCAGTCAGCAGTCTTCTGGCTTCCTCTCTCCTGATACAGGTTTTTTTTCCTTATATCAGAGCAGTCAACTGATGTCCATGCTTCCTCCCTTCCCCCAGCCTGAGTGTCTAACAGGTTTATGCTGAGGCCGTAGATCTATTGACGATGCAATCCTAACCTGGAGTTCGGCCAGCGTAGTTGAGCCAGCAACGTGTGACTGGCACAAGGATGTAAGAACATAAGAAGAGCCCTGCTGGATCAGGCCAAAGGCCCATCTAGTCCAGCTTCCTGTATCTCACAGTGGCCCACCAGGTGCCCCAGGGAGGCATGAGACACAAGACACTTGGATCCCGTTGCCACTCCCTTTCACCTGGTACTCCGTAAAGTATGTTTCAACCACTCTCAGAGTCAGATAGGCCAGCACACAGACATGTGCCATCTTCCCTGACTCCAGAAGGAGTCCAAACGCGCTTTACGGTGGCCTGGGTGCCGTCCAAACTTTGCTGCCCTAACCGTGCTGGCCTAACTCCGGGTTAGGATTACGTCCTGATACTCATTAATTGTTTTATAACTGACCCCCACCCCCACCCCCACCAACAACACCACAAGTCCTGTGTAAGATTCAGGACTTTGGGGGTACGCAGGAAGAATTTGGAGAGGACAGTAACATTTCCATAAATCCGAAGATCCTGTCTTTTTCTTCTTCCTTCGTTCTCTCCAGGTTTGTTCGCAATATGGCACTGCCGTTTTGACAGTGACATTTTAGAACTGGCTTCGAGTAGGTCAGAGGCACATTAAAAACTGACGTGCAACGTCCAAGCGTAAAAAGTCGTGGTCATAATTTGTAGACTGAAATGTAACTCCTCCTCTTGTGTGGCTTAGAGCCTGCTAAAAGCATAATTAAAAGCGCCACCACCAACTGGTGCCTAAATCATCCAGATAGAAGCGTAACTCATCTGAAATGGGTGCATTTGGGTGCCTGGATGGTCATAACTTATACTATTACGAGAAAATTGTTTTTGCTTTTCTAAACGTAATAAATGACACAGCAAATAGCATTTGGCCAGTGGCATATAAGAAGCAATCCATAGTCTATGGATTTGTTCAATGGCATTTAAAGGACCTTGATTAAAATTCAGCCCAGGCTGGAGTGATGAGAAGACTGTTTACTGAAGGCTGTTTGAAGTCATAAGTTGCACTGCAGCCAGAGACCACAGGGATACACAGATTGAAACATTTCTTACCTTGCATGTCTGGGAACGAGCTGTCAGAAGCATCTGACATTTTAAAAAGAGGGGCATGAAAATTCTTGAGCAGTCCGACTGCTGTGGCGGCTGTGGCTTGTGAGTTTTCGTTTCCATTGTTAAGCAAGCTAATGGTTCCGCATCAAAGATCAGGGCAATAATAACCATCTTGTTTGCTGGCTCTGTGTTCCTTCTGGAATTATTGCAGATATTATACTACAGAGGCCTTTTTTGGGAGGGGGGGGTAAGTGGCGTGCATCTGAAAGCCCAAAATGTAAAGCAGACAGCTCTTTTGTTAGTTTTCCATGATCATGTGATGACATGGAATCCGTTCTTAGTGGCAGAGGATACAATAAGGACTATGGCTCACTATTGCAGGAAGGCACCATTTTCTTTTAAAGCACAAATAGCGATTTTTTTGGGGGGGGGGAATCTTGATTAAAGTTTATGGTTGGAACCCAACTTGGCCAGCTCTCTTTTGTTTCCTCCAAAAACAAAGAAGTCGAGGTATGCGTGACCGATTGGAAAAGAACATTAGGAATATAGTATTGTAAAATACTTCGAAGAAAAAAATTTCATGTTTAGTCTAGATTCCAGGCCAGTCCATTCTTTAATCAGGTAAAGGCTCCACTTTCGTGTGAGAGTGAACTGGGGAGGGATTAAGCTGCTTTCCCCCCTTCCCCTTCATCACAAGAAATGTGGACACATACCATGTGTTAGACGTCATGAAGAGTAATATGGAAATGTGAAGAGTAATATGGAAGAAATGTGGAAACATACCATGTGTTAGACGTCATGAAGAGTAATATGTTGATTAGGTGATTCCCCCCCCTTTTTTTCTTGTGTCTGCTGGATTTCTCAGCTTGTGAATGTCTTAAGATTGAAAAAAAAAATGCAGTTGCCATGATGGGCAATGTGGGTAAAGATGGAAGATAAAGCTTCAAAAGTGTAACATGGAAGCTGTATGAAAAAACACATTCATTGTACATTTGCTTTCAGGGTAGAGAAGGTGTTTTCAAGTGGTGTTCACCACACTTTGAAGATCTGTCTGTTTTCACCCAAAGTTTATTGACTGACCAGTAATTGTTCTTGTTACATAGCAAGCATGCTTCCTTGCAGAGAAGGAACTGTGCCAACAGCAATTTAAAAAGACAAAGAATGCTGCACATCTGAGGGTTGTAGCAAATCTTAGGATTGTAGCCAAAGAAAGTTAGGTATGACTAAATCCCTTTGAAATTTATTTATTTAATTGAATGTAATTAATGACTAACTTGTCGCTCACCACTCACTTGATGTCAGTGCTTAGTCATGCAAGTTTCTTTGGATACAACATAGTACCTAAACTTCCTCTTGATATTTGTTGGTCATTTATGATCGCAAAATTCTACATCCTGGATGTTGCTATTACTTTCAGAGCAGACAACGGCTGCAGTCCGATCCACACTTTCTTGGGAGTAAGCTCCGTTTACCATAATGGGATTTATTTCTGAGTAGACAGGCATAGGATTGGGTTCTAAGGCTACACATTTACCTGGCAACATAATTACCTATTGAACATAATTGGGTTTACTTCTGAGTGTAGACCAGTGGTCTGGGAACAGGGGTAAATTACCCCAAATGGGGTAAAAATGAAATTCCTGGGGGTAATGGATGGTTGCGCTGCTGAGACACAGCCAGGCATGCATATGAATCTATATGCATGCCTGGCTGTGTCTTGGCAGAGCGACCGTCCATTACCCCCGTTCCAGTTCCGTTGCTGGCTGGCTGGCTGGCTGCATTTTGTTTTGTTTTGCTCCGCCCACTTTCGCTGGCCGGCAAAACGCGCCCCAGACTGCTCTGCGCCTGCTCTGCTTTTCACACCACGACAGTTTTGAGCACATGGATGCAGCGAGGAGAGCGGCAGAGCGGCGGCGCGTTGGACCTGAGCAGCAGCGGAGCAGGGCGGCAGTGAAGAGGCAAGCCAGGGACGGCCGGGCATTGGAGGTGAGGGAAGGCACGTGTCTTTCCCCCACCCCCGCCTCCGTTGCCCTGCCGGGCACGCATCTCCCCCCCCGTTGCCCTGCCGGGGGAACTGCACACCCCTCACTCAGGCTTCTTGCAGAACACGCAGCCCCATCATTTCGATCGCTGCCCAAGGCCAGATGCGGCGCTTCTTTAATGTCCGGAAGTGTCCATGTGTGATGGAAGGTGTCTCCTAAGGCTGGGTGCTGTTGCCAGGGGAGGGGCTGAAAACCTCCGTTCCATTTTAAAAAATTGATTGCCTAAGAGTGCAAGTCTAGGAATGTCTACTCAGAAGTAAATCCCATTATAGTAAATGGCACTTACTCCCGGGTAAGTATTAATAGGATTGCACCCCATCTTAATTAAAACTGCAGTCCATACACACACTGCCCCAGGAGTAAAGCACATTGAGTTCAATCTGACTTACTTCTGAGCAAACAGAAGTTGACAGACGCTGGCTGGCCATTGAACGTAAGGAGCATGCAGGCTGGGGCAAACGCGACTGGCTGCAGAGTAACAGTCTGAGCCGACACCAGACTGTCCTCTTCCCCCTCAACTTGTAGCCCGGTGCAAAAATCCTCTGATCCGGACTGGGGCTCAGCATGTTGTGGGGTGTGTGGGGCACGTGCACGTGCGGAGGACACCAAAGAGAGGCGCCAGGCAAGCATACAGCGTGAGGTGAGGCAAGAGGGAAAGCAAGCTGCAGGAGACAAAATGTAGGAACACTTGCTGCATTTCTGTGTTAGTACTATTTGCCTTCTCCAGAATGGAAAAGCAGATACTGTGCTGCTAAGTAGCATAGCCCCCTTTGTATTAGCACACATTAGGACTGGCCCTTGCCTTCTCCACAGCTATGTTTCTGTGAAGTGGGGAGGGGAGGGGGGTGTCAAACTAATCGGGCAACAGATGTATTTGTTTTGCTCCCATTCATCCCGTTAATATTTAAAGTGGAGAGGATCTAATTTTTTACATTAAGAGATGTTTGTATGAGGCGAGCTGAATCTCCTTACCTACATGCACACTCCTTGTGATGTAAAAATGAGGTATACCCTGTATCAAGTGCATGAAACAGATATCTGCATAAAAAAATGGCTACTGCTATCATTTTTTGGTTTGATCCAGAGTTGCAAACAAATCTTTTAAATTCTGAAATAAGTCTTTGGAGGCTGCCCCTTCATCTTACTTTCTGACCTTAAAAGTGTTTTTCTTTAATCCAGTACAATGGCTCTCAAACTTTTTACCACCGGGGCCCAAAGGAAGTGATGTCATCAAGCAAGAATATTTTAACACCCCATATGACAAAATCAAATCTAACTAAGCAGGTTAGATATTTACAATAAGAGTAAGATTAAAAAATATTTAAAGAACTTTCCTAACTCTCCCAAACCCTTTACAACTTCATATTTATATAGCATTAATTAAGCTTATTAGTTAATCAAATAAAAAGCAATAGGTTCCAATATGTAATTTTTTTCTTGTGTTCTGGGGGGGGGGGGTAACGTCGGCGTATCTAAATATATTTTGGGGTAAAAGGTAAAAAAGTTCCCTGACCCCTGGTGTAGACGCACAGGATTGTACTGTAATTGATTGTTGTATACATACATGTTCTGGCTATATTCAACAGTGGCTGTTCTTAGTTCCAACCAGATGTTGTTGTTGTTGTTTTAGTAATCAGAGCATTTTAGGGTGACACGCTAAAGTGTCAATGTGCTGGATATGCATGGGAGGGATGTTCTTTTCTCTCTCTTACAACACCAGAACTAGAGGACATCCACTGAAATTGAGTGCTGGGAGAGTTAGAACAGATAAAAGGAAATAACTTTTTACCCAGCGGGAAATTAAGCTGTGGAACTCCTTGCCATAGGTGGTGGTGATGGCATCTGGCATCTGGCCTAGGTGCCTTTAAAAGGGGATTGGACAGATTTCTGGAGGAAAAGTCCATCATGGGCTATATGCCATGATGGGTGGTGCAACCTCCTTACATTAATAGTAGGCTACTTCAGAATGCCAGGTGCAAGGGAGTGGCAAAGGATGCCAGGCATCTTATTGTCTCATGTGCTCCCTGAGGCATCTGGTAGGCCACTGTGAGATATAGGAAGCTGGACTATATGGGCCTTTGGCCTGATCTAGCAGGGCTTTTCTTACGTTCTTATGATATGCATATCATGCAGGGATACTAGTATAGATTGGTTTAGTTTCATGTTCATTTGCTCCCATTTCATAGAATGACCATCCCTGCCATGGAAGTGAGGATTGAATTGAGAACTCCAGGGCTCAGCCAGTATTTTGTATACAACTGCTATCTCAGGTTCCAACTTACATGAAAAACATTATCTGCTTCTTCCTAAAATAGGGCTATTCGGACAGAATTTTGTAATTAGGATTGTTTGTATCCACTGGTGAGACCGGAACTGACTGTTGAAGTGGCTTGTTCAAAAGTTTGCTTCTAGCTTTCCCCAAGGTTCAATTTTAGATGTAAATAACATCAGAAAGAGATTTACAAAGTCATGTCCACATTCCCAGAACTTGTATCTTGTATGCTTGTACTTCATGCGTGTCTGCAGATACCTGGTGCAAATATGAAATTCTTCTCAATTTGGCATGATCAGGAAGAATGCAAATTTATAACCATAATGATAATGTTGACTCCCTATCAGTACCAGCTGGGTATTCTCTGTAGCCCCCTGGCTGCCCATATGTGATGAATAGTCCTGATTGAGTAAAATAAATTATATGAAAATAGAACAAATTGAAGTAATTAAGGAAATGGGGAAGGAAACTAGACTCAGAGCGCAACCCTAACCAGGAGTTAGGCCGGCACAGTTAGGCCAGCAAAGCTTGGCCGGCACAAGGGATACTGTAAAGTATATTTGGACCACTCTTGGAGTCAGAGGCCAGCATATAGATGTGCACCGTCCTCCTTGTCTCTGAGAGTGGTCCAAACGCACTTTACGGTGGCCCCTGTGCAAGCCAAATTTTGCTGGCCTAACTCCAGGTTAGGACTGCGCCCTGAGAGTGTTCCCAGTTACTAAAAGGAGGAAAACAAAATCCTTGGTGCCCATGAGAGAAACCTCAGTTCTTGTTTGTCAGCTTTTATCAGTAGCTGTTAACTCATTTGGAAAGAGAAGACTGGTAACATATGAAATGGAGCAAATACTGACAAATATTTAAGATTTGAAAACTCTCTTTCCACCCAAGGAAGCATGCACAGTGCATGTTTGCTTTCTACGTTATGGATACCATTTTGATAGTTGGTATCTGCAGCTTGCTTTTGTACAACTAAATGAACAGTGCAATCCTATGTATGCCCACACAAAAGTAAGTCCCATTGTGTTCTTTGGGACTGGTTTTCATGTGCATAGGATTGTGGCCTTCAGTCCAGTGGAAACATCTTTGAAAGTAGCTAAAGAGCATTGAATCAAGATTGGTGGGGCACATTTAATTATAAAGCTCTCTGGTATGTTCATGACCCTGTCTATATTTTACATGAAAAGATGACAGCAGTCAAGTGCTGTGAACAGTGGTGTGTTGGCATAATCCATTGATTGGTATATAGCCACAATATATTGATATGTGAGGGATAAGGTTCCTATGCTGAACTGTACATTTCACAGTAGCCATAAGTGGCTACTTAGGCTACTATCCTGAATTCTGCTTTTCTGGTGGGGGAGAAGTTTGATTTCCAGATTTGTGGAATCTGGAAAAAGGAAAGTGATCATGTTTTGAATTACAATGTCTGTTTGCTGTGATCCATTCTGATCCTGGAAATGCAGATGAGATTGGATTAAACCGGCTATTTTTCTGTTTGGACATTAAATGTGCCTTATACTGAGTTGTACCATTGGTCCATCTAGGTCAGTATCATTGAGACTAACCAATGGCACATCCCCAGAAGTGACAATATTTATTCTGACAATATTTCCCATCCTAACCTGCAGATGTGTGATGTTGAAACTAGGACCTCCTATATACAAAAAGCTCTACCACTGAGCCACAACTCTTACTTGTAGTTTCTCCTCATTTTTCACAGAGCCCTGTTTCTTACAATCACACTTTATGCTTTTTGCCACCATGAAAACACCACAAGGTTCAGACACATTCCAAGATTCCCTCCAGGGAAGAAGATGTGAGATCTTCTACCATAGATAGCAGAAGCATCCTGGCAGTTGGTGAACATGTTCATATTCTGGCTCAGATGAGCAAATAGTTTAGAAACGTGGGTCTGTGTTCTGTTTGGGTACTGACTCTTCTTTGGAGTCCATCATACTGCTTCTTCTGCACTTCCCAAACTCAGGACTGATTCAAACATTCAACAGTTGCATTCTTCTTATTTCTAGAGCACCTACAAAACTAGGTGCTTTGCCTGGAACAAAAGCAAGGCATAGGCCCAGCCCTCGGGCTTTTCTTCTTGACAGACAAGACACTCAAGGGAAAAAGAACGGAGATAAAAAAGTGGATGTGTGGGATCAGTGAAATGCCAGAGCGAAAGGGGAAGGTTTTATCAAGTGTTTTAGAAGTCGCCGGACAGATGTCAGGAAGTGAAGAGTTCCAATAGTCAGAGACGGCAAGGGAGAACAAGCAGAGTTGAGAAATGAAATGTGTAATCTTGGCTTTATGGGGGAGAACGGTATAGGAGGTGAGCATGACGGGGCATGGCTAGAGAGAAGTGCGCATAGATAAGTGGGAGCAAGATGATTATGACACTGACAAGTTAATAGAAGTTTAAATATAATATGAGAAAAAAGGAGCTTTTGTAGAGAGCAGGGAAAAAATGAGTATATGGTGATAGGCAGAGCAGATGAGGCAAGCTGATATATTCAGGCAATATATTCAAGAGAGAGGTTTTGGGTGAAAAGGCAGAAAGGCCAAGCCAAAAAGTATTACAATAGGGCAGGAGATAATGAGAGAATGAACAAGAATTTGCATCCCAAGTAGAAAAAAAAGGCTGGGTTGGTCCATCTGAAAGGCAAAGTGAAGCCGTTGTCTCAGGCAGCAGATTAGTGGAACTACACATTTCTGTTCACATTTCTCTTGCCCCTACGGCTCCTTCCTCTTCCTGGTCTGGACAAGGGGACAGAGAAGATGAAATGTGGAGGGGAGCTGAGCTTGAACGCTGGAGACTGCAAAGAGCAGAAGCTCAGGGAAGGGGGGCAGCATTTGGCTTGCAGGAGACTTCTGGTGTCAGGGGACCTTGGGCCAGCCTTGTATAGTGTAGTAGAAAAGGCAAGGTTTAGCCATTGAGTTGGTATGTAGGAGAAAGAAAGAGAAGAATCAATGATAGTTCTCGGATTGTTAATTTGAGGGGTGAAAGTGCAATATGATCTATTGGAAGAGGAAGTGAGCATGAAGGAAGTGCGGTGCGGGAAAGGAGAAGCTCAGCTTAGTTTGATCAGGATTAAGATTTAAGAAATGAGATGTCATCTGGGAGGATAGGGGAGAAAAGCAGCAAAAGCATCAGAATTCCTGCACAAGGAAAGAGTGAGATCAAGCAAAGAAGAGTAGAATTGAAGGTGATGAGGCCAGAAATGACATCAGAGACCAAAAGAACAAATAGCAGCAGGAAAGGGAGTGTATATAAGGATAGAATACAAGTGGACCCTTCTCATCTGCGGTTTTCCCATCCACTGATTTGACTGAGCACAGACCAAAGAGAAGGGTTCTTTGTTAAATAAACCCGTGCTGTTAATTAAGCATTAAAAAGGGTTTTTTAATAGCTTTTCTTACCACAGCAATGCAGCTGCAGCCATGAGATCTGCAGCCAATCTCATTAGCTCTGAGATAACACCTCCTCCAGGGAAGTGTGATTAATCACTTCCATTTTGCATTTTTTGCCTTGCTCCAGGATGAAGGGAGGAGGTCTTATCTCAGCTAATGAATACTAATTGCTCTAAGCCCCTGGAGAATGGCTACAGCCCCTTGCCATGGTAAGAAAGGCTTTTTAAAAGGATGAATGCAAATTAACAGCATGATTTTATATAATGCGATTTTTTGCATCCATGAGGGTTCTTGGAACCTCTTGTGGATAAAACACCACCAAACATCTCTCTCTGTATAGAGAACCACCAATAGATAATGAATTAAAAAAGGAATGGGCGGAGAAATCAGTGTCATGAGAGATAGGCTGGTATAGTGTGGTTTGGAGTACTGGAATACTGGACTAGGACTGGGGAGGCATGATGTTCACTGGATGACCTTGGGTCCATTGCTCTGGGAAGCAAGTGAGCTGGCAGGAGCTGTGCATCTGCCCCAATTCAAGCAGCAGATCTACTGGGATGGCCCCGACTCTCTGTATGGAACTCTCTGTATTGCCACATACATGAGACAAAAAGGGCTCCAAACTACAGCCTAGTCCAGTAGCATAGCTACAGGTAGGCGCAGTAAGTATTGCAGGCGCCGCAATGCACTGTGTAACCGGCTCCTCTCACTTGCCGTTGCAGCCATTCAGGGCAGTGATGGCAACACACACCACATTGCTGTTGCTGCCCAGAATGGCTCCAATGGTGAGTGGGAGGGACCAGTCTCACTGTGCATTGCAGTGCTTGCAGTATTTACCGTGCCACTACACTACTGGCTTAGTCACTTGAATTTACCCACAGTGAAAAAGAAACCAAGAATTAAAGCAATATCATTTTTTTTAAATACTAAAGTAGCTATTCATGCAAACAAGCCCATAGGGTGAGAAGCCAGAATGTGATACGCGCTTGGCATGAATGCTGGGTGAATCTCAGTCAGGATCATGTAAAAAGGGATTCAGCTGCTACTTGATGCTGGATATCATTCCATCGACCATGTGGTCAGTGAAGCAGCACCAGAGCGATGTCTTCCCAGGACAGCAGGGTGAACAACTGTTTGCTTTGACAGAGTTCAGTCAGGCAAGCAGCACAGCTCCCAAGCAGTTCCGAGCAATAGTGGCAGATGATTTTTAGCTGCAAGGAAGCTTCTGAAAATCTCCAATTTCACTCTCAGTCATCCAGCAACCCTTCATGTAACCTGATCAGGGTAGCAGGAACCAAACTGCATGTAGATGATGAGTTTGGGAGATGAGTAATCCCAAAAGCATTTAGATAATGCTGTTTAGTATTTATTTTTAGGAACGCGCAGTTTTAAGACAGTTTATCTTCCATTCATCTAAGTAGATTTAAAGGTAGCCTTCTTAACACTTTCAGGAATGTTTTGGCTGAAATCATGTGTAGAAGTCTAATTAGCAAAAGAACTCAGTTGTCGTTTGCCTTACACATGAGTTGTGCTCAGAGTGAAATTGGGAGCTTCACACTTCAAGAAAAATGCAACTTATTTGGGTACCCTCCTGGGTGGTTAGTGTACGTGACAATCTAGCCTTATTCTTCCTAATATCCAAGTGCCATGGTCCTCAGACTGTATAGCAGTGGGACCCACTTTTTAGAATCACAGTCTGTCATAGAATGACAAGTGATGTCATTAACCTACAAGTGTTAATGGCCAGAAGTGACATCATCAAGGAGAAAAAAATTGTAACACTTTCATATGACAAAATCCAATCAAACTATTAAGCAAATTAAAAGTTTACACTACATATAAGTTTAAACATTTATTTAAAATAAAAGAGAACCTTCCTAACCCTCACAACCCTGCTGATTTGTTTTTTTTTAATCCCCAAACATCCCAAAGGCTGCAATCCTATCTACACTTAAACTTACCCAGGGTGGCCCCATTGAATATCATTGTTAAAAAGATATACATAAGACATAGTAGCCTGTTTAAAGTAGAAATCTGTGACATTTCCCCAAATGCAGATACCATGGTAGCATCATGTCTAATATATTAGAAATAAAATACACATTGAAATGAATGGGAACTCACCTGATATTGACTCGCAACCCACCTAGTGGGTCCCAACTCACCATTTGAGAAACACTGTGCTGGTGGCTTGAATAGTTCTCAGTGGATAGATCAGAGAACATTTTATGTAAGCATTTTAAAATAGAGATGTCTGCTAATGAAAGTTATTGCTTAACTATCTTGCTGATTAATCAGTCCATTAATGGTAGTGTCTGCACACAGGTAAAATTCCAAAGCTATTAATAAAGTTAATTTTCTTTTGAGTACATGTTGTGGATTTTCTGTAAATCAGCTGATGATTAACTTTGTGGCCAAGTATTACAAGTTGAATGTATAACTTGAATAAAGAGGTGTACAAAATTTGTTTGTAATCATATTAGTACCAAGCAGCCTTTTGTAGTGATCTGATTTTTTTTTAAACAACAACTCCGATACTACTAACAAATAACTGTGTGATAACCTTGTTTCATCCTTGAAGTTCTCTGTTTACTTGCAGGAGTTAATTTATGTTGGAAGAAGAAAAGTCAGAGTTTGGGCTTGATGTTTAGTATTAAATGGATCCTGTATCTTAGAATCCTTACCTCAGGTGCAAGGAAGTGGCAACAGGATGCAAATATCTTATTGTCTTGTGTGCTCCCTGAGGCATCTGGTGGGCCACAGTGAGATACAGGAAGTTGGCCTTTGGCCTGATTCGGTGAGGCTCTTTTTACATTCTTATGTTCTATGCAGTGATTCCAAATTGTGGGTTGCTGGAAAGGGGAAGGGCTGTGTGGTTGTTTTGCTTGTGTCAAGGTTGTATACAGGCTTCCCCCCCCCTTTCTGATTCCTTTTGCTATTGGAAAATGGCTGAGAAAAGGCCCAACCTATTGCTGCATTTTCAGGAAAGTAGCAGACTCTGGCACTTCCATTCATGACATCACTTCCAGTGGGTCCCAGATAGATTGTCATTCTAAAAAGTTGTTTCCATTGGTAAAAAGTTTGAGAACCACTGTTCTATAGTACACACTTTCTTTCAGGCTTGTTTATATGACACCATGTTCTTGGATGGTTGGCATGCTAGAGCCCAAAGAAATCCTTGGACCCTCTTGAGTTCTCTGCAAAAGGTAATCTCTATCACATGTCCAGCAACAATCCTGACAAGTAGTGTGGATGGTCGGGAACCAACATGGGATGAATCTCTCCCTCAGCTATATGTCTGGAAGAACTGAACAGAACTTACAGCCTTTGCAGCAAGGGTGCCAAAGTGAAATCAGTTTAGAAGCCTTCTTTCAGCTCAGCTCTTTCTTCTATGTTGCCAGGTTAAAATGGCTTAAAATAGCTTATCCTGTACAATGAGGTGGCTACTCTGTTCAGAGATCACATAGCGATCTCACTGGAGATCTTCAAGCAGAGGCTCGGCAAAGAACCTGCTGGAAATGCTCTATCAGGATTTCCTGCGACAGGTGCAAGGGAGTGGCAATGGGATGCAGGCATCTTGTTGTCTTTTGTGCTCCCTGAGGCATCTGGTGGGCCACTGTGAGATACAGGAAGCTGGACTAGATGGGCCTTTGGCCTGATCCAGCAGGGCTCTTCTTATGTTCTTATGACCTTGTAGATACCTTCCGATTCAATGATTCGGTAAGTATGATGAATTATGCAATGAGGTGGCTACTCCGTCCAGATATCTGACTAGTCTGACAATTAGTAACTTTGGTGATTAGTAATCCAAGTCAAGTTAGTTTCTGCTAATTTAGGCTGATCCAAATAGCATTTCTGCTGGCACTTCAGAAGTTTCATTACCTACTCTGTAGAGAAATAATTTGCAGAAATGCTGATACAAGCCAGTACAAGGAGAACTCTGTCATTTAAAAGGTAGTTACTGGCCACAAAGATGCTCTTCTGATCCAAAATATTATACACAGAGTCCTCAATTGGAGAGCAGAACATTTCCAGGTTTCAATAGTTCATAGTGCTGTTTGTGCTGACATTACATGGAATATTTGCAGTGATGTCAGCTGTTTTGTCAGTAATAAGTTAGAGAGAGAGAGAGATTGCCCTCAGATAAAAAAATGAATAAGGTTTCTCCAAGGTGTTCATTATTTCTTGGACTTGTAATATATTTTTCTCACCCTGAATGCCATTTAAGCCTTTAAAGAAATTTATTTTTCATCTTTTAAACACTAATTGCTGTAAGCGTATAGAATCGTGTTAAAACATGCATATCAAATGGCTGGTTTTTGTTTTTTTTAAAAGATGTAGAACTTTTTTTTCCTGGTGTAGTATCTAAAGAATGTAATGTTCAATTGCACTTTAATGATTTTTGTTGACCTGTAGCATATCACTGTTGTTTTTGTCAGCTTCTGGGTCAGCATGCTTACTTTCCTTTAAAGATCCGTTCGCCCTGAGTGAACGGGAACTAGACCAAACCAGATATTAGATGGTATCACAAAATTGGAGGAGATAAAAATGCTTGAATAGTAGCTTGGATAGTTTCCTCTGTTGTCACTTAACATAAGCCTGGATGTAGCATTCTTTATCAGTATAAAAGACATGTATGGGGTGTATAAAAGAAATGAGGGTATCTGAGTGAATGTTATGGCTCTTAAGTGGAGCCTGAACCAATGTGGCATTCACAGAGCGGTGTCCAGGGTTGACCAAGAGGCAGAGGCGGTTCTGGGGGCTTGTTCACCCAGGGGCAGCCCCCATGTAGTGGGGTTTTTTTTTGCAGTGCCCCGGAAGTAATTGTTGTTACATCATTGTGTCACCACAATTACCTCCAGGCTGTGCTCTGTGATCAGAGGAGCGGGGGGAGGGGTGCACAGCCTGGAACACAGCAAAGGGTTTTAATATTTTTATTGAAATTGTTGGCCTCCGTCAGACTGCCACCATGGAGTCGAAAGGCGAGGTGCAAATATTTTAAATTGATCAACGTTTCCTGCTGGGAAATGTCTTCCACCTAAAGAGTTTGGCAATTCTTCATGCATCTATAAAGAAGCCGACTCAACTCTTTGAGATCTACTGATGTGCATATAATGCAAAGTACACGTTCTATATACATCTGTGGATACCTCTCGATATGCACAGCATGCTGTGATTACAGTGTGAGTGCTGTCAGGGCAAGACATTTGGTAGCAGCCGCAGAAGTGGCCAGTTAGCTTCCCACCCCTCCCCAGCTGAAGATACTTGGAGAAGAGTGTCTCCATGTCGAAATACTAATCAAAATGAAGATTGTGACCTGAAGCATGCTTCCAGAAGGATCTGTGAAAATCCCCCTCTGGCGAGCTGTTCCAACAAGACATAATACATCTTTAATTCAATTTGCTTTGAGGAGGGATGGTGGTGGAGGCTGTCTCACAGTCATCTTATAACCATTGAATTGTTGCCTATCATTGCTCCATGCGTTTTACTGGGGCTGTTTTTATTTATTTATTGCTGCTATTTATGGTCGGTTTTATTGCCTCTTGTTCTATATCTGCCTGCTCGTTGTATTTTATTTTAATTGATATTATTTTGATCTTACTGTTAGTTGCCTTGCATAGTTTTGCATTGCTTTTGACGGGAAACGTGTGTATGTGTGTGCACTCTATATTGACACATATAAAATCATAATTGGGCAGCAGTCAAGGGCCTTCTCTCATTGGCTGAAGCACCTCTGCCCCATAACTCATGTTTTGAGCACCAGTGGCAGCAGACTGGCCCTACCTGGTAGGAGGGGGCCCATGAGGCATTTTGCTGAAGACCACCAGAAATCTGGATCCTTCTGTTTATAGATTATATGGATAATAGCTGTAAATGGAAGCAATATCCAATCAGCAATTCAGAAACTATTGACAGATTCAAGGCTGGCTCTAGCACTGGTGGGGCGCAATGCGGGACATTCCTGCGGAGCCCCACACCCTTCCTACGGGGCCCCACACTCACCCAGAAGAGCGCTGTTGATGCCTGGAAATAGTTGGTGGTGATATGATAATGTCATCGCCAACTGCTTCCAGGTGGCCCATTTTGGTCTGTTCAGAGGCAGGGGCAGGTGGGAGGGCACAATGTAAACTGCTCTGCTCGCTCCACGGACTTACAGCCCATTGAGATCAGTGGTGTCATTCAAATGATTTAGGAACAGGAAGTCACTTTTGATTGGCACTTGTCGGGAACCCGGAACCAGCCACAGAGCCCGTTAGGATCCGGAATGCCCGTTCTGGTCTGTTCCCCTTGAATGACATCACTGATTGAGATCCTGGCTGTAGCAGCAGGTGAAATGCTCACCCTGCTGCTGCGGGCCCCCCTGAAGCGCGGGGCCCAATGTTACGACATTGGCTTAAGGCCAGCCCTGGAAAGATGTATGCCGCCTTTGATCTCTTTTAGATGGTACCAACGCTGTTGTGCTTGTTGGATGTTTTTTCATCCTTTCAACCACCCAATGTCCTCCTGTAACGGAGGCAGCTGAAAGTTGCTCGATGTTGTGACCTCACGTTTTTGGCTCCTGTAAACTGATCTGCAGCCTCCTTTCACGCTATGAACCAGTTTTAAAAATGGATGCAGGTTACAAGTTAAATGCGCTGAGACTCAGCCTCCAGGGGGAAATATGAGGGGAGGGGTTGGAGACGCAGAACAGAGAGAAGGGCAGTGCAGTGATCAGAAACGTGGCCGGCCGACAGGGCTATTACGAGTAAATGACACTTGGACAGAAAGCGAGTTTCCCTAAAGCTGAATCTTTTTATATCAGAAAGGAGAAAGAGTGAGTTCAGAAACAGCAATATCTGGCACTACTGAGGGGTGAGACCTTTGATGTATTTCCCTTCCAGCTGGATTTATTCACCATGCAGCTAATGTTCTTCTTTGTTACAGCAAAGTTACACCCCAGTGCAAGCTGTGATAATAATACCACGCTGGCTGGCTGGCTGGCTGGCTGGCGGTATTAATATAGGTAGTGAGATTCTATCTTGCAAGCTGCGGTTAAAATGAAAATGTGCAAAAGGGTGCTCTCCTTCCCGTCAGGTACAGCTGTGAAACGGGCAGCGCACCCTGTGCCATGCAAGCCCTTCCCTAGTGAAGCTTAGAGGCTCAGTTATTGTCAGGAGTCTTCGGGGCTGTTAGCAGGGAGAAGGGAAAAAATCGTTTTCTTGTTAGCTCAAATTCCCTCATTCTGGGTAAATGACGATTTTCCTTAAGCTGTTCTCCCTTGTTATCGTGGGTCTGGCTGTCAGGGCCACCTCCACTGCGCTGCTCTCCTGAAAGCCAGGTGCAACGACAGGCACCTGCTGCATTTGTGTAACGAAACACTAATGTGTATAAAGCAGCGTTTCTCAACCAGCGATGCTTGTGCCATCGGTGATCGGTGGTACTTGAGGTGGTGTCTGGTGGTATGTGCGGGACCCCCAGACCCCCACTGCCTGGCAATGAGAGCCTGTAGAGCCAGTGTTTTGAATAAGCCTGTAGAGCCAGGCTTATTCAAAGCCTGTAGAGCCAGTGTTTTGTCTGAGGACAAGTTTCCGTGGTCATGTGGCCGGCATGACTCTACGCCGTAGTGCATGGAACACCGTTACCTTCCCACCGAAGTGGTTCCTATTTATCTACTTGCATTTAGGTGCTTTCGAACTGCTAGGTTGGCAGGAGCTGGGACAAGCAACTGGCGCTCACTCCGTCGCACAGACTTGAACTCCCAACCTTCCGATTGGAAAGCCCAGCAACAGTGAATTAACCTGCTGCGCCACCACGTCCCTTGAAAATTGTCTCTAGGATTCTTTTGAGATCCTTTCCATGGCATCCATGTTAACATTACTCCATATTTGCTCTGGGTCCACATGAGAATTCCATAGGGTAACTTAACACACATACTTTCTGTGCATAGTGGGGGTGGTGTCATGGATTGGCCAGGCTGGGAACTGATTGAGGATCCACTTGCATCAGATTGATCCCTGAGCCGCCAGGACTGGTGATCCGCAGCAATCGGGCTCTGACTCAGATGTATAAAGGTAAAGGTTTCCCCACGACCGAATGGTCTAGTCGTGACTGGCTGTAGGGGGCGGTGCTCATCTCCGTTTCAAAGCCTGTAGAGCCGGCGTTTTTGTCCGAGGACAAGCTTCCGTGGTCATGTGGCCGGCATGACTCTATGCCGTAGCGCACGGAACGCTGTTCCCTTCCCACTGAAGTGGTCCCTATTTATCTACTTGCATTTAGGTGCTTTCAAACTGCTAGGTTGGCAGTTGGCAGACTCAGATGTATAGCATGTGACTAATACTTATTACATCCAAAAACCATGCTTATTTGCTAAGTACGTTTTATGGCTTTTGTTTTTTGTATTGATATATTTAAATAATGTCGTTAGCTGTCTGGAGTGCCCTGTTGGAGAAATGCAGGTTAGAATTAAAAATAAATAAATGTTCCCACAATGTGAAAGCATGTAGGCAGCTATAGAAGTGGATGGATAAAGGTGAACGCATTCATCACTAGAAACATCTCATGGGTTTCAGAAGCGTGATCCCATTTTATAAGGCATTTTCAGTTGTATTAGTAGGGTTGCAGTGAAATAATTGGTTAGATAAAATATTCAAATACAGTTTTTAATCAACTAAAAATAAGCCCCTGAATAACCACGGAGGAACCAGTACAAAGGCAGAGGAGACCTCAAAGGTGAACCAATAATAATGTTGTTGGTCTGATGTATTTTATATCATTCAAAGTCAATTTATTTGATTCATGTAAGGATCACTATGAATGTTATCTCTGAATAAGGTACTTAACTTTTTAAAGGATATACAAATTGTAAATGGCAGTCAGCATCTTAGAAGAGGCATACCATCTCAGGAAAGAATGCCTCTTTCAAGGGAATTTCTATTTTGACACGTCAACATATCAGAATCTTCACAAAAAATTCTTCGTTCATCAAATGTTGTATGCAGATTTAGGGCCCAGTCCTATCCAGTGTTCCAGCACCGATGCAGTGGGGGGTGCACTGCATCCTGAGGTGGGATGGGAATAATGGAGGCCTCCTCAAGTTAAAGGAATGTTTGTTCCCTGACCTCAGGGCTGCATCCGTTCTGGAAAGTTGGATAGGATTGGGCCCTTAATCATTGCTGAAATTTCAGAATGCATTGCAACAGTGAAAGACATGTCAATGGGCAGTAGCCATTTTGGAAGCGTTGCTGCAGGAGGAACAGTGCTCTCCATCTGTTGTTGGACCTGTGCACCTGCTGAAGCATGAAAGGCTGTAGAGGGGGTGGGGAGGGGGCAGAATAGGAGGGGGAGGGGAGGAACAGGGGGTGGGTAGGCTGTGGAAGGGGGTGGATCTTGCAGCAGTGGTGCTTGTCAGATCTTACCCTCCCTTTCTGCAGCCTCCCCACCTATTTCTTCTCAGACTTGTGCCAGCTGTGGAGACCCAAGGAGATCCGTTGTGGACTGGGAAGCTTATGGAAAGGTAAGTGGATTAAAATCCTCTTTCCCCTCCAAAGCCTTCCAATCTTTCCCTTTCCCACTGGATATAGCTTGCTCCTTTTCAGCTTGGCTGCACCAATCCGATGGTGGGGATTGGATAGGATAGGATAGGATAGGATGGGGCTCTTAAACTCATGTGATCAATTTAAGACAATGTCTGTAGTCAGGTGCCAGCACTGATCTGCAGGAGACTAGCAGAGAACTTCTCAAAAGTTGCAACCTGCTTCCACTTTCTTTCTTACAAGCCCGCTTACAAACATGTAGCCGTGTTATTCATTTGTGACACATTGACAGCCCCAGAAGAAAGAAGCAACTCTCTTTGAGTTGACAAAAGCTTCCCTGTTGGATTGCCTGGAGGCAAATCTTACTTGCCACGGACAACTGTGCAAACAGCTATGGCCGAGTCTGGTCTAGAGTGGAGAGAAATAAATACTTGAAAGTGGAGAGACAAGCCCTTATCTTTTTCTTCTTATACACTGTAATTAAGTATATAATTTTTGTGACTTTTTTCAGGAATGCCATTTTGAGCCAAGACTTGGTTTTCACATAGCAGAGGGTGAGATGATAAAAATCCTGAGCTGTGAAGACACATCCAGAACTACCATCCAGACTGCAGTAGCTTAGTTTGGCTTTGGTAGCAATTTGGCAAATACTGTATTATTGATGCTTCACCTTTATCTTATATCAAGCCCTGTTGGATGGGCAGTTGTGATATACACATAGGAACACATGACCATAGTACAGGCATGCCCCGGTATCCGCTGGGGTTCCATTCCAGACCCTACCATGGATGCCTGAAACTGTAGATACTGGGGAAGCCTCTTTAAGGATAGGGAAACAGCAATGCTCTTGCTGTAACAAGGTAAAAAAGAGATGTGTTTAATGTTTCCCCATCTTTCTAATAGGAGCCCCAGTATCCGTGGTATCCGTGGATAACTGAAACAGTGTGTGGGGTCCCGGCAGCCCCACGAGAATGCCCTGCATTGGGCCCCGCCACTCCTGGATCCGCCCCTGAATACAACCCATTGAAACTGAATTTATCTGCAGATAAATCTTCATCCAATTTCTCAGAGTGTTTGATTATAAATTCATTAATAATTGGGGATCAGAGTGAATCAAACTAGCTTGCGATTTCATGTTGTCAAGCGTGCCACTCTCCAGTATGCGTGGCTAGCTGCACCAAATACAGTTTTTTGGGGTGAACTAGTAATCTGTTTGTGGACTTATTTGCAAGTTTGCATTTGCAAATATGTTAAGTTCCTTTTCCATGTAGTAAAAGAATATTACAGAGCAATTTACTGTAGAAGGAATTCTCAGCATCTATGAGACACTGAAGTGGGGAGATGATATTTAAAAGAAATTAAATAACAGTTTAGCTTTCATAAGAGAATACTTAATCTGTTTCAAGCATTACTGTTTTGAAGGGGGCAAAATAATGTAATGGAAGCGGCAAGATTAGTTTGGCTCCATGCACTGAAAAAAAAATGATAGGCAAGAAAGAGGATTTTCCTTGGAGGCGAACACTTTAGCAGACTTGCGAACAAGATTAATTTTAAGGATTTTCCTTGTTAGTAAGGCACATTACAAAGATGTATTTGCTATGTATAGCACGCAATGCATGGTACAGAAAGAGAACAGTACGGAGAGAAAAAAATGCTCTCATTTTTTGGGGGGGGGGTCTGTTTTGGTGTACCATTGAACAGCACATAATAAACTAGATTTTCATCATTTGAATCATGATCATGGATTTAAATGAGAGACACTTCCTCATGCTAAGGAGAGCTTGTCAAAAATTATGTCCACTAAAAAAGTGCAGGGTCACTTTAAACAGCTAGAATTTAGAATGCAGAAAAAGAACAAGTGCAATCCTGAGCTGGCCCATGTGCCAGCCCAGGAATGTCACAAATGTGCTGTAAGGCATGTTTGCACTAACTAGGGAGTCAGGTAAGCCAATGCACAGATGTGTGCTGGCCTCCCCATGCCAGTTTCAAACCAGTGGCAGGTAAATTTGCCAAGGGAGGCTGGTGCGGGGGATTGGGGAGGGTGGAGGGAGGATCAGGGTAGGGGAAAGTAGGGGGGCAGATGGGCCCGTGGGTGGACTGGCCTGAGGAATGGGGTGGGACCGGGCTCCAGCACTTAGGCTAGATCCTAATCCCCGGACCCAACTTGGTCAGCCTTACACCAGGTCCTCGGATCTGCACTATCGATTTTGCTGGCGCAGATCCAAGTAGCCCTATTGGGGAGGCTGCAGCACAACACGGGGTAAGGGGAATTAATCCTCTTACTCTTGAGTTGTGCTGCAGCTAGCCCCCGCCCCATTCTGAATATGGGGCCAGGCAGCTGGCTTCCCTATTCCAGCACAGGTTAGGATTGGGCTGTAAATTGATCAGTTGTGACTACTCTCAGAGAGACAAAGGAGGCAATAGGCAATATTTGCCATGGGTGTCTGAAAGGGGGAAGAGAGAGATGTTTCCACCAACACTGGGGAAGGACTCTTGCAGTGTGAGAGGACCCAAGTAAGAGGGTCAAATACAGAGTAAGAGTCCTGGACCAATAGGGGAGCGGTCCAGCAAGTAATGATGAGTCAAAACTGTAACTGGAAACCAGGGCAAGTTGTTCTGTCACTGAGCATCAGCACTGAGCAGCTAATGGTGGTAACGCAGGAAAAGAGAAATGATGCCAAGGAGCTTCATTTCTATTCTATTCTTCTGTGGTTGCTGAAAAGGGGGAGCAAGAAGAAAGCATTGTCACCTTGCTCAAGGTTGCATGTAATGTGAAGATAATGTCAAGATACCCATTTGTATCTTGTCCTGCCTTCAAGGAGCTGAAGATTGTGTACATATGCGCTATCCCATTTCATCACATCACATGGGCAGCCCAATCCTAAACGGCCTGGCTGCTGTGGGTCAAACGGCTACTGCTGTAGCCTGCGGCAGCCAGGCAGCCTCTGGAGGATCCTTGGAAGAAGGGGATTTTTGGAGGAAGGGGACACCAGCGCTGGTGGTGGTGGGCTCAAGATTGAGCCCTAAGGCTGCACACATACATGAGAGTAGTTTTCATTTAACTCTATGGAACTTACTTCTAAGTAGACATGTGTAGGATTGTGCTGTGAGGAGTCGTAACTGGTCCAGGTCCGCCCAGTGGACTTCATAACAATCAGGATAATACTATGCATGTCTATTAAGAAGTAAGCCTTTCTGGATTCAGTGGGCCATACTCCCAGGTAAGGATATAAAGGTAAAGGTTTCCCATGACCGAATGGTCTAGTCGTGACCGACTGTAGGGGGCGGTGCTCATCTCCGTTTCAAAGCCTGTAGAGCCGGCGTTTTTGTCCGATCATGTGGCCAGCACGACTCTACGCCGTAGCGCACGGAACGCCGTTACCTTCCCACCGAAGTGGTCCCTATTTATCTACTTGCATTTTAGGTGCTTTCGAACTGCTAGGTTGGCAGGAGCTGGGTCAAGCAACGGGAGCTCACTCCGTCACGCAGTCTCGAACTCCCAACCTTGCGGTTGAAAGCCCAGCAACAGTGGATTAACTCGCTGTGCCACCACGTCAAGGATATATTTGATTGCAACCTGAATGTTCTCCAAGTCTAGCAACCGAAGTCAGTGCACTACCTTGGCTCTTAATCTGGCATACGTTTGTGGGATGTGGAAGTTCTGCCAGTGTCTTCCAAGATAAAATTATTGAAACTCCCCAACTACGATCATGCTGTTTGCATGGTTTTGTTTTGATGTTTGCAGTGACGTCAATGTTAATGACTATGTGACAGTCATATGGTATGAACAGTGTGGAGCAAAGAAATGGGAATACTATAAAGTGTTCCAGTCACCTGAAATTATTGATAAAGGTAGGAATTTATAGGTCTGTCTTGCAAAATAAAACCAGATGTTGAAACATAGTGATTTTACCCCAGAAGTGATCTTACCCCAGACTCAAGCACCCAGGAGTGGGGAACTCAGGCATGAACTCCTGTTCCCCAGAGACTCATCAGGTTCTTTTTCTCTTGACCTTTCAACACTTCTTAAAGACCATTTTGTAGGTATTTTTAAAAGAAGCATTTTCAATATCATGTTAGTTGCCCCAGATCTGTATTTGGTATTGATGCAACTGATGGTGTATAATGCCTTCTCCTGCTCTTGTGCTCGTTAAGATTTTACTGCTGCTGTTGGTTTGTTTCTTTTCATTCTTTTCATTATCTAGCTTATATTAGAAAACCCAAACTTCAGTCAGAACTCAATCCTACTCATAAAAACTAGAAACTGCAACTATCTTTGGAGATTCCATTTCTGACTAGTCAGAAGCTCCTACCTGTAGTAGGAAATCCTAGTTCTACTACCCAGGGAAGAACTGGATGAAAACACTCAGTAGTTTCTAGTTTTGACTAGTTAGAACTAGAATCTCCAAAGATGGTTGGCAGTTTCTTGTTTTTATTAGTTGGAAGTAGTACTAAATAATTTCAGATGTTACCAGCAATACGCATGCATGCGCGCACACACACACACACACACATTTTTTAAAAAAAAACTGTATTTGTTTATTTTGATATTTGTATTTGAACCCTTTATTTGTTATTTTGTTGAATGCTGCTATGAATATTTTCTTTAACCCCAATAGTGGAGGAAATAGATAAGTAGACAATGGGTGCTGATTTTTTGTTTACAAAGGCTCATATTCTACAGAGGCGTGAGCTGAAATCCCAACTCAGCAAATGGTTCATATCAAGCTTATCGATGTACGCTAATCAGGTTAGTGGGCGGCTCAAGTCCTGGAGTTCAAACGTGCTCCTCTCTGTGATCTTTCCCAAGGTCCGTGATGCTGTGGGTGTCATGATCTAAGCATGTCACAAATAAAACCTTTGAGTCAAGTCCCGCCTGTATTGCCACCCGCTTCAAAAGACGGCAAACAATAACAAAAATATCCGCTCCTTTTTTCCTCCCGCGCAGTTCAGTCTAGTCATTCCCTTTTCTTTGCCGCTCCAGGCTATAGTTACAGCAGTTAACTTTTTTAAAACAGGAAAAACAGTGAATTAATGTGCATTAAAGAAAGGCTGCTTTGTGCTAAGCACTGTACAATATAGTGTTTTTAAAAGTCGGAAAATATGTTAGCAGTAAAGCCTAGGCTGTAATTTAGATAACAACCCTGACAATGAGCTGGCTTGTTAATTGTAAAGAACTGTGGAAAGCTGCCAGCTCCAGTACCCTTCTTTTTATAGTCTGCTCCGAATTCGTCTTACAGGCAGCCAATGACGTCACGCAGGGTTTTATCCTATATTTTGGCATCCTTCGTTTTGTTCCTTGCCTTGGTGCGGCGATATTTGTTTGACAGACACTTTTCTAATGCAAAAGCAACCCGACCGGCATAATGGGTGGTCTGGGGAGCACAGCAGACAAGAAAGCGTGGTGGGTTGCATGTTGATGCTCCCGAGCTCTTTGTAAGCACTTCTCCGACCAAAGAATGCAGGATGCAGGCAAGGAATGCCAGCCAAGTTACTCGTCTCAGCACCGTTCTTGACATTGCGGTTGGGGAGCTCTGCATCTCAGCTTTGTCGTTCATAACACTTCTGTCAGTAATGCTATATGCTGAAGATGTAGGTCTCTTTCCACCCACCCACACTCCTGTGAGTGCAGCCATGAACAGAAAGGCTGTGCTTCTTTTTGCTCTAGCTGCTGACTTTGTTTTCAAGTCCATGAAGGGTGCAGGGAGAAGAAAGGCTAGTACCAGGTGTGTGGAGGCCCCATGGCCCTCACTTCCCACCCCCTGATGTCGCATTGATCACTGCTGTCAGATCTGAGAGTTAGGGCACAATTCTAAGCTGGAGTTTGGCCCACACCAGGGACACCATAAAGTATGTTTGGACCACCCTCGGAGTCAGAAAGGCCAGCACACAGACCTGCGCCATCCTCCCTGATTCCGAGAGTGGTCCAAATGCGCTTTGCGGTAGTCTTGTGCTGGCCAAACTTTGCTGGCCTAATATAACTGTGCCGGCCTAAATCCAGGTTAGGATTGTGCTCACAGTCAGCCCAGCCAGATGGGCCCACTGATGAATGTGGGGCCCTGAGCAATGCCCTTCCTGTCCAACCTCACTACCACCCTTGAGAGGATGTCCCTTCAACTTGTGGAATGCATGTGTTTGGTATTGGAATTTCCAATACTCCTGTCCTTCAGAAATCTTCACTGTAATGATTTCTTGAGAGCAGATACTATTACCGCCTTTGGCCTATGAGTCTCTCAGATTAAGGGCCGATTCACAAGACCAAACTGAAAGTGCAGTGTTTGAATTAGAAGGCACCCAGTCCTGTGTTTTTTTTCCAGTACCTTAGCTGCGGTTGTAAAATATTACACTGGCCACCATAAAACTGCATTGTGGGAATGGGGTCAGGAGGGCATGCGGATTTAAAGGCCCCCCTACCTATACTCCAGCCCTGTAAAAATTGGTTTGGTGCAGAGTTGCTTACATTGATGATGCCATGTGGTTGCTTCACAACATCCCCTGCATGCTACTGTGAACCTCATGAATGAAAATCAGGTTTCGTAGTTGGCCTAAGACACACTGAACCCTGTGCATGCCCTACAGTGGAAGTGACTATCAAAGAACACTTCAGGGATTTGGAGAAAATATATGGGGATTCTAACTCAAAGAAAATACTACTGGCTTTGTTACTTGATTACATAGCATGCTTTTTCATTAATTTTTTTTAAATTAATATAACACCACTTTAGCTCAACACTCATTTTTAGGTTTACTATTGTTAGCAGTGATAGCTATTCAACATTTAATTCAGACAATGCAGTGGTGAGATCCTGTGTTAATCACCCCACCTGCCATTTCCCAATCCTGTGCAGAGTATGCCACATTCTGATTTTCCCCTTGGCATACAGAATGCAGATTACACCTCCCTCCCTCCAGTCTCTCTCGCCCATGCTGCTTGGCGCATAGAGCACATGGCGAGTTGATCCCTCTCCCCTTTAGCTGGTGCTACCACTGCAAAAGGCATAGGGTGGGGAATGAAGAGGACGGAAGTGTGGAGGAGTGGACGTACGCCGCCTCCCTTCTGCTCTGCCTTTTTGAAAGGACAGGGAGCAGGAGGAGGAGCATCAGCATCAGCAGTGGCATAGATGACGCCAGGTGAAAGAGAGCCAAGGTTGATCAGCTGGTGGCATGGTGAGTTGGTCATTGGAAAAAGCCTGGGAGTGCACGTTGCCCACTCTTACCTCTCAGCAGGCTTAATCTCATACTGTACTATACTGTACTGAAGCTGGACAGTAGAGAAATTGTCCCAATACAATTCCTAAGGCAGGCTCTAATGTTTTGGTCCATTCCTCATGGAGACCCTAATGTTTGGACCAACGCAAATAAGTACAGTTTATTTTCTCCTCTGTATCTTTTGATACATGACTACATGGTTGCTGTCAGTCGGTAAGGTTTTTTTAAACCCCATTTTTTTATTGGTAAATCCCATCCACCCACCTCATCCCTCAAAGAAAGAGAAAAATGATGAGACAGGAAGACGGCCAGCCAAAGCAGCCAGACGCTTGTGAACGAAGAGCACAGTGGAGAGTTGAAAGCCTAAGAGGGAAAGGACGGTAAGAGGGAGGGGCAGACGTAGCAACAATGGGAGATCAAGTGATACATGAAGTGAAATACCAGGCATCGCTGCTCGAAGGGAAGTAGAAAATCACACCATATGGAAGTGCACATCTCTGGGGCATCCGTTTTCTTGTAGATTTTTTTTCTTTAGTGCAGCCATTAAGCATGCCAGTGACCCCCTGGTCTGCTGAAGGGAAATATACAAGACGCTCCATGTTAAGAAATGCTGCTCTTGACTACTGGTGCGTGTGTATAAATCAAAAAGACTTGGTGCTTATGGAGTGCCCACAAGGCAGTTCCATAACTGAGAAATATGTGCTTGAAAGAAAATGCCTCCTTAAAGCCGTCAAAGCTTAATCCTGTGGTCCGTGTCATGCCACAGCTCTGCAGGTGTAGAGCATCTGCAAAACAGAGGAGCATGATTAGCACTGGATCCCTAACAGTAGTAGTAGTTGCCTGTCTTGTATACTCTACCTTGGTGGAAGTTTTTTTGGGTATCACTGCACACAAGAAGGAGTCTTGGGCATGGTTCTAATGGTGACCTAATATATTTTTTAAGCCTATTATGGTGCTGAAGCTTTTAAAACAGTGGTTAATTCCAGTTTCTACTAATGGTTATGAATACTCCCTTAATGGCGTTTAAATTAGTTGATGGAGCTAGTTGTTCTAACATAGCTGCTCTTGCATTCTTAATTAAGCAAGCCAGTCTTCCTTTATTTGTTATTTGATCTTGATAGAAGCTTAATTTCTTCCCTTTCTGTGGTAGTGACAGTCGAGGAAATATAGCAATTTTCTTTCCAGATTAAATTTCAGTCTTGTAGTAATGGCATTGTTCTATTTAAAAAGTAGGTTATTGTTACATGTATCATTATGTTAGACTTTTGGAACCATGTCAGTCTACCTTTTAAAGCTTGTACATAATGCGTGCTGCCCTTTGCTTTCCCATTTTCTGTTTTAATATGCTCATATCGTAGGATTTTAAGCTATTCCGGAAACAAGTCAGTTGCAACGGTAGCTCTGGAACTCAGAATAGATTTATTCATTGTAGGACATTACCATATTTCAGGAAAGTTAGGGAAACACAATTTTCCCACAATGCTTTAGACTGATGCTAGGCTAGGAGCATTGTGGGAAATGTTGCAGCAAGATCCAGTCTTCCTACTTGGGTCTTTGGGCAGCTGGCAATGCTTTCTGATTGGCTAGGGTTAGGGTGTCCCCCCTGCCCCCTCGCCCGGTACCTGCTTGCCTGCGAAGAATTTTGATGCTATCATGGAAGACTAAAGAATGAGTTCTACCTTGATAAACAGTACATCTTCTCTTCACTCTTTTGGACAGGGCCATTGCAGAAGAGATACTGAAGTGTCCATTTGGGATAGCATTTTTGCTGCATGTGATGAGTTGGGTTCTAGTACAGGGACATTTGTACTACAGTACAGTAAATATATTCGTCTTGAAACTGTTGCACTCCTTACCATTCATTCAGGCTGGTCGGACAAGGTTAAAATCCGCTATTTGCTGAGAGGAGTGGATATAGACTTAACCAAGAAGGTAGCCAAATATATTAATTTAATCATACGAAGGCGCCGTAAATCATCTGTATTGAATCCAGATACCCCAGGTTCTAGCTCCAGGCTCTGCTCTGTATCTCACCTATGGTTTGGGTGAGTTTTGTAGAAGTACAATAGCAACTGTTAACTTTACTGTAGTGTAATCTTTTATCTATATTTGTATTTTCATATGCCATTAAAGGTCTTTGATTTGATTTTTTTTAAAGTGATGCAGAACTCATTGTTAAATCTTAAAAAAAAGATTTATTGGAATTGAGAAATATTCTGGAATCCATTCTTCTCTCTTGCACCACTTATAGTGCAAGTGGTACTATTATACTATAGTCATAAACATGAGAGAGAAACACTGCCCATAAGGGTGGCTTTCTTTGAAACTTAATAGAACATAACTAATCCTACCTTCTTCTCAAAGTACTGGTGCCCATGTGCTTTAGGTTTGAGGGGGCACCCTCTGCATGTTCCCCGTACTAGGTCTATAAAGGTTGAGAAAGGGGTCATCTTGGTTACTGAGGTTATTTTATCTTTCCTTTTATGTTGCTGCCACAGGCAGCCCACTAACTATCACAATGACCTGAACTGATGCAATGTCCTAAGGGATGCTGTTTTTCTCACAATGTCCTGGACTGATGCTAGGATCAGTCCTGATGCACATCTAGGCCTGATGCACAGAATTGTTCATTGCTTACGTGATATGTGGTGATGTAATTGCTTGTGTGGATCTTCAAGTATGGATCAGAACCAAATGCGCCTTGCGTTAGCAGCTAGATGTGTTAGCAGCGTGTTTGATGACGATAAATGCCATTGAAATACATGAGATTTAAGTGTTCCTAGTTCAGCCACAGTGGCCAAGATGTGCAAGGAAGTTCAGTGGGATTTGTGGACAGCAAAATTGTTAGTGGCATTAATAAAGTAGCAATTATTATATGTGATAAAAATATGTATGAAAATAAGTGAGCAAATGGGTTCCTCAGTATTAATACAATTCTTGTGCTCTGTTGCTTGCTATGTGCCAAGGTGCAAGGGTTACATGCAGTGATGTCATCTGGTAATGAAGAACGGGAACACTGGGCGGGACTTACGTGTGGTTGGCTGCCCGTCCGTTCCGTTCCGTGGCTGCCCTGGCCTCGGCGGGGTGCCTGCTTGCCGGGGGATGGGACAGGTGGGGGGCGCGCCGGGTGCCTGGGCGAGCAGCGGTGGGGGGCGCCAACCGGGGGCAGCCCCCCCCGAGGCCAGGGCAGCCACGGAACGGAACGGATGGGCTGCGAATCACGTGTAAGTCTCGCCCAGCGTTCCCGTTCTTCATTACCAGATGACATCACTGGTTACATGTGGTCTGCATTTTTAAGTCCATTTTGCTCAAAAAATTCGCTGTTAGAAATATCATTCAGCTGTGTTGTCAGATGGCCTGATATACCACATTATGCTTATAAACCAATCAGTAGATCTTTTAGCTTTTCTAAGGGAGAATTTGCATGGTCACTTCTCAATCTGATGCCTCAAAAATCTTTTAAAAGTTTAAACAATGGCATGCCATCAAGGAATACAAGATGTAAGATGAAAGGGACAAATGTATAAGTAGTGGGCAGCATGATAATTAAACCAGGTTTTATGAGGCATCTTTTAAAATTAAAGCCCCACCATATATATAAAAACTGGGGGCTGAAATGATAGGCATCTTGCAAGCAATTTTGTTGATGTCGATAGGCGCCGCTGTATCCTGGCATGGGGGAAATGGAAAGCAGGAACCATTGATGTGATTTTAATATTAAGAAGAGCTATCGTGCAATGTGCTGAACAGTCATATTCCTTTCTGAAGTGAATAGGAGTTAGGTCTGTTCAACAGATGTTCAGGACATCTCACAGCTTGGCACTATTTCGTCACCAGAACTTTGTTTCAGCATACTGAAAGATAAAGGTCAGGTATCATCAGATGTTTTAAGGCAAAACTGTATTTTGTGATGCTTAAGAACTCTGCTTAAAACACACAAACACACACTCACGCACGCACACACAAACTTTTGCTGACAGAACAAATTTTGTAAGCCGAACATTTACAGAGCAATCCTATACCCCCCTTAGCGCCGGCGCTGCACTCTTGCACCGGCCGAAAGCTGTTGCGAACATGCAGTAAAGTGCATCCGCGTTGGCGCTATGGCGTTCCCCCTGCGCAAGCCCGCCCACAACCGTCAGCAGCGCCAGCCATGCGCCAGTTGAGCGCCGGTGTTGCTTGGTCGGCGCAGGGCCTCTGCAAGGGCGTTCCGGGGGCGTAATTGAGTGGCGCAGCGAGCGGAGATGGTGGTTGTGACGCGGTTGTGACGCAGGACAGCCATAGTGCTATGTCCTAACAGCGGTTCCCGGCCATGGCGGCCCCGATTCGGGCCGCTCCCGTGCACATTCCTCTGCACCTGCTATATTGCCGGCACAGATCCGAGCAGGCCCATAGGGGTGACTGGGGCTTACGCGGGTGCAAGGGGAAAACCTCCCTTTCCCCTGCACGTTGCTGCTGCTGCCTCCAAATGGGTCTGTGGATATGGCCCTGCTATGTCAGCCTTACTAAGCCGGCATAAGGTAGGATTGTGCTCTTAGATTCCGAAGTCGTACTTTTATGCAAATTAGTGAGAGTATGCAAGGATGTCTAATTAAGATCTATGAGCTGCCAATATTACAGGGTCTTGTGATGAAATCTGGAATTAGCTGCTAGGGAATTAGCCTTGGCTCCATAATTTGGAAGGCTCTGAGTGACGGAACCTCGAAGGCTAACCCTGTCCAACTTTCTAGTGCAGCTGCAGCTGCAATGCAGCCCCCATGGAGGTAGGGCTGAAACAGTTTCCTTACATTGAGGAGGCCTCCGTGACTGTTCCACCACAGGGTGCAGCACACACACCGTTGGCACAGCTGCATCAGCCCTGGAAAGTTGGATGGGATTGGGCCCTAAATAACAGAATCCTATGAGCCTTCAATTATGTTGAATTTTTATTTCTATCTTCTGTTTGCTGTTCCTGCTGCCTTTTCCTGGTAAGCAACAGGGAGCATAAGGGATTCACATGGCCAGACAAGGAGGTAAAATCCTTCCCTCAAGTTCTATTACCCCTAAAACAATGATGGTGAACCTTTTGGGCTCTGTGTGTCAATAATTCAGAAAATACCTAACGTGGCTATGCTGGCATGTCACCCCATTCTCTGAACAAAAGAGAAACAATTCTTTACATATTCGTTTAAAAAAACAACAGTCCAATCATGTGTGGACTATATAAATGCATGATATAAAGAAGTGTCAAATAATGACAATGAAATACGAGTAAAACAAACTAAGGCTGCAATCCTATGCAAACTTTCTGGAGAGTAAGCTCCAGGGTAGATTTGCTTTAAATCAAGTCGATTTAAATCACGATTTAAATCATAATTCAAATCACTAGTAAAAAAGCCTTGATTTAAATCAACTCCGTTTAAATCATAATTTTTAAAGAGCAACTGTCATCTCTGTCCCGCAGCGGCTCTTCCTCTGACCCGCTGTTGACTCACCGACAGTTCCATTCACTTCAATGGGACGGCTGGTGAGGCGGCAGTGACAACAAGGTGAGGGATGTGATGGGAAGCAGGTGCGTGGATGCCCGCTAACAGGTGCTGCCATGATGGATCTGAAATGCACAGGTGTTCTTTAAATGTAAGGATTCATTCTTGCGGGTAGTTAGATCTTTAATATTATTTGCAAACAAAATGAAGGTTTCTTATTTAGGCTACCTACTGCACAGATGAAAGGCTGTTTCTTGAAAATACCACCAGAACAACGCCATTGCAATTGCTCACTGGCAGAGCTAGACACCTTACTGCACACTTTTTTTTCAGTGCCCAAAATATGCAGCAGCCAGATAAATATATTTGAAAGATAGTGGTTGCAAAACTGAAGTTGCTCCTGAGCAGCCTTTATAAAGAGTGTGTAGTGGATGTGGCAGATTTTTGTTTCATTGTGTTTTTAACTTCAAGTCAATAGGTGTATGGCTTTTGGGCTAAAAAAACCTAATAAAATTTTATCTTTTTATAACTAAGCTCCATTTCATGCAGAATAAACTAAATTATTAATGTATCTTAAATAGAAAACTAGCTTTAGATATATTTTTACTCCAAAAGCATTTTATTAAAATAAATTTGATAAAAATAAAAAAAATCCGATTTAAATAAAAAAAATCCGATTTAAATAAAAAATCTATTTTTTTATTTTTTTTAAAAAAGCATCAATTTTTATCCACCCTGGTAAGCTCCATTGAAGACAATGGGATTTACTTCTGAGTGGCTACACATAGGACTGTGCTTTCAGTTGCTGTCAGGTGTTGGTGAACTCTGGCATGTCACCCAAAACGTCATGGTGTGTCATCTTTAACATTCATGTCATAGGTTCACTATTACTGCCCTAAAACCACCCTGCAACTCTCAAGGAGAGTTGGGTCTCATTGGGCCTATTTATATTCCCTAAGATTAAATTTACTGTTTAAGGCAGCCATGTTTGTGCCCTCATCGTAAAGTAGGTTTGAAAATATCACAACAGACACATTCACTCCTGCAACCCGTGAAGTGAACAAACTCTCATTTATGATTTCGATGCCCCCATATCAAGAGTCTTCTGGATTTATTTAGGTGAATGTACTTGTTTCTGAATAAGTGCCATGGAAACCAATTTCAGCTTGGCATCTGCCTTATTTCTTCTAATGTCATGACACTGTTGATTTTGTGCACCTCAAAAATTCAAATGAGCCCAAGCCCTCTGGCTCATTACGTATTTCTAATGTAACCCCACCACCACCACCACCACAAACCTGCTAACGGCTCAGATGTATGAGATGTATTTTTGAGATTCCCATTTGTCAGCTGCCAATTTAATGAGGACAACCTATCCACCTAGCATTGTGCAAGTCAAAAGGATGGTTGGTAAAGAAAATAGATTTCAACAATAGCAGTTATAATGTTTAGTTCAGGCAGCCATGGAGCCGAACTGGCTGCCTCATTTTATTCCAAGGAGGGTAGATTTACGACCTCGGAGCAGTTGTAAAGTCAAACATTCCTTTATGTCTTCCCACCCCACGATGCACACCACACACCGTAAAGAGTGATATTGTGTACAAGGCTATTACACTTTCGCTTTGGCCTGCTTAATGTCCTTGACACATACCAATTTCATTCCACGACAGCCAGTATGCAAATTGACGAAAAGCTCCATTAGGTTGTTCGAGGCTAGGGAAACCCATCTGTCAGTGCCTGTGACATTTCCGAGCCTAGATTCTCATGTGGGAAACTGTCCTTGAGATACCCAGACAGATGAGTTTTCTCTAGTGTCTCGTGTTCTCAGAAGCTAAGGAAGGAGTCATACATTTTTATTGCCCTGACACTTTTGGTGATATGTAGTCCCTCTTCTCTCTCTCTCTCTCTCTCTCTCTCTCTCTCTCTCTCTCACTCACACACACACACACACACACACACACACACACACACACACACACAC
>JAJKFI010000009.1:3470310-3491071 GCA_029204185.1 Lerista edwardsae | reverse complement strand
ATGCCAGTTTCAACCAGTTCTGGACTGTGAGATGTGAAACTGCAACATCCCCCACTACAGGCAGCCCTCGACCGCCCTCCCTCTGAGGAGCATCCGTAGTGCGACTGGATGCGGGCTCATCAGTGGAAGAAGGGGTCCCCACTGGGGGACTGCTTCCCTCCACACCAGGTTGATGTCCTCCAGCCCTGAGGCTCCCCAGCAGCTGAGGAGCTGCCTGTCTGAGGGTGGGACGAAGCCTTCAAGTCCCCGGAAGTCTCACCATGGACCCTTGCTGCCTGCCTCTGCTTCTGCTTCTTCCTCTGCCCCCACCCAACTGCTGGTTCCCTGACTGCATGCCTATGTTTGTTTTTCAGTTCTACAAGGATCTGGGGCCCTGGCTTCCTCGCCCTGCTGCTTAACTCGCCCAGATGCGTAACTCGCGTGTCTCAGCTCACCCTTTGTTTCACCTCACCCTTCGTCGCAATGAGGCCACTTGCGCTCGGGAAGAGATTTCCACAATTAGGAAATGGTTTGGTGAGATCTTGAAAATTACAGAGATGGCTATAATTGGCAGACATTGTAAAATGGTAGGGAAGAATAAGAACATTCTTATTATGCAAGCTATCAAAATCTAAACTTGATATAATCATATTCAAGTATACACATTATTATTTTAAGGATTTTAAGAAAAAGCCACAAATGAATGCATGTTCAGTAGGAGAAGTGGAGGAAATATTTATTTCTTTCCCTGAATGCTGATGATTTTAAAAGGGTAAATTCAAGTATGTAAATTCTAGGGTAAATTCAAGTATGTGGGTACTTGAATTCTGCTCACATACACATGAGTGTATTTGTATGTACACGTGTTCACACACAATATACATACATCAGTTAGATCACAACCTGGAACCCAGAATTAATTGCCCACCACCTCCACTGATTTTTGTTCATGTCATGATAACTTGTTTGGGGGATTCTTTGTTTCACTGTAAGAATACTGTGCTTCTGTGTGTGTTGAGAAAAAAAAAACTCCTTTTGAAATGAGACAAGTAGTGGCAGCAATTTGTTATCACGTGACGGCTGCTACTGAATTGTTGCTGCTAAAATCATAGCCACTAATTTCTTCCATGAATCACTGCGCTAAGGACAGTTTTGAAGTGAACGCTAACATGATGACAATGTTTATGCAGATCATCAAAGCTAAATGCTTGCTAATAGACTGATAACAGCAAATAATACTGTCACCTATCTGGGGAGAAAACTTGTTTTGTTTCAAGAAAACGGAGGAGGGTATATGATGGCTTAACAGAAAGATGCCTAGAAGGTAAACTTGTCAAAGCACCAAACTACAGAAGTATCAAATGAGGATAAAGAGACTAATCTTGCCATCACTTTGCCATCTGTAGTATCATGTTGACTATAATTTTCCCACTGCCAGAATGTGACCCACTGGTGGGTCCTGACTCACAGATTGGGATCCACTGGTCTACAGATCCTGTCACAAGAGGTGTCTGACAAACCAGGCTGCAGTCGATAAAAACATAAGCCACAATAAAGATGTTAGTCTTAGGGTGTCTCAAGACCCTTTGCTGTTGCTAAAACTCTTTTGTTAATATTATGCTGTTTTTTCATTTGACTGTGTTGGATTTTGTGAGCGCATCTTGATTGATGCCTTAGTGCATCTGAGTCACTAACCACTCAGGCAGGCATCTCTCTTGAGGAATTTTGCTAGTTTTATCAATTATTATTTTTTGAACAGAATTCTTCCATGTTTTACCACTACCACCCCCTAACTGTTCTCCAGGCTCCCAGAGAGGCTTGTACTGTATTATCTTATTTAAACAGTCATCCCTCATTATCTATTTATCTTTATTGTGTAGTTCAACCAAAGCAGTTATTGTGAGTAGGCAGAAGGGGAAATCAAGGTTCAATACTATAATCAGACAGAAAATTGGTCTATTTTAAATGAAATCAGCAATCGCATGGCGCAGAGATATAAAAGGAAGACATATTCCCCATTATAATAGAATACCATAGCAAAGCATGCTGTAGATGCCTGGGCTTAGCAGGAGGTTGGACTAGATGATCTCTAGGGTAAATTCCATCTCTTGTATTCTGTGATTCAATAAAGAAAACCCCAGCAAGACTCCTTAGGCAAAAAGCCACCTATCACTGTCTGGCCAGGATGAAAAACCAGACACTATCACATTATATTGTATTTTATTGTTATGAGCTGCCTTGGGCATTTTAATGCAAAAGGAAAAGGCAGAATAAACATGATTTAAAACAATAAATAAGTCAATATGCTCCCCAAAGCTTATATGGTACTAAGTGTACTTGTATCCTAATGGACCAGTGTCATATGGGTTTTGTGGGCGCAGACGTGTCCTAAAATCCTAGACATAAGTAGAGAGAGAAGTGGACCTTTTCCTTTTTCAGACTTGGGATCCACCTTTGTAGTGCGTGTCCATGGTATTTACTCCCCTAGTCTGATGGGACCAATGAATATTAACCCTTCTACAAGGAGTCTTTAAAAAGAAAGTCTTGTGAAAACCCAGTGAGGTTAAAGGTAAAACACAACTGAAGTCAGGTCTACAGTAAGGGAATATCTGCCGAGTAACACTTTAAGAGTGCAATCCTAACCTGGAGTTAGGCCAGCACAGTCAGGCCAGCAAAGTTTGCCCATCACAAGGGACACCGTAAAGCATGTTTGGACCATTCTCGGAGTCAGGGAGGATGACACACATCTGTATGCTGGCCTCCCTGACTCCGAGAGTGGTCCAAACATACTTTACAGTGTCCCTTGTGCTGGCCAAACTTTGTTGGCCTAACTGTGCCTTCCTAACCCCAGGTTAGGATTGCACCCTGAATGGGATAGGTGTTTTCCAAGAAGGTAATGCAGATGGTTAGAATGCACAGCTCGCTCTTGATGTGATAGGATTCAGACACAGTCAATGCAATGCACCCTCCTTATCTGCGGGTTCAGGACACGCAGATGGTAAACCTATCCAAACTCAGTCTTGAGGAAGAACCTTGGAAGTTGTTAGCAGGTTATCTCAAAGAAGAGAGATTAACTTTCTTGCCAGCCGTCACCTCTTTAAATGTACTATTCTCTATTCCAGTGGCTTCCAGAGTAGTGGGTTGCGACTGCCCCTTTAAGGGGCGTGGAGTGGGGAAAGGCAGCAATGCAGTCCTCAGGATCGTGCTGCTGCCCTGGTGAAAGGGGCTTTTTTCAAACTTGCAGGGCTGGCATCTGGGGTGTGTGGAGAGCCCTGGGGAGCCCCCCCCCCCCGCAGGTTTTTTTAAATCATAACTGAAAGTGGAAGTGGGTTGCAGTCATGTTTTAATATAAACACATTCTGAGGCTCAAAGAGTCCTGCAGGGGGCTCCCCAGGGCTCCCCACACACCCCAGATACCAGAACTGCAAGGAGTAAGTCTGAAAGAGCCCCTTTGACCAGGAGTTCACCTTGCTGCCTTTGCCTCGTCCCCACCAAGTCTTATGTGGCTTCCAACTCCCATGTAGGAGTTTCCACTGCTCTATTCCTTTTTCTTACCAATCTATGCAGGACCAACAAAGGTGGGGGGCGCATGGTGTGTGAGGAGGGCTTTTTTTCTTCTCTGCTCACCCGCTTGGTGTTACGCAGCAGTGCCCCAAATGGAATGGCATCTTGGTCCTTCAAATGTCCCCTTTTTCATTAGCCAATGATAAACAGAGTTCTCGGAGTGCATCTCTGTTAACCACTGCAGGGTTGTTGAAAACTTGCTGCCCCGTGTAACTGGAATGTTGACCTGGTGCAGTGCACAGGTGATGTTAATCTAACAAAAGTCAATAGAGATTCACGTGAGAACCTAATGAACCTATTCAATAGGGTGTATATACCGTATTAAAACTATTTTTACTTTGCGGTTCAGGAGAGTTGAAACCTTTACAATTTTGCTGTACATTGTTGTGAACACCTTAGTAGGTTCTATGCTGCTTTTCATCCCAAGATCCATAAATACTGAGATGCATGTAGTCCATTGTGTGGGAATTGCAAATTATATACATGTACAAGAAAGCCCAAGTATATATTGCAAATATATAAATGTATTTTTTTCTATTTTCTCCTGATTCTTTGGGTCCAAGCCAGTGGTTATTTGGGTGACTTTTTCTGTGTTTGCTGGTTTGAATTTTTTTTTTGGGGGGGGGAGGGGGAATCTAGTAACCTTAGCTCTACTACAGTTTCTTAAGCTGATCACTATAGTATAGTGAAATATCAAGATTTGATTTGGATTCTTAGGGGATTCACTGCACACAAATATTTTGTTTGCAAATGTTCCTTTTGGCCTAATCTTTTGCCATTCTTGCTCACTGATGTATCTTTATGAGTACAATCATCCATTAGAGATCTTTTATCTGTTTTTGTGGTGTCTATTGAAGCGCTCTCTCTAGAACGATGGGGCGTATTTGCTTTTAACATCCTTGAAGCTTTTGGGGCTGTCTCAGATATTATTTATCCTTGCAAATGGCATAACAGTCTATGTGAGAGAGAAAAAATAGCACATGAGCCAAAAGTTCATGTAAATTGGCTACAGCAAATTTTATGGTAACATTTCCCAGCCTGCAACATGATGGGAGTTGCCACAGATCAGGGTTATCATGATCTCCTGGCTCAGATTTGCAATGTGGATACACATTCATGACTTATGCACACAACTTATCCAAGAACAGAAAATGGATTGGAATTTGAATCCTTCTGTGTCTACTTTTGACCTCATTGAAGTCAGCTTTTGGAAAGTGTAAAGTATCAAGCACCTATCCCAGTCTTGTTCAAACTGTGGGTCGGGACCCACTTGGTGAGTCACGGCCTGATGTCAGCTGGGTCATGGACAGCTGGGAGTAGCCATCTTACTCTTGTATATTCCTTTTGTGAGTGTTTGAATTTTCAAGTTAGGGTTTTTTTTTTAAATGGTTTTTAGTTCAGTGCTTTTACCTCATATTTTGTCCTAATCTTGCTTTCTGTCACAGATGTTTCATGGTTGTGCAGTTGCTTCAGTCCCAGAATGCCCATCTGCATTCTAGGAGTGTCATTTGATTGCATCACACTGATGGCACTTCCTGCTTGATGATGGCACTTCCGGCTATGACATCACTTCTGGTGTGTCCTGACACGAGTGCCATTTTAAAAAAATGGGTCACAGTCTAAAATGTTTCAGAACCATTGACCAATCCATTACTATATGTACAAGAACAAACGTATGGCGACTTGCTTTTTTTTTACAGCAACACCTTATACCTGTCTACTATGAATAGAGCTTACTTCTAAGTAGATGTGCATAGGATTGCAGTGCTAGAACTTTGCATTATAAAGGATTAGAAAAGTCATTTCAGCGAGCGGTCATACTTTCATTATTTGTTTAAGCAGTGGAATAACTTTTAGAACAAAGAAGATTTTTTTTTCCTCCCAAGCTCTATTAAACTATGCCATATGTTGTTTGACATTCAAAGTGTTACTAATGACCATTTCATGCTCATTCAGTTGTGCACTCTTATGATGTTTTTGCATCAGACGGAATATTAGAAATGTCTCCAGAGGATGGTTTTTGCAGGAAAACATTGTCACCATCCTCTTCTTCTCCACCCCAAACAACCAACATAGTATCAGTACTCAGTCTTCCCTCTAGGACAGTGTTTGTCAAACTGTGGGTTGTGAGCCGATTTCAGGTGGGTCACGTATCACTTAGCGTGCAGCCACCCTGTTAAATATTGGAAAATGGCACACTGGAAAGGGGGGGGGCGGGAAGGCTATGTGGTTATTTTGCTTGTGTCAAGGTTGTAAATAGGGCTTTTTCCTTTCTGATTCGCTTTGCTATTGGAAATTTGCTGAGAAATAGCCCAACTTATTGCTGCGTTCTCAGGAAAGCAGCAGGCTCTTGTGTCACAATGACAGCACTTCCAGCCATGACATCCCTTCTGGTGAGTCCCGTGCAGATTGTCGTCCTAAAACCTGGGTTGTGGTGCTAAAAGGTTTGAGAACTACGGCTTTAGGCAGAGGCGGATCTACAGGGAGGGCAAAGCTCTAAGTGTTGCAAGAAGCCTTACCCTGTCATGTAAATCCCTCCTCTCCCTTGCTGCTGTAGCCAGTAAGCAACGCCAAGATGTTGCTTTTCCCTGTGAGGATTGGCTAAAACGGTGCAGGAGAGGCGTGATTTCCACTGCAAGGTAAGGCTTCTTGCAAAACTTAGAGCTTTGCCCTCCCTTAGATCTGCCTCTGGCTTTAGGACAATCATTCTCAAATCATTGGCAGCAGCTCTAGCACTATCTGGCAAAGGAAGGAAGGCAGGCAGACTTCCTGTATATAGCAGAACCTTCTTTGCGAGTGGGGACGCGAGCGGCGAGTGCTGTCCTGCGACGAAGTGCCTCGTCCGAGACCAAGTGCCAGGTAACAAGCGAGTTACGCATCTGTGCGAGTTAAGCAGCAGGGCGAGGAAGCCAGGGCCCCAGACTCTGCCCTCTCTCTGAGAAGCAGGGCAGCTCATCCTTAAATAAACAGAGAGATGAAGCCAGGTAGCCAGCAGTTGGGCGGGGGCTATCCAGTGTTTTGCACAGAGTGCCACATGTATGACTATATGCCTCTGGGGCATAAGTCGTGGGTGTGTCCTCGGTGCAAGGAGCTCCAGGCACTCAGGGAACGCATCTGCTCCCTAGAGGCCTTGGTTGCGGACCTGGAGAAGCAGAGGCAGGCAGTGAGGGTCCATTGTGAGACATCCGGGGACTTGCAGGATTCGTCCCATCCTCAGAAGGGCAGCTCCTCAGCTGCTGGGGAAAGGAGTCTCAGGGCTGGAGGACGTCAGCTTGGAACAGAGGGAATCAATCCCCCAGTGGGGGGCCCTTCTTCTAGTGACGAGCCCGCATCCAGTCGCACTAAGGATGCTCCTCGGCGGGAGGGGGGTTGCGGTCTCCTTGTTGTGGGCGATTCTATAGTTAGGAATATAGAGAGGGGGGTCTGCGACGGATGTGTGGACCGCACGGTGACTTGCCTGCCTGGTGCGAAGGTTGCGGACATCACGTCTCGTCTAGATAGGCTGGTTAGGAGTGCTGGGGAGGAGGTAGCGGTCGTGGTGCATGTTGGCACCAACGATGTGGGGAAATGTAGCCGGGAGGTCCTGGAAGCCAAATTTAGGTTGCTAGGCAGGACGCTGAAGGCCAGGACCCCCAAGGTAGCGTTCTCAGAAGTGCTACCCGTTCCACGTGCAGGGCCAGCTAGGCAGGCGGAGATCAGGGGTCTCAATGCGTGGATGAGACGGTGGTGTCGGGATGAAGGGTTTAGATTTGTTAGGCACTGGGGGACATTCTGGAACAAGCCAGGCCTGTACAAGAGGGACGGGCTTCACTTGAACCAAAATGGAACCAGGCTGCTGGCGCTTAATATTAAAAAGGTGGCAGAACAGCTTTTAAACTGATCCCTGGGGGAAAGCCGACAGGAGCCGAGCGGCGTCCGGTTCGGAACTCCTCATCCCTAAGGGAAGAGGAGGGTGGAGGAATACCAAAGAGTAATGGAGGAGTAGGAAATAGAACTTCTAAGCTGAGTGTAAGTGACAGTTTGTCCAGTAAAAAGAGAGGAGGGGAAAAAGGATCAAAAAACAGTCCCTCTTTAGAGAACCCCGTATATAGGTGTTATTATGCGAATGCTCGAAGTCTCCGAGCCAAGATGGGGGAACTGGAATGTTTGGTGGCTAGGGAAAACATTGATATAGTAGGCATAACGGAAACCTGGTGGAGTGCACAGAACCAGTGGGATACTGCCATCCCAGGCTATAAACTCTATAGGAGGGACAGGGAAGGGCGTGTTGGCGGAGGGGTGGCCATCTATATCAAAGAAGGGATTGAATCCAGCAGAGTAGAAACTGAAGGTGGGCCAGACTCCACCATGGAGTCACTGTGGGTTAAACTGCCGGGCCGTAAGAGCAATGTAATAGTGGGGGTGTGCTATCGTCCTCCCGATCAAAAACTTGAAGGTGACCTTGAAATGAGGAAACAAATCAGAGCAGTGACCAAGAGAGGCAGGATTGTAATCATGGGGGACTTCAATTATCCTCATATTGACTGGGTCAACTGCTGCTCTGGTCAAGAAAGAGAGACCGGATTCCTTGACTTGCTGAATGACTGTGCCTTAGAGCAACTAGTCATGGAGCCGACCAGAGGACAGGCGACTCTGGATTTAATATTGTGTGGTACTCGGGACCTAGTTAGGGATGTAAGTGTTACTGAGCCATTGGGGAACAGTGACCATGCTGCGATTGGTTTTGCCATGCATGTCCAGGATAGAGTGCAGAGCAAATCTGACACAAGAACCCTGGACTTTCGAAGGGCAGATTTCCCTCAGATGAGGAGACTAGTTAGACAGAAATTGAAAGGGAAGGTAAAAAGAGTCCAATCCCTCCAGGCTGCATGGAGGCTGTTTAAAAAAACAGTAGTAGAGGCCCAGCGGAAGTGTATACCGCAAAGAAAGAAGGGTTCGACAAGGTCCAGGAGGGTGCCTGCATGGCTGACAAACAAAGTTAGAGAAGCTGTAAAGAGCAAAGAAGCTTCTTTCCGTAAATGGAAGTCTTGCCCCAGTGAGGAGAATAAAAAGGAACATAAACTCTGGCAAAAGACAAGTAAGAAGGTGATACGGGAGGCCAAGAAAGCGTTTGAGGAACGCATGGCTAGCAACATAAAAGGGAATAATAAAAGCTTCTTCAAATATGTTAGAAGCAGAAAACCTACCAGAGAGGCGGTTGGCCCATTGGATGGTGAGGGAGGGAAAGATGAGATAAAAGGGGACTTGGAGATTGCAGAGAAATTGAATGAATTCTTTGCATCTGTCTTCACAGCAGAAGAACTTGGGCAGATACCACAGCCCGAACAGCCCTTCCTAATGAAGGAATTAAATCAGATACTGGTTAATAAAGAAGATGTTTTAGATCAAATTGATAAACTACATTTAAATAAGTCACCAGGCCCAGATGGTATACACCCAAGAGTAATTAAGGAACTAAAGAATGAAGTTGCTGACCTCTTAACTAGAGTATGCAACTTGTCCCTTCAAACGGCCACGGTGCCAGAGGATTGGAGGATAGCCAATGTCACGCCAATCTTTAAAAAAGGGAGAAGGGGGGACCCTGGAAACTACAGGCCGGTCAGCCTAACGTCTGTTCCGGGTAAGATGGTGGAAAGCCTCATCAAAGATAAAATCCTAAAACACGTAGAGGAACAAGTACTGCTAAAGGAAAGTCAGCATGGCTTCTGTAAGGGTAGGTCTTGCCTCACAAACCTTTTGGAATTCTTTGAAAAGGTCAACAGGCACGTGGATGTGGGTGAACCTGTGGATATCATATACCTAGATTTTCAGAAGGCATTTGACAAGGTCCCCCACCAAAGACTGCTAAAGAAACTTCACAGTCAGGGAATAAGAGGGCAGGTCCTCTTATGGATCCAGAATTGGTTGAGGGCCAGGAAACAGAGAGTGGGGGTCAATGGGCAATTTTCAGAATGGAGAGAGGTGAAAAGCAGAGTGCCCCAGGGATCTGTCTTGGGGCCCGTGCTTTTCAACTTATTCATAAATGACCTGGAGACAGGGATAAGCAGTGAGGTGGCCAAGTTTGCGGATGACACAAAACTTTTCCGGGTGGTAAAAACCAGAAAGGATTGTGAAGAGCTCCAGAAGGATCTCTCCCAGTTGGGGGAATGGGCAGCCAAATGGCAGATGCGTTTCAACATAGACAAATGTAAAGTGATGCACGTTGGGGCAAAAAACCAAAACTTTACCTATAGGCTAATGGGTTCTGAGCTGTCTGTGACAGCTCAGGAGAGAGATCTTGGGGTGCTGGTGGACAATTCAATGAAGGTATCGACCCAGTGTGCGTCAGCAATTAAGAAGGCCAATTCCATGCTTGGGGTCATTAAAAAAGGGGTTGAGAATAAAACAGCCAATATCATGCCATTGTACAAATCGATGGTAAGGCCACACCTGGAATATTGTGTCCAGTTCTGGTCGCCGCATCTTAAAAAGGACATAGTGGAGTTGGAAAAGGTGCAGAAGAGAGCGACAAAAATGATTACGGGGCTGGGGCACCTCCCTTATGAAGAAAGACTGCAGCGTTTGGGGCTCTTCAGTCTAGAAAAAAGGCGCCTGAGGGGGGACATGATTGAGACATACAAAATTATGCATGGAAGGGATAGAGTCGATAGAGGGATGTTCTTTTCCCTCTCTCAAAACACCAGAACCAGGGGGCATCCGCTAAAACTGAGGGTTGGGAGAGTTAAAACAGATAAAAGGAAGTACTTTTTTACCCAGCGGGTAGTTAATCTGTGGAACTCCTTGCCACAGGAGGTGGTGATGGCATCTGGTCTTGATGCCTTCAAGAGGGGATTGGACAGATATCTGGAGGAAAGGTCCATCGTGGGCTATAGGCAATGATGGATTGTGCAACCTCCTTATATAGGTGATGGGCTACTGGTACCAGGTGCAAGGGAGTGGCAACAGGATGCAAGCATCTTGTAGTCTCATGCCTTCCTGGGGCACCTGGTGGGCCGCTGTGAGATACAGGAAGCTGGACTAGATGGGCCTTTGGCCTGATCCAGCAGGGCTCTTCTTATGTTCTTATGTTCTTATGTTCTTATATCTGCCTCTTATTAGTCCAGAAATTTTGATAAAGGGATGCTTCATCTGGGGTGGGGGATGAGTTCCAAGAATTTTTCTTGAAGGTAGGAAGATTTGGTAGGACAGTGGTGTAGCTAAGGAGGGTCAGGCAGGTGCAGTGCCCCGGTGCCCCACCCTGGCATCTAGCCTCTGAAAGGCACCTCCTTAAAGTCCCAAGTGTATGGGTATAAAATTTATGGTTTTTTTTTATTTTGGGGGTGTTAAAATGGTGCCCCTGGTTCCAGATGCCTTAGCTATATCACTGCACTAGGACAAAAGTTAGAACCATGAAAACTCTTACCGATGGACAGAAGGGATAGTTTTGGCCAGGGTAGCGAATGCCTCTTCAAGATAATCGCCTTTTTGCTTATCCGTGATTAATGTCATCCTTGAATTCAAGCGGTCACAGGACTTCAGTGTTCAAATCCTGTTGATGTTTATACTGCTGGTCACTGAACTCAGTTGAACACATTAGGATATTCTGCTTATCCTGAAGTAAATCCTCTCCTTTTAGTGTCAGCCCTTTTCTCAAGGGGTTTCTGCTGTCTTTATGGGGCATCATTAATGCTAATTATTTATACACTCTAAGAGATCTCCAAGCTGGCTATGCTTGTAATGCTTATCAGTGAAGGCCAGCAATCCCACGTTTGAAATGTTTCATGTGATCACTGCCTCTTCCTTAGCACCAAGTCAGAGTAGTTCATATCAATGTATTGGACCATTGGTGGATTTCCATGATTTGTATATGAAACATACTTACCTAGATCTCATGGTATCCTGACTGCCAGAGACTCTCCTTTTCAATTGTAGCTGTGAAGAGTGAACAGCTGGCCTTTGGAATGCTCCAGATTGCATGAAAGTGCACTTTCAAATATATTTTTCCTAGGGGAAAAATAACACTTTGCCCCAGAAGGGTTTTTCTATTCTCTTTTCCAACTTTTGTTTTAGCTGTATCTGGATGTAGCATGACACTTGTCAATGCTGAAACTGGTGAATATTGTTTTCCTGTTGGAATCATGCCAGCTTGTTAAAAGTCCCGACTCCCATGAAGATGGTATCAGAATACGGCTTCTCCTTCACCCATTATGTGGTGCCTCTGTCCACTCCAGCAGTGGTATTCAAGCTTTTTAGACCAGGACCAACTTTATAGAATGGTACTCATGTTGGGACCCACTGGAAGTGATGTCATTAAGCTGGAAGTGATATTGTGGCAGGAAGTGACATCATCAAGCAGGAAATGCTATCATTGACCCTCCTGAAATGCAAATAGGCATTCTTGGACAGTAGCAATTGTACAACTATTTCAACAATTAAGGATCATGATTAAGAAAAAAACCAATTTATTTCTGCTCATTGGCCAGTTCACTTACTGTAGAGTGCTTGGGTGCAGTATGGTATTCTGCACTACCATGCCATCTTGGGTGCCTATGGGCAGAAAGGCGGGATATAATAATAATAATAATAATAATAATATTAATTAATTAATTAATTAATTAATTAATTAATAGTCTGATGGGTGATCTGCAGCCAGGTATATAGGCATGACCCAGTATCTGCTGGGATCCCATTCCAGATCCCACCGTGAATACCTGAAACGGTGGATAGTGCAGGCGCCCTTTTAATGACAGTGTAACTCAGTGGTTTTTCTGCTACAAGATTAAAAAAGACATCTGTTTAATGTTTCCCTATCTTTTTAATAGGCACCCCAGTCTCCATGATATCCATAGAGGACTGACTGTGGATACCGAATCAGTGGATACTGGGGCACACCTGTATATCCGACAGTGGGTTTTTCTGCCTTTTAAATAACGGGGAAAATAATTTGGATCATTTTTTTTCCAAAGATGAATAGAAATCCCATTAGCTAGGTGAACTGAATTAATAAGATGCTCAGAACAATAAAAATGAAAACAGTTAATTTTATATTTAACCTTTCTGAATGGTGAAGACTACAAATTAAATACTTAAATCTGTCATGATTACTTGAAAAAATTAATGCTGAAGTGCATTTCAGTCCTTTTCACAGTAAAATATGCAAGTGGTGTCAAAGTCTGCTGCTGCCTTCCAAGTAGGTACATTAGACCACATGTTAAAAAGCGTTTCTTCCCATGCAATTGCTGCAGAGTTTGTAACAGTATCATGAATCTCCATCCCCTGCATTGTTTGGCGGCGTACTTTGGTGCTCAGCCAGCAGCTGGGCCTCAGGATACAGTTCTGCTGGAGTGGTACTGACCTCACCTCTGTTGCTACCTATTCGCATGCTATCATGAAGCGCTTTATGGCACATTCTCTAGACCAGGGGTAGGCAACCTTAAACACTTCAAGAGCCATTTGGACCCATTTTCTGGAGAAAAGAAAACCTCGGGAGCCACAAAACCCTTTTGACATCTAAAATGAAGATAACACTGCTTATATACATGCTATGTATAAAAAAACTATAGTGTGTTGCATTTTTGAAATGAATGAACTGCTACAGAGAAAACAAGCAGCAGCAGGATGGGCAGGCAGGGCAGACCCCAGAGCCGAGCGAGCAGCTGCCTGTGCAACTGCTGCCACTATGGGGTGTTTTGTTTTTTTCCAAAACGGTGGAGGATTTTTTATTTTTAGGTTTGCAAAAGGGGGATTCCAGGCTCGTGCACAGGAACTTTTGCAACTTGCACGCCATCGATGCAAACAATCCCTCCACGTTGCAGAAAGAGGGACCGGGCAAGAGATCCTGGAAAATGGGCAGGGGACACACACACAAACAACTGCGAGACCCGGTGCTTTCCGTGCTTGTAAGCGGGAGCTGCCCCAACGCGTGCAAAACCAGGGGCAACTTTGCAACTCGACCAAAAGCGAGCCAGAAAGTTTTCCCCACCAGCTCTCTGCTGCACGCCGCTGCCCCCCGCCATGCTCCATGCCAGCTCTGCATGCGAAGTAATGCAAACACATGGAACAGTCAACACAAAAAGCCATGCACCCTTCTAGCCGGCGGATCAGCTCTGGAGCTTCGCGGGTTGCCTTCTGCACAAGGCTATCCACGGACTGAGCAGGAGCCCAGCCGCTGCCGCCACCAGCTCGCTCTCCCCGCTTCCCGGAGCAGCGTGCAGCGCGGGACTGGTGCCGAGCGGAGAGGCGCTCTCAGTAGCAGCTCCCGGCTCGGGGGGACTCGGAGGGAAGGGGAGAAAAGGGGGCGATTCCCAACCTGCAGCCCTGAGCACAGTGCAGCCTACCGGGAGGGAGAGCAAGCCCGCGGTCACAGCCAATGCTGGGAGCCTCCTTTGCTACTTTCACCCGGACTCCAGAGCCGCAGCAGACGGCTAAAAGAGCCACATGTGGCTCCAGAATCATGGGTTGCTGACCCCAGCTCTAGACCTTTGGCTTGCGTAGGGACCGCTGCGTCAGCAGAGACACAAGGGAAGATTGTGCTGCAGGTCTCTGAGGATCCTTTCTGTGAGTCACTACACTTGTAAATAAATGGTCAGATTGGTGTACACCCATCAATGAACCCACAATGCCTCAATGTCTGAAATTGAATCAAAAGTAGATTCAGGACAAAGCAAAGTGTGACGATTAACCAAAGATACTCAAGTGGAAGTTCATTTAATGTACAGCATGGTAAACCTGCCTCAGCAGTCTCACAAATGCTGCTCCTGAAGCTATTTTGACGCATTGGTCCCCTTTGTAACTAAGCTCTGTAACTAGGATTAGGGCATCACAACAACAACAACAACAACAACAACAACAACAAGGAGCATAGGAACTGCTACTGATTGTTCACACGTCACATTTTCTCCGTGCATTTTTGGATCTAGGGATTGCTCATATGGGCAAAAAATATAGTGTGTGAATTGGCCCTTGGAAAGAAGCAGACTTAGAAGACTTTGTGGTTTCTTGGTTTTTGTTTTTATAGTACTTAGGCAACACATGGGTTTTGACAAACTCCTTTTTTCCCTCAATAAAAATGTCACTGTAAATACATCACTTTCCTTGATTAAGTGCATGCATGGCTGCTGTGTTCAGACCACTCATTCCATCTGTGCCCCTGCAAAAAAAACCAAACTCTGCTTTTTAACAGTATAGGTTAGAGGACAAAGACTTGGGGTGAAAAAAAAATTACATTACCTTACTTTCTGGATTACGATTCCTCTAATAATAGGAAAAAGAATTCTTATAAAAAGAATTCTTATAAGAATTCTTATAAACAAACAATATTAAATGTGTTGGTTGATACATATTTATAGGCATTGAAGGGCACAATCCTCACCTGTGCTGGAACAGGCAGGTGAGACGGTTCTGTAGCCAGCACAGGTTAGGAGGCTGCCAGAGGAGGCGCCAGCATATTGAGCAGACGCAAGTCTGAGCAGGCCTCAGTGGCCTGAACTGGGGCTGTGTGGCCTGGCTCCTCTCTCCCCCCAGCCTGCCCCGCCTGTGTGGACTGCCCTCTCCCGTCCTGTCCCCCTCTTCCTCCTGCCTTCCCCCGCTCAGAAATGGTCCCGTGCTGGCCGAACTCAGCCGGCATGGGACTGACTTGCCCATGGATTGTGGCGGTGGCGCTGGGCCTTTGCAGCTGCCTGCATCAGCCCAGCGATTCTTGCATTGGTGTGCATGTGCTTTACGGCACATGGGGTACACAAGTGCCTTGCGTCGTCCCAAGGGGGTGGTGGTTAGGATTGCTCTGTAAAGTACATTTTATTTCCCCAAGATAATACAATATGTGGTCAGAGCTTAGCTAAGTAGTTGAAATACTCTGATAGTTAAGTTCTGGCACTTAATTTTGTATTCTCACTTGGTTGGACCAAACTGGATGCGACACATGGCATCGATCAGATTGGGACTATAGTAGTGAGGTTATGTAGTAGGAGTATGTGGTAACTTTCTACTGTGCACACACCAATCCACTTTTTTGCCAAGTGAAGAAAAATGTAATACTTGAAGTATTAAGTATATACTTAACGTTTTTGGTTTGTTTTCCTAGTAGCCTTAGGGGCAAAATATGAATGCATGAGGTGAGCATGAAAAATTGTGTTCCTTTGTTATTGTGATTCAATTTTTTCTTCTGGAGGTGGTGGTGGCCCTGTCCCAAAATCATGCAAATTTTCATTGCTTAAGAATCTGCTTAGAAATTATGTAAAAATAGTGCATCTTCTGGGTGACGTTCACGTTAGGTGATTTGGATGTACTGATGCAGTGGGAAATAAAAGAAAGGATGATAGAACATAAAGTATACAAATGATACATGATGTTTAACCAGGACACAACTATTACATCTACATAATTTTACAGCCCAATCCGACCCAACTTTCCAATGCTGATGCAGCTGCAAAGCAGCCCTGAGTTGAACAAAAATTCCCTTAAATTGGGGTGGCTTCCATGACCTCCCCCTCGGTAGAATGCACATCATATTGGCATGACTGCATCAGCCCTGAAAAGGTTGGTAGGATTGGGCTGTTAGTGTAATTACACAGCACTGGTGAAGACATTTGCCAACAGTGGTATCAAATCTTGCACCTGCTGATGCAGGAGAGGTATGTTTCATTGCATCTCAGTGGTGTCCCTAGAAGGGGGCGAGGTGCTAGGTTTTGCAAGGCAGCTTACCTTGCCATGTAAACCGCTCTTCTCCCTTGCCATCTTAGCCCTTCTAGGCTGCCAAGGCAAAACAGAGGCATCTCCTCCTCGTTGCTTCCTAATCACAATTGTGACTATCCACTGTTTACATTCTCCAGTCCTCTCCAATCCACACGCCATAAGTAGGGATGGGTGTTTTTTTTTTATGATGATCAACAGAGAACGCGAAATAATGGGAATTTATACTCAAAACGCTACATCACATGAAATTTAGGTCAATACGTGAAAAACATCACTTTTGCTTATTTTGACAGTTTGATACAACTTTAGATCAATTTCACAAAAATAACCACTTTTCTTTATTTTTGACACAGTTTTGAGGAATCTACAAATAGTTTTCAGTAAGAGATCAGGAGAAGGAGTGGCAAAAACAGGAGGAAGCTTGCTTAAACTTGCATGGACGCACATGTTCATAGTTCACAGTGCATGCTGGGGCGACTTTAATGGAATGTGGAAGTAGTAAGCTGCAGTTTCAGAGTGCAGCTTGGGAATTTTTGAGCAGGCTATTTCAGGCTGAGGTTGTGTGTGCCAGTAATTGCTTGCCTTTGTAGGGCCATTCACCCTTCTTTATTGCACTGTTTGTACAATTTGCAATAAAAATTTGGATAAAAACACATAACACCGCAATTTGCCATTTTAATCCAAGAAATTTTGTTTAAAATATCACCAAAAAAACCCCCACCCCTAACCATAAGCCCTAAAAACACCACAATCTTCATCATGGTCATCACCATCATCATCTCTGTAATTTTGAAACTCTACCTGCAGGCTTACAGTCTCATCAGACATGACAAGAAAGGGAAAAAAAGGAGAAGATAATCATTGATTCCTATCATCACAATAGCCTCTAACTCTTAGCACTCCACAACCTAGGATTATTTCCTGATAACAGAGCTGATTGTTACCATGACAAATAATGATGCAGGTTTTATAATGCTATTATTTTATTGAACTTTTGGCTGGAGCTTTATATATTATTTCTTATGACAGTTAGTCTAGACAATAAATTTGATTGATTATTTCCACTTCCCTTTCTCAGTGGTGAGCGCTGAAGAAGGGAGGATGTGATTTCTTCATAGAATCAGTTTTCCTTTTCCTTTTTCTCTGTATATATAGCACAATTGTATTTTTCTGTACAGATTCTCACGCCAGATCTATTTTGGGGTACCTTGACTGAAAATGCTAGATATCCTGTGACTTTTTTCTTCTTTAAAAAAGTGATGTTTGTAAAAGTTTTGTGTAATGGAATGGCCGAGATTGTATCTTGAGATAATGTTTGTTACATTAGCTCAGCAATTTCTGTTGTGGGGCTCAGTTACCAGCTGGTCTCCAGTCCTGGCCACTGACTGGACCACGGTCTCCAGACTTTTCCGTACGAGGGCCACGTCATATATATATTCCAGATTTTCAAAGGGGCGTAAAGAGAAGGCTAATGTTTAAGTGATCACCAAATTTAACGAAAACGTTCCTTAAAAAAATACTTCCGTTCTCAAAAATAGTAAATGTTCACCAAATTTTAGACCACCTAATAATACTAAATAACCACATATTGAGTTCTCATCATTTTCTTAAAGTATTGACATATAATATAACCCAAACCCTAACCCTAATCCTAACCCTAACCCCACATTTGGGGCATATAATTCTGCTAGCTCAGTAAAAGTATTGCCGTGTAAATGTTGTATTTGGTGAGCATTTACTAAATTTGGTGAACATTTACTAAATTTGGTATAACCATGTTTTGTTTTTGGACCACAGTGCTAGGGGCTCACAGTTTAACTTGGTAAGCATTTAATTTGTCCCCCCCCCCAAAAAAAAATCAGTTTTATAAAAGAATGAATGAAATTTAAGGACAATCCTAACTAACCTTCCTGCACCGGGATGAGGGCAGTGCTGCGCCAAGGTAAGGGAACAACCATTCCATTACCTGGAGGAGACCTCCTGACTGCTACTCCACTGCAGAACGCAGAACATGCCCCGACATGCCCCTATGTCGGTGCTGGCAAGTTGGTTAGGATTGCATCCTTAGATGAATGAATGTTACTTGGATCTTCTTTTTTAAATCAGCATGATATGATTCAGAACGAAAAAGAAACGTGACATTTACGAAGAAACAATGCCATGCTTAAATGATATATAATCAGTAAAAATGCCAAATATTTTAAGTTGCTGCAGGCAGGCTGGATAAAATCTTGTGGTGGGCCAGATTTGGCCCCTGGGCTGTAGTTTGGAGACCCCTGGACTTAGACTCACAGCTACCTAACCTTTCCCTTATCAGCCTGTCCAGCATTTCAGCTCTGCCACTGAGGCCCTGCTCTCTGGCCTGCTATTGACAGAGGCATGTTTGGCTTGTACCAGAGATTGGGCCTTATCAATGGTGGCATTACATCCATGGAACTGTCTTCCCAGAAGCAACTGAATTGCCTCATTGCCTGCAGTTTTTGATGAGAAATTGAAAAAAAAAACTTTTTAATTTCATAAAGTGCATTTTCATATATCAGGCTTCTTGATGGACTGTGGGTTTTTTTTTTCCCCCTGCCTGTTTTTTTTTTTTTTTTTTTTGCTGTTTTGCATTTGAAATGCAGCAGTTCCAATACTGTTGCTCAACAGTTTCCAGAGGCGGATCTACAGGGAGGGCAAAGCTCTAAGTGTTGCAAGAAGCCTTACCCTGTCATGTAAATCCCTCCTCTCCCTTGCTGCTGTAGCCAGTAAGCAATACCAAGATGTTGCTTTACCCTGTGAGGATTGGCTAAACCGGTGCAGGAGAGGCGTGATTTCCACTGCAAGGTAAGGCTTCTTGCAAAACCTAGAGCTTTGCCCTCCCTTAGATTTGCCTCTGACAGTTTCCTCATATTTTTTGTTAATTTTTGTTAAGGGACAACCAGATGCGTATTTCTACTGTGAACCTTGTGCCTTCACATCAGTCAACCTGATTCTTTGCATACAACTCATATTTCTGTTTCTTTATTTTGTGCTGTTTCCCTTGTACTTGCTTTCAGGCAGTGGTTCTCAGACTTTTTAGCACCGGGACCCACTTTTTAGAATGACTATCTGTCTGGAACCCACCAGAAGAGATGTCATTATGACGCCAGAGCTTGCTGCTTTGGGAAAAAGCTTTTCAGCCATTTCCCAAAAGAAAAATTAATCAGAAATGAAAAGAAAAGCATATTTACAACCTTGAGACAAGCAAAACCACCACACAGTCCTCCCCCTGTCCAGCATCCTATCTTTCCATATTTTCAAAATGGCTACTCTAGGTACTTTGCGACCCACCTGAAATTGGCTCGTGACCCACTGATGGGAACCACTGCTCTCAAACATGCTTAATTGAGGGGATATGAACTGGCTAGTTCTTTTGAGGTGATTCTTGAACTTCAACAGAGCATTTACCCATATGAGCCCTTTGCCCTTACAAAGAGCCCTTTGCCCTTACTGTAGCTGATCAGTTGTAGTGATGGTGAATTCCTCCCCCAGATGTTGAGATGTTTATCGAGTGATAAATATCCGTAGTTCTTGTTTCAAGTTGGTGCTTGAAGAATGGATATTATACCTCGTGAACTTAAAGGCTGCAGATTGGCACAGGTCGTTTCATTAAATGCTTGTCGGGATTCAACTGATGGATTTTCATCTTGAATCCATGAAATTATCCAGGCCGTGTCAGTTAGCCTTGGGTGTTTCATTTTCTTGATGCTGCTGAACGGTCCTTTTCACATCTGTACTAGTGAGGTATACAGCAGTCATGCTGGTTTTGGTTTTCTACCAGGTGTTGAACAGGTTGCATGAAATGCTTGAAATGCTTATAGAGAATCAGATGGAAAATGTATAAGCCTTTGACATCCACAGGCTGGCTGCCTCTCTCAAATTTCAGTGTGAATTAGGAGTAGGAGGGCCTCTTTGCCACACTGTCATGTGAGTTCTGTGAAATCCATTCTTTCTATCTGTAGAAATTTGAGGATATTTGTATTATCAAACTCATAGCTGATCATTCAGCTTTCTACTACATTGCCTGAAATATGCTGTACCGAGAACTGGTTTTCTGAAGTACTGTCTCTCTACAATTGTCTGGGCTATGGCGATGTCGCTTCTGCTGTATCAGTACCAATCCAAGGATTCTACATGTCCTCGAACCATGTTGTCTGTTGGTGCTTTTGTCCTTTTTGGCCATAATTTTGGGGCATGTGTCTGTGTCTAAAGTGTGATTTAACCTGGAATGAAGAACTTGTTGCAGACTTTTTTGCAGGGCCTTCAGACTTTTTTGGGTGAAAGCTTTTACAGACCTTGCGGGCTTGCATTTTTATTGAACTGTATTTTAAAATTGGGACCCAGGGTGTTTGTATTGTTTTAATTTTTTAATTATTTTAAGCTTTTAAATATTGTTTTTTATTGTAATTGTACTTTTTATGTTTTTAAATTGTTAGCTGCCCTGGGTCCACTTCAATGCGGGAGAAAGACGGGATAGAACTACTACTACTACTACTACTACTACTACTACTACTACTACTACTAC
>JAJKFI010000009.1:3446710-3470300 GCA_029204185.1 Lerista edwardsae | reverse complement strand
ACTACTACTACTACTACTACTACTACTACTACTACTACTACTACTACTATATGGACATTCCTACATTTGTAGGAAATGAGTTGGATGATGATGGTGATGATGATGATAGTACAATTTTAACCATCCCCTATCGCTAATTCAAGCGCATCATGTATTTGCTAGCTAACTCATTTCCTACAAATGCAGGAATGTCCAAATCAGATTAGTGCTGACGTAGCAATGACCAAAAAAGAGGAGACATGGCCATACTCCTTGAGGCAGGTACAAAGGGCAGGCACATGCTATAAATAGTGTGCCAGTCGTGATTTAAATGATTGTGGCATCATTTCTGTGACAGCATGCCTCAAGAATACAATTCCATTAAAAGTACTTTCTATTCTGATGGCCAGAACTAGGAACACAAGCCAGCTATGCCCAGTCTTCGTCGAAAGTATCCCTTTGAATTTATTCAGATGACAAAAAGGAAAGGAGCATTGCAAGGAAAAAAAATAATGCTCTTAGCTGAGCCTGATAATACTGATGAACAACATGCCAGATTCCTGAAAGCCACAGCTACAAAAAACTAGTTCATGTTGTCTTTAGGCCCCAGAGCGATTGTCCCACAATCAACCCCCAGACGTGCAAACTATGCTGGACGAGATGGGCCTCTTGCCTCCTCCAGCAAGGCTCTTCTGATGTCACGGGTGGTATTCTTTTTTTCCAATAAAAACTCTGTCTTGTTTTCAGCATTCCTATGCACCAGCTCCCCACCCCATGGCTCCTCCCAGCCCCAGCACCAACAGTAGCAACCACAACAGCAACAACAGCAGCGGCGAGCAGTTGAGTAAAACCAACCTGTACATCCGAGGCCTTCCACCCGGCACCACTGACCAGGACCTTATCAAGCTGTGCCAGCCGTAAGTAAAGTGATTTGTTATCCTTCACCCTGAAATGCACGTGCTCGACTGTCTCCTGCTTACAAGGACAAATGGTCCCAAACAGCATCCAGCCTCAGACAGGCAGGTTTATTTATGTGCAAATGAAGTAGTTAGGTGCATGGTATGGCTGTCAGTGGCGAACGCCTGATAAAGGATAACTCGAATCTTTAGCTCAAGTGTGATAAAAATCTTCCTGACAACCAGTGCTGGGAGAAGCATAATTTGACCTGCTGAGTCTTTGGAGAGGATGAAGGGAAGGCTGCTGCTTGATCCCAGGTGGGGTATGCATTAGTGGTTGCTAGGGAAACTTGCTGTGGTGGAAAAGGAGAATATCTGTGATCGGAAGACAACAGAGGTCCCCCCAATGTTACTGTAGGAGTCAGTGTTAAAAATAGAAGCCCTTACCTTGCCAAATTAGCATACTGGATCAAAATTAATGGACTGTAATACGAGCCACCCAGAATCTTCTTATTCGGCATAAAACCATCGGACTGAAGTGTACTTATCTTATTTCTGTGTAGCTCTCTGCACTGAATTTTAGAAGAGATTATGGTGAAAGATAGTATTCATGCAACCAAACATTGGCTATGTCTAAGGATGTGCAGAACCCCCTCCCCCCATTCTCAGTTTGGGTGGCTGATCGGTTTCAATTTTGATTCATTTTTTTTAAGAAGTGTTATTGATTTCCATGGGAAAAACGCAGTTCACTGTGACATTTTTCATTCTTACTTTTCAGAATTGGACATAATGTATAGGAAATGAAGCTCTCCCTAAGGGGATCATTTTGATCATTAAAAAAAGTTGGTGTGGGCATAGCTCCCCTACTATGGCTGGGAAGCTGCTTTATGTTTTCTTGGGATGGATTGCAAAAGCTTGGGGGAGGCGGTGCAGTCCAGCTTTGAGTCAGGACGGGAATATCCAAAAGAGGATTAATAGTCATTGCTGTTTCTGCTAGGTTAAATGCCCTTGCTAATGGGGAGAAGTTTTGCAACCGTCCCCTGTAGGTTTATTCAGGTGCTCAGTTGGCTTCAATAAAACGTGGCCCCATTTCTAAGGGCAACGTATCTCACATATTTATTGTGGGGTGCAGGGACCATGGAAACTCCATCACCTATTGGGATATTGAGCTGGAGTTGCAGGTGTGCTTTGGTCAGGACTGTACAATGACTCAGAGCAGTCAGCAAATGACTGCAAGTCCTATGCACCCCAACAAAGCACCCACAGAGCGTAGGGATCTTCCCACCCTTGCCTTGTGTGATGGCACAGCCGGGCAAGGAGTGCTCCTTGTGCAAAATGGCGGCACTGGAATGGCATTTGAGGGGTAATGGGGGTTTGTGAATTTTAAATGGTTTTGTCAGCTCCTGACCAATTGTTTTACAGCCAATTTTTGTGAAACACACAAGTAATGTAGAGATGCCCTTAAGTAAAATCCTTGCTAAATTTGAAAAAAAAAATAGAAAAAAAATAAGTACAGGGATTCAGTTATCGTGCAAAAATATAGTCTTTGATATTTGACATTGTCATCATCTTGTTTTCTGCTGGATTTGCAGTGAAAGTGAAGCATTGACCTTAGGAAGGTTCCTTGCAAAACTTCAGAAACTTAGATCCAGGAATTCCCAAAGAAATCAATATTGAATGGTAACGTGCAATACTGCTGCATGCTGCAGTTTGAAGGGCCGAGTCAAAGCAAAAGTTAACACAGGCTCAGAGAAGGGGAACGATCTGACCTAGTGGGGTTGAAATTGGAATTGGGGGTGTGGGCTTGTGTCCTGGGAACACAGGAACTGAAAAAAAAATATAAACAAAGAAGTTGGGTGGAGAGGAATGGATAATTCAGGAACAATGGAATGGGAAGGAATGCATTGATTTAAATGTGCCGGAAGCTCCTGAAACAAGCTTCTGTCCAAGAGAGAACTCACACATGCAGAGGACAAAATTAAGCATGTACATGTTTTCCCATTTTCTTAATCCCCTCCCATGAATCACAATGATTGGAAAAGGAAGGAAAGCAAGCACCAATTGCACTTTAATTCAGCTGCTATGAGTTCCAGGTATACTCACCTGAGGATGGGTGATGGGATTATGCCCTTGTATCATTGTGTCACCCCTGCGCCTGAGCACTTGCCCCCTCTCTCACGCATGTGTGGCCCTGGCCCAGAAATGTCTCCGTTTGAAGCTGTTTGGAGGCCAGAGTGGGTGGGAGGGTCATTTTGCGACTGTTGCCATACAACCATGGTAAGCCCCGTTACCCCTTCCCTCTCCCCAGTCAAGGTGGTGGAAAATCACCTGACATAGGAAGGCAATTGCTTCCCAGCCCCATGATAGGCATGCCACTGATACATTACTTGATACCCTACGTGTGTGCCACTGCTCAAATGATGCCACTACTTAATGGTAAGGTGTAACGAGGGGGGATGACTGTCTCCAAAGGGGCAATGGATGCACATCAGGCATCTGAAACAAACTACACCTCCCAACACATGCCTATAGACTTGCCAGGTGTCCCTTATTATGAGGGACTTCCGGTATTTAAGATTTAAAAACTGTGTCCCATATCAATGTTGAACGAGACTTAAAAAATCCCATTCTAAAATTCTGCTGCTGTCACAGCTTGCTGCTGCCTCGCCACGGCTAACTGCATAATTTTTATATTATTTCTGGTAACCATGGAGCGGTTTGATAGAAATCAGTATCCTGATACCTGTGTGTCCCTTATTGTCATTTTGAAAACCTGGCAAGACAATATGCCTACTACGTGCTCCCCAGTACTTTGGAGACATTCTTCTCCACAAATATAGAAGGTGTTGTTATGCTCAGAACATCTCCTTGTCCTCATAGAATGGAGAAAAGCTTGGAATTGAAAAAAATGGGAGCTGTAAAGAATTATAGCTGCTTGGCTAAGAAATGCCTTTGAGGATGCAGTCCTTACCAACGTTCTATCTCTGAGGTGAGGGAACAAATATTCCCTTACTTTGAGGAGGCCTCCATGACTGTTGCTCCAGTGCAGAATTCAGCACATCCCCCATTGGCACAGCTATGTCAGTGCTGGCAAGTCGGTTAGGATTTGCGTTTGAAATGCTCACATGCAAATCAACAGGCAACTTTGTGCAACACAACTTTGTACAGGTAGATAATCTCTTATCCAGACATCTGAAATCCAGACTATTCTGAAATCCAGACATCTTTGTCCATGAATTTAAAAAAAAAAAAAACTTTCTATAGAAAAATGGTTTTGTGCTCCTCCCCACATACAGGCTGCAAGTTCTGTTTCTGCTTTGTGGTGTGTTCCTATTCAGACACTGTTGAAAAATGTCAAAGAGGCCAGCAGACACCCACATGGGCAACAGTGAAAAGAGCAAGAGGAAGCATTTCTCATTTTATTTATGCAATTATTCCAAAATCCAGAAAAAATCCAAAATCTGGACACTTTCCCATCCCAAGCAGTCCTGATAAGGGGTAATCAACCTGTTCTCTCTCCCTTTTTGTAATAACAATTTAAAAAAACAACCACCACCCAAATTTCATATGTTCATAATGCATGGATGTGTGTGCGATGTTTTATTTTGTCATATCTTGGATTCGAAGGCATAGTGCCTTCAAATATGGCTTCAGTGGCTGCCAGAATTGGGTTCAGTTTGCTGAGGTGGAATGAAGCAGGTACTCATTTTGGGTGAGTGAAGCCAAGAGGAGGTGTGGCAGATTGGCATGGCAGCCTAGCTGGAACTTGAAGCTCCCCTAGGCCCTAGACAGCCGCCAGGAATCTGAAGCCAAGGGCCCTTTGGGTAATGTCCCTTGACAGGGTTGGTCTTCCTCAACAACAGTGTTTCTCAATCAGTGGTATTTGTACTTGAGGTGGTACCCAGTGGTACATGTAGAACCCCCGACTCCTGCCACTTGGCAGCAAGACCAGGAACGCAATGTGACAAGCAGCAGGCTTGGTTTGGTGGCCAGAGCTCTCCACACTGAGCCTCATGTCAGTGTTCATTGCGTTGCATCTATACACCCAATGTGGAAATAGCTGGTGATGGCATCATTGGCAGTTACTTCTGGTGGCACTTCCAATAGATGGGCCATGCAAGGTGGTACATTGGGGACAAATACTGAGAAACGCTGCTCTACCATGTTGTCAGGCCTTGGACAACCATGTGGCATGTGGCAGAGAGGCCTGGGATACTTTTCCACCAGGGAACTACTAGGCCAGGAGCAGCAATCAGTGTACCTGTGTGTATTGTGCACAGTGCCGCAATCAAGGCAGCTGTGTGTGTTGAATACGTGTAGATCCGCTCACACGTGCCAAGCAGGACTCTGATTGGCTAGTGGCACCAAATAGGGGGTGGCCATTATCTCATCTGCATGGGTTGGAGAATGGAATGCAGATGGAGGGAGGTGCAATCTCTCGACTTGCTGTCTCCAAAAGAAACCTAAATACAAGTCTCTAATAAGGTAAACGCTCGTCATTTGCTTTCCTTGCCTTGCTGTGATCCAGCCAGTTTTTCCGCAGCCATTGTGGGACATGCTTTGCACCGGTCTTCCCAGAAGTACCGGCTGGATTCCGAGCACAGTACTGAGACTGGTTCTGTGGGCTGGAATTCCTGACACGTGTATCACTTGGATTAATTGTTGGGTCCTTGAAGTTGTAACTGTCTGCTCCTCTTTAGGAGTCTTCCTATGGTCTTGTACTCATCCTTCTCTGCCTGTGGCAAACTGTATGATATATTAATGGTGGCCCATGAAGGCAAGAGGTGGAAGCTACTCTGTGAAAGATGATCCAACTACAAGTCTAAAATGAATGGTCTTCGGTCTTTTTCAGGCCTATAGTTCTGCAGTATGCGCAGCACGATGCTTTCATTGTGGTAGTCACAGCGAATTTCAGTGAGGATTAAGTGGTTTAATCCACAACAGGTGTAAAAACACAAATAGCTGTAGTCTAATTTATACCAGCTGGCATTGTAGCAATGGAGAGTCTAGAAAAAAATGCTTTTGTTTATTTGCTCAGTACCTTAGCAATAGCTGAAAGGTAGTGGCGAAAATCCCAGGACTGACGTGATTCTACAGGATGACTAAAATCCCACAGAGTGCATGTGGCAGTCATCACACTTCATTTTAATTTGTAAGTTCTTGCTAGAATCCTTAAAAGACCTACTCTCATAGTTTTCGATCAGCTCCATAGAGCCCAATTCTGTGGATGTTTACTGAGAAGTCCTATTCACTTTAATGGGACTTATTCTCAGGTAAGCATGCCTAGGACTGCAGGCTGAGCACCCGTTTGAGGATGAAGTAGATGCTTGCACAGACATCCATATGTTATGAACGCATGAAGTTATTTTTTTTTAATTTTTGTTATTATTCACTAATAAAGGAGGAAAAAATGAACAGACAAATTTCATTTTTATAGCACCCCCCCCCCCCAAAAAAAAAGAATATACAAAGTCAGAATTTGGGTCCAGCTACATCATTATGATCTACACTGTACTGATTCTCCAGGTGTCTTTCCCTTGCGTGAAAATACCCAGAATGAACCTGGCACCATCTACAGTACCCTATATACTCATGTATAAGTTGAGAAATTTAGGTCTTAAAATTGATCCTAAAAACCTGTGTGAACTTATACACAAGTATATATGATAAATTGGGTAACGGAGCTGCTCTGAGTTTAAAGGGCAAAAAGAGGCAAAAAAAAAAAAAGGCAGAGAAAGAGACTCTACAGAAGGACCCACTTCTGTTTTCTGAGCTGGATAGTGTTTTTGCAGCAACAACAGGTTGAGGAGGGAGGGAAAGAATATAATAAGCCTGTAAGCAGCATCCAGATACGCTGTGAAGCTACATCTACCTTGTTAGGCTGAAGGGAGGGAAGAAGCCTGTAAGCAGCATCAAGTTTGGTTGCAGCTACACCAACCTCAGTAAGTTGAAGGGAGGGAATAAAGTGATAAGCCTGCATGGAATAGACTTTCCAGTGGCATAGCCCTGCTGGAGTTGCTTCCCCTCATTGGCTCATTGGTGTGCCAGCAATGGTCTGTAGCTATGTTGCGGAGTTTGTGGGAGGGTCAAATGTTAGTAGAGCCTTTGGGAGATGTGAGCCCCTGGCTGGCAATTCGGTGGGCCTTGCCAATTGTAAAAAAAAAACACCAAACAAAAACAAAACAAAAACAAAACAAAAAAAACTACCACCCCAAAAAACTGATGGTTTGATTTGACAGTGTGAATGCCTTTTTAGTGTACTGTGAGTTTAAAAGTTGAAAATTGCTGTAATTTAGACTTTATAATAGTAGAGACAGTTGACTCCTTGGTTCCCAAACACGGGAGTCTTGTCTGTCTGTATATATGAATGGCTGGTTATAACAACCAGCTTACCAGAAATATTACTTTTAAGTAAGAGTGGTATATTCAAACATTGAATAGGTGAAAGCAGAACATCCCCCCTTCTATCCATCAGAGTATTGCTTCCTAGTACCTCTTTTTTCACCGGTGATATGGATTTTATTTTTGAAAAGTTGTATTTTATAACTCTTAATCCTACTTTTCCTTCCAATAATAGGATACCCAAGGCAGTTTAGAATAATGGATTAAAAGAAAATATAATCAAAACTCCAAATATCAACTTTTTTTTTTTAAAGTGTGGATCTTACCAAGCATGAATGGGAGAGAGAGAGAGCATTGAGTCAAAATCATCAGGCATCAGGTCAGGGCTTGTTATTCAGGATTCTTGACCACCTTCTTGCCACAGAATGACAACCCTGTTATTGAACATGGCAAATGTAAGACTACCACTTAAATTCTTGGTATATGAATATAGAGCAAATGTTCAGTTCAGTAAATATGTGATCAAGGAAAGTTTTGCTTCCGGGCCTCTTTTATTATGCAGTCCATACTTTGCACAGTTTGATGGCCCAATCCTATCACAGGCCTATTGTCAATGAGGGCGCAATCCTAAGTTGCACTGGAATGGCGAGGCTGCCAGACCTTAGGCATGCTGGGGAGCCACCCCGGGGCAAGGGCATGTTCGTGCCCTTGCCCCAGGGGAGGGTCCAGCCTTCCCATAGGGTTCCTTGGATCTATGCCTGCATATAGGAAACTGCGCAGCCCGAATCAAGGCCATGCGACCTGGGGATGGAGCCTGGGATGCAGCCTACTGGCTGTATCCCACCCCCTCCCCGGGCTGGCCCACCCTCCGTTCCATCCCCAGCCCAGAACCGCCTTCCCGCCTGTCCTTCCTCCTCCTAGAACCGCCGACGCTATCATTGGTACAACATTGGTACAACATCATTTCCTGGATTGTGCCCTGAATCTTGCAGTCAGCTGCTGTAGGTCTTTGTGTTGGTGTGAAAACTACTGTCATATGCCTCGGAGCTGCTGGTAAAAACAACCAAAGATCTCTCTCTCTCTCTCTCTCTCTCTCTCTCTCTCTCTCTCTCTGTGTGTGTGTGTGTGTGTGTGTGTGTGACAACTACTCAGTTACTCAATGCAGTAAAGGGAGCAGATGGACAGGGATTGGGAGAGGCTGGAGGTGTGTCTGGGGTGGCTAGGGTGGATCTTGGCTGCAGTGGTGGTGCCAATATTCTGTGTCCCCAGCCTGGGCCCACCACGTCTCACCTCCTTAGGCATATTTTAAAAGTTGGTTACTTACATTTCCACCACTGCCTTCTCCCCGACCAGCCCATAGCACGCAGAGTAGGACTGCATCAGTGCTGCTGTGTGTTCTGTGCCAGCCCAGGATAGGATTGGGCCGTTAATTGTTCTTAACGGATATGTGATTTTAGAATTAGTTTCGAGGGAGTGAAAGATGGTAGGCTTTCATTTTTGAGATGTACAGTTCTTCTCTAACCCTCCTGACGCTTTAACGTCTCAATGGTATGCTTTTATGTGGCGTGTACTGCACATGGAATAGAAAATAGCAGGTTGGAGTGCTGGTGACACTCACTCGGCAGAGTCCATTACGCGCAATGCCAGACATTTTTGACAAATGGATCAACACCATCAAACCTTTTATCAATTTAAGGGTAACCTTGTCACCGTAATCTGTCAAGCAGTATTGATATAACTACAAGAAAACAAGTCATCATGAACTCAGTAGTAACCAAGTAAATAAGAAGAATGCTGCTAGGAGATTTTTATTTGTCGTATGCTTGTGATGCGCTGGCGTATCTTAAAAATTAATGGTTTGTTAAAATATGCCAAATTTTGAAGGTGAAGTGACCCTCAAACATGCGTATATTTTCTGGATGTCGTAAATACATTTGTGTTTATGTTGGGTCGGATTGATTCTAAATATGTCCATATGCCTTTCAATTTTGGTGAGTTGATTTTTGTTACTAGCATGTGAAAGTGACAATAAAATTGGCTAAAACCACAGGAGGAGGATAGGAGGCCTTTAGACCTTGGGCCCATGCCACATTTTCAAGTCCATTCAAAAAGTCAATATATACTCCCCTTGAAAACAGGCCATGGCAGGACACATGGCAAGCGAGTTGCAACAGAATGCAGGCTTCTTGTTGTCTTGTGTGCTTCCTGAGGCATCTGGTGGGCCACTGTGAGATACAGGAAGCTGGACTAGATGGGCTTTGGCCTGATCCAGCAGGGCTCTTCTTAGGTTCTTAATTGAGATTAATTACTCTGTTAGTATTATGTGGTCAACAATAATGTTATCCCATGTGCATGACATCGTCATCTAGAATTCTCCCAGTGCATTTTCCAGATCTGTTTTTCTCCTCAAATCTGAGTAGTTTCAAAATCAGATGGTAACTGTATCCTTGTTTTTAGTGCCGCTATCAAATTATATTAATTGAGACAGTGTGTAAACTGTACTTCGGTTGTAGATTGCTGGTCCTGTTAACTGGCTAAAACATTTTTCTAAATAAGAATAGTTTCCTACACATGGGGGGAGGGGGAGAGGAGTGATTATAAATACATTAAAATCAGTAGTTTACATTTTTATTTTTTACGTGGATAAAACAATGTTTAAATTTTTCACTTAATGTAAGCATCTTCTTACTTAATCAGACTACCTGTTTAGTATCTGGCATACCTGAAATGTCATCCCATCAACCAGTTCTTCCTTCGGATTGTAAATCTGAATGCATTAAAGAGCTCAAACCATTCAACTGCTTGAACCAGGACAGCTAAGGTGCCTACAGGACTACTGTAATGTAAATTGCTTCATCACTGCAGGCATTATAACAATTTAAGTAATATGGGTTGGCATATCTCTTTTGTGGCATCACTCACTTTGTTCTCCTTATTCCAGTTAGATCATCATGCAGTCAGGTTTGATTTCTGAACTTGAAGTCAAAAAGCTTAATTGAAGGACAGCAAAAATAATTATACCAAAAAGATAGTGAAATTGCTCAGGCAGAGTAGCCTAGGAGTAAAAACAGAGCTTGTCTCCCAAAGCATATCGGTATCCAAGTTGTGTAGTGATTACCATCCATGTTGCCTTTTCCAAAATACCTTTCCTCACGTTTCATTAATGTAATGTGACTGAGCATGGAGTCAGATCCATGGGTAGCCGCAGAGGTGCAACGTTTGTGGAGCCATCGTGGGCTATAGGCAATGATGGATTGTGCAACCTCCTTACAAAGGTGGTGGGCTACTGGTACCGGGTGCAAGGGAGTGACAACAGGATGCAAGCATCTTGTTGTTTCATGCCTCCCTGGGGCGCCTGGTGGGCCGCTGTGAGATACAGGAAGCTGGACTAGATGGGCCTTTGGCCTGATCCAGCAGGGCTCTTCTTATGTTCTTATGACACATGGGATGCTCTTTGTGGAGAGGCACTTGGTCTGCCGCACTGTGTCGCACTCCCTCCCTCCCTTGTATCCGGAATCACCCCTACATAGAGCGATTCTGGATGCTAGCGGTGTCTTCACAGGGGATTCTGTTGCCCCAGCTACTGGAAGGATGTTATGCTAGCTTGAATAGGGTTGCTCCCCTACTGTTAAATATGGTGGCCATTACCTTAAAAGGTTCCACTTAGTCCAGTGAACTGCATATTCAGATGCACTAGAAAGGGCCACAATGATGATGCTCTACAAAAAAATTGTTAAAATGCTTGCATAGCAGCAATCAGTGACATTGATTTTATAAAAACAGATCATATTTTATAAAAACAGATCAAAGCCAGTAAGTGTTTATGCTTCAGGTGCTGGATGTTCAGAGCAACAATACTGTATTTATTCTGGCATATTACCCTTTTGTAACAAAAGAAGACTGATCCATTCATATTATTTCCAAAACTTGTATTTAGTTGGCTACAAGCTTCAAAATGAACCATAAAAAAGCAATCAACCAGCCTTTCCCTACCTTTTCTCTTTCATCCCAGAGTGCAAAGCCCTAGGTCGGTGCATGCCTAAGGCATTGCAGGAAGTCCCATCTGGGATGTGAAAGTCTGTAATGTGGAAAGAAGGAAGAAGGATAACCAATATATACTAGAAAAAGAACACCTGCAACAAGGATTGTTTAGAAAGTTAGCTGTCTTTTTTCATTGGACGGTGAGACAGAGTTCTTACCCCCTTTGTGCCTAGATGAAATTAATTAATTAATTGCAGTAGATAGGAGAACGTGTTTCAGCGGAACTGTTGAAAACGATATATATTAATTGACAAAAGTCTTAATTGTAATGAATTATGATTGTGTGCTATTTGCTCCAAGGTAAACCCCACCCAACGCTTTGGAAATTACGAGACAGGTTAGCCAATGTGTGATTTAGGATCTGGAAAATCCCAGGAACCAGGATATTGATGCCTCTAGAAATTGAATGGGTACCTACCATGTTAAACGCATTTTGAGCACCCTACGCAATCTGGTGCAGTAATGCAGTGATTTTCAACATTTTTCATCACAGGGCACACTGATAAGGCACTTAACATATCAAAGCACACAATTGGTTTTTTTTTTTGACAATTGACAAGGCACACAATGCTGCTGGTGCGGGGCTCACATCCCCCATTGTCCCTACTAATAACTGACCCTCCACCAAAGTCTCGCGGCACAACTGTGAATAATTCGCGGCACACTGGGTGAAAATCAGTGCATTAACTGTTGGTGTTGACTTCCCAGAAAAAAATTCAGCCTTGACAATGACCACCATGTACAGCAGCCATCAAAATATAAACCATGTGGATGAAAAGAAGACTTGCTTGACAAGGCTGACCCACTCTCAGTGGTTCTTTCCCAGCACCTTAAAGTTTGCCTGATATTGTTTTGCTCCCAGTTCTACGATGTCTGATTCGGAGGAGGAGGAGGAGGAAAACCCACACGCTCAGCAAAAATTAAGCCATCCGTTGGGATTCTGTTGGTGTCCCTAACTTATGACTCACCTGATTCTAAAAGTATTTTTTTTTAATGTAGTACTGGTTAATTTTTAATAGCTAGGTGTTTGCTTGTCAGGGGGCAAGGGAAGGCGGCAATGAGGCACAAGGAAAGCAAACACATTTAATGAGCATCTTCTGACCTCTTGGAGACACTTGTGTTCCTATTCTTTTATTATCCTCTTAATTTCTGCTCTCTCCGAGCATGTTTTCGGCATCTGGTCAATCAACCGTAACAGCACTGCTGGATACGTCCATTAGGCCCTGAGCTGTTTGCTTATTATTAATTTAAATGTTTGAGAATCTGAAAGCACCCATGGCCTATCCAGGCCAAAGAACAAATAGCAGCTGCATATGTCTCCATCTGGAGCCCGAGTTACTCAATCACAAAAGCTTTTCCAGGATGAAACACGAAACTTTGCAACTTAGTGTGCTTCACAGATGAGCAAAAATGGAAGATTCAAATTGCTGAGTGAAGTCGGAGACTAGGGTACAAGAGGATATTCTTTAGCTCAGTAATCCTCCCATCTCCACTCCAATGAATCAGAAATCCAAGCAGTACGAGTAAAGGATGAATTTTGGGGTTCGGGTTTCTTTTGGGGGGGCATCTCAAGGTCAAATTAGATGGGGCAGCAGGAGTCTATAAAAAATTAAAAGCAAATGGAATCAGAATCATGACATGCGTGCACACACACGCACACATGCACATTTTGATTTGCTTCTAATGCTGCTGTTTGGCTGTTTGGAGAGAATCAGGACCTTGTTCTAAGCTCTTGGAGAATGCTTGAACTGATGGAGATACCACTTTTCAGCAGCATCCTCTACTGAAGAAATCTTAGGAATCTTATGAGAGTCATAAGTACAGAATGCTGCTTGGAAGAAATGTTAAGTATTTCATATAATATTTAGACATGGGCTTGCGCCTGAAGTGGTGTTAGTTGGGCTCTCTTTATTTCCTGTTGGCCCTTGGACATAAGCAAGTGAACAAATGAATGAAGGAATCCTTGTGTTCCAGTGTTTCTGCATCTTGTAGAGAACACTTGGTTAGCCACAGATTTCATTCCCTTCAGTGCATTCAAGTCCTCTCCCCTCGACATTCCCCTTGGGCAAAGTATCAAAATTGTTTTCTGTGCATTGTGTCTCCAGTGCCCATTGGATGGGCCAATGTGCATACTGGAATAATTCATAATAGCTTGGTGGTAAAAAGAAGATGCGGATGGTAAATCCCAGAGGAGCACATTTAGACAACACTCTTTCAGGGAAGCAGATTTGTGACAGTTGTGACATAGTAATGTTGGCTTCTTGGCAACATCACAAATTGCCGTAAATTTTCTAAGCAGTCTTTGAGTACAGGCGTGCCCCGGTATCCACTGGGGTTCTGTTCCAGACCCACCCATGGATACCTGAAACCTTGGATACTGGGGACACCTTTTTAAAGATAGGAGAACATCAGTGGTTTTGCTGCAGAGAGGTTAAAAAAAAGATTTTTTTTAAATGTTCCCCTATGTTTTTAATAGGCATCCCAGTACCCATGGTATGCGTGGATAACTGAAACCATTGATACTGAATCAGTGGATACTGGTCTGGGGCATCCCTGTTCTCTTGTTTTTCATTATTTAGACTAAGTGATATGCTTCAAGCCAGGAAGGAATGAACTTGAATGTATGTAGGCATCTCCTCTTCCTACTTGTTTAAATTCTGGAGTGCAGCATTTCCTGTGTAGGGGATGTTTGGAAAGCTCCTACCTGTATTCACCAAGGAACGCTTAATACTGTGACAACCTGGTGGTTCACCTGTCTGCCATATGGCTTCCATCAACCTGTTTTTTCCATTTCTGTGATGGAGTGGAAAAACCCTTTGGGGCTAGCTACCAACCACCTGACATGATCCTCTATGCTGGGGTAGAGGTGGGGGATTACAGAGTCTTAGAGAGAGAGGTAAATTCCTGAATGGCAACTGTGCTAACTTAAAAAAAAAAGAATAATTCTCTTACCACATGGACCTAATTCCAATTAATGTGCAGGCATTAGGGGAAGAATGTGACATCCTCTTTTGATGTCTATGGTGGTCACAGAGTATGACATTTTCTATAACCCTCCTGTTTACAGAAAAGATGTGGCATAATTCTTCATAAATGTTATCTTAATGCCATAATGTGAACCACTACTAATATTTACAGTGAAATGTCAGAAAAGCCAAACATCCTGAGCATCACATTCTGCTAACATGGAGAATTTAAGCACATCCCCTCTGTTTTGACAAGGGGGAATGGCACAGGGGACTCATGAGAGCAGTACAGTGACATATCAGTGCTCAAACAGAAATACTATTGTACTCAATTGCTAGATTCCCCCTAATCTTGTTGAACAAGTAGTGACAAGAGCTCTGTCTCATGTAATAGTAGAACGTTATTTATTCCAAGTCTTTGCTAACTTCCTAGAACTATTTGAATGATAAGCACTTATTTATGATTTATGTTTGGAAACAGGCAACCATGGGGTTATTTTAGAAGTATTTGTTGGCAGGGAAGAATCCACCCCACTTTAGGAAGAAAGCCAGGATTCATTTGGAAACTGAGAGTGGAAGAGAGAGAGAGAAAATGCATATGTGAATTTGGCAGCCTAGAAGTCTGTCTTGAAAGGGGACATGACTATAGAGCAACATGGATTCACCATTTGCACTGGAGCTCAGTTTTCACCATAGGACTGGCATGTTCACATGTGCATTTGGAGAAAAACAAAAACAGCAGCCCCACAAGTCTCATGACGGGTGTTTGAAGCCAAAGGGAGTTTCAAAAGCAACTTGTGGTATGATACGGGAGTCAATTGCTCAATGTACAGAAAATCACAGGTTCCATGGGTCATGTAAGTGGTCATGGGTCATGCATGAGTTGGGCAGCCCTATCCTTAGTTGCACTGGAACAGGAAGGCCGAGTGATCTGCGCTGCATCCAGCACAAGTAGGTGCTGGCTGGAGGGCAACTTGGGGGGTAAGAGGATATTTTTCCATGTTGCGCCCCAGCCACCTTATGGGGCTATTCAGATCTGCACCAGTGTGAGACAGAGCTGATTTTAAGGCCGGCTGTGTGGCTGAGATGGAAGTGAAGGTTTGCTTCTCTGTCACTACTGTATTTGCAGAGAGTCGTTGCGTAGAATCTTGTAGTGTTGTCTAGGGCCCGTTATATCTTGGTCCCTGGAAAACTGAGGATACCTCCATAGATCACTGTAATGTATTTACAAGACACGTTTTGGATAATGCCTGTATCCACCATGTTGCTTGAATCCACCATGACATTTACCATTTCAATGGATGTTCTTTCTGCGGCTACATGTCCCAAAGTTTGGTATTCTGTTCCGCTTGCTTTGCCTGAGGATAAGGGCAGGGTTCATGGAAATATGAGGTCATCTAAGGTGCACTTTCAACCTTTGCCCTCCCTGGCTTATAAAAGCTGCCAGAGGAATTGTCAACCTTTTTTTGGGGGGGGGGAGAATGTGTTATTCCATCCTGCCTGAAAATGACATAGTTCGACCTCTTTTGAAGAAGCATGTCCCAAACTGCACTGTGTTGGGCAATTACCACTAGTCTCCAGCCTTCCATTTTGGAGAATGTGCTTGACTGTGTTGTGATAACCTGACTCCAGGAATTCCTGGATGAAACTGATTTTCTCAGTTTTTGCTTCAATATGGCTTGGTTTAGCCTGGGTTCAGCATGGGAAAACAAACTGTGGTCACCGTAATGGATGATCTATGTTGAGAACTGGACAGGAAGGACATCTCCCTGTTAGTTCTGCTGATTTTTTTGGTTCTGTGCCTATACAGGTAGTGTCTGTTGACCACAGCACAGTTCTTTGCAAGGTAATTTACAGAAGATGGTGCTAGGAATTATGAATAGGAACAGTTCCTTGGCCTTTGGTTTGTGGTGTTCTTTGGGGTTCTGTCCTCTGTGCTTTTTAGCACCTAGTTGGAACTTCTGGTGGGGATTGTCTGGGAATTTGTAGCAGTGTCTCATCGGTATGCAAATGACACCCACCTCTATCTCTTTTTTTCCATCTCTAACTGGGGAAGTTGTGGGCATTCTGAACTGCTATCTAGTGGCAGTGATGGACTGAATGAGGGATAATAAGCTGACAGAAACCCAGTTAAGTTAGGAAACCTGCCACAGAGTGCCAGCCTATTCAGGACAGAATTGCATTCCTGTTGAGTGTCAATGCTCATAACACATGGTGTTGGACCCAGTGGCACTTTCAGATGGGCAGGTGGCACCAGTGGCCAAGGAGTGCCTTCACTCAACTTCAGCTGATATGCAGCTATGCTCACATACGGCTCGATCAGATCTGGTGACCTTCAGCCAGGCACTGGGAATACTTAGATTGGATTACAGTAATGTGCTTTAAATCAGGTTTTAGATCAAGCTGCCCTTCAGGGTTGTTAAGAAACTTCAGTTAATTCAGACTGCAGCTGCCAGGTTGTTGGCAGTTGCCTCAGTTGTAATCATGCCATATTCCTGTTATACATCATGTATTGGCTGCCTGTACAATTTTGGGCCCATTTCAAGGTGCTGGTTTTGTCCTAGAAAACCTGTAACGGTCTAGTGCCCAGGTATTGAAGGACCTTCTCTTCCCATAATACTCATTCCCTTAAAAGAAGTATTCAATCAATACAGTAAAATCTGCTACTACTGTCTCAAGACTCCTTTGCAGCTGGTTTGAGAACGGCAATTCATGACGCAATGCACATGGCAGATTTTTAGTGGCAAATTTAGTAATGCAGCATCCTTTGCATATGTGGCTCGACAATTACATGACAATTTTTCTCCCCCTTCGTTTTTTTCTTCTGCCTATACCGGTGATTTTTCTTTCTGGCCACCAGGGGGAGCTTGTCTTGATCATTCCAGTTGCTATGACCTTCTCTGCTCCTCTTAATTAATTGTCTAGTGAGCTGGGAAGCCACTCTAGAGTTAACAGCACATTTGCTGGGGAGGCCCCCAGACATGTTACAAAATGTGCTGACAATTTCATACTGTACAGCAAGGGAAAACGTGAAAGTAAGAAAGCTGGATTTTCAAAACTTGTCCCTGCATGGCCACACTCAGAACTGCAGCAGCATGCGAAGATGTGTGGGTGCTTAGCCATTTTAAACACATATGGTGATCACAGGGCCAAATGCTTGGAAACAAGTACAGCCCATTTCCTCCTTCTTTGTACATGGCAATCAACATCAAAAATATATATTCGTGTAGCCAGCTGAGAGCGCAATCCTAAACTGGAGTTAGGCTGGCATAAGCAAAGCCAGCAAAGTTTGGCCAGCACAAGGGCCACCATAAAGCGTGTTTGGACTACTCCCGGAGTCAGGGAGGATGGCTCACACCTGTGTGCTGGCCTCTCTGACTCAGAGTGGTCCAAACATATTTTACAGTGGCCCTTGTGCTGGCCCACCTTTGCTGGCTTTGCTTATGCCAGCCTAACTTAGTTTAGGATTGCGCTCTGAATCCAGTGAGCTTGTGGAGATAACAAGAAAGATCAGGGTGACAGCCCACCTCCCAAATGCCATATAGTCACCACAAACGTTGTGTTGTTCAGTGACCTATGCCACAAGTGAGGTTGCAGAGCTCTCCAACTAAGGTGTTACTGGGAGGTCAGCAGGCCAGGCAACAACTTTCAGTTTTTTATAGCTTGTCCTTCGCCTTCTTCCCTTCACGGAACATCAACGGAGACTTGATCTACAGCAGCTTTTCTCAACGCTTGTCCTCGCTGTACCACTTCGCAGGGTCCACCTATTGGAAATATCGCCAGACATAACTAGTGATGACATCATCGCCACTGGAAGTAACTGATGATGATATCATCGCCAGTTACTTCCGGGTTGGGAGGGCAGATGCAACATGACAAGCACCAGTAAGAAGCTCAGGATGGATGGGAGGGCTTTTCAAAGCATGCTTTGGAGTTTCGCTCGCTGTGCCAAGCCTCCTAACTGTTTGTCTAACTAACATGACTGTTTGTCATGTTGTGTTGCTGGTCTCACTGTCAGACGACAGGTGTCCAGGGGTCCTGTGTGTACCACCAGCCACCACCTCAAGTACCACTGGTGGTACCCGCACCACTGGTTGAAAACACCGACCTAGAGCTAGATCTTGGTAGATGTAGCTTAGAACTCATTGTGATGTAGAACTGAAGGATCGGAGGCACTGCACTTTCAGGTGCAGGGTTCTGCTTGGACCTGCCATTGTCTCCTGGCTGGAATGGTTTTTTTAAGTTATTGAGTAGGTAGGGTTATTGAGTGGCTGGCTGGCTCCGTTTTGTTTTGTTTTGCTCCGCCCTTTACAACTTCATATTTACATAGCATTAATTAAGCTCATTAATTAATCAAATAGAAAGCAATGGGTTCCAATATGTAATTTTTTTTCTTTTGTTCTGGGGTGGGTGGGTAATATTGGCGTATCTAAATATATTTTGGGGTAAAAGGTAAAAAAGTTCCCTGACCCCTGCCTTAATTCATCAGTGCTAGAATCAAGTATTAGCCACATGGTGTCAGGAGCCTGCGGACCCTTCTGCAGGCCTCCCAACCCCTCAGAAATAATGCAGATTGTGATTGCGACCTGTGGATTGCAATAGCGATTGGCAGCATGGCCCATGGAATAAAATGGAGGCTGTTTCAGCCTTGATGCATTGTGCCGGCCAGCCCTGGATAGGATTGGCCATAAGGAGCCTTAGGCAGCTCCAGCCTCAGCTCTGCCCCTGCAGCATGGGAATAATAATACTCTACTCCACATAGTTGGGGTAAGGAGATCAAGATAATACATGTGCTTTGCACACCCTGAAAGCGCTATATGATATTAGTAAGGATAATGTTAAGTAGCATTATGACATTTTTTTATGTCTAACAAGATGCGAGGTGAGCCCCTTTGGAGTCCTTTAAGTTAGAATTAGGGCCAAAATAAAAACATAGAAGAAAGGATGGGAAAATTTTTATTTTGCTCTTGTCATTGTGGAATTTAACATCATCTTAGTAGGGAAAAGGCAATTGAGAACAAGAGTTAATGTTAATGAAAAGGCTTTTGAGAACAAGAGTAAAGAGTTACTGCCCCCCACCCCCATAGGGAAAAAAAATTGCTATGGATTTGGCTCCTGAATTGGTCCTGAGCTCCATGAGGTCTGGAAGTCCAGTCTGCCACCTCTCTCCTCTTCTCCATATGTCCTTGATATAGATCATCCTGTTTGCTGGTAAATTCATACTGACTCTGGATTTTCAGTCTGGTAAAATCAGATTATTTTTTTTTAAAGATCAGGGTAGCAGCTCACCTTCCAAATGCCACAAGCTTACCAAAACTGTTGTGTTGTGTTTTGTGCCCTGTGTCACAGGCGTTTGAAATGTTGGTTGCACAACTTAACGCAGCCATCTGAACATGTTGTTTATTTTAACATGTTGTGAATACATGCATATTTTTTGCATACAATTTTTAGATAGAAACTTCACAAGAATTAAAATGAGGTGAGTGAGGCTTCAGTCCTAACTGTGTTTACCTAGGAGTAAGCTCCATTGACTACAGTGGGACTTACTTCTGAGTCAATGGATAGCTTACTCCCAGGTAAGCGCAGTTAGGATTGAAGCTTCTTCTTTTTTTGAAGTACCTTTACTTCTGAGTAGACATGTCTACTTCAATACCAATACAAAGGTATTTAAATACCTTTACTTCTGAGTAGACATAGCTAGGATTGGGCTCTGAGTGACTTTAAAATACTCCCTTATAAATGAAGGCACATGCTGAGCCTTTTCCTAGAGAAAATAAGTTGAATTGAGCTATTGGAGCAATTAAAAAAAAGAAAAAAATGAGAGGGGGGAGAGAAATCCTTTTTGTTATCTATTGTAGTAGAGAGGATCTCTTCTCAGATGTGACTGTAATTTTCACTAATCGAGAAAATGGGCAGGTTGTAATGGTGCTGCTTTTAAACGGTATCAACACCAATACAAACGTTGCATTCTATTTAATTGTGTGATTTCTCTGTTGCCATCTCCAATAAGCTGAAACAATGGCATTGTACTGTGTAATAAGGAGATGAAGATGTAATAAATATTTTATAGCGCTCTTGAAATTGTTTGGTCTGTTGTCATCTTTATTGCACTTTCCATGAGAGGGAAAAGGAGCTTCTTAATTATGGGAAGGTCCTTAGCCTTTTTATGGTGTTGTAGCAGCATCGAGAAAGAGCCACCCAACCACCAGTACCTGATAGGTCTTCCAGCTGTGTTCATTGCATCTTCTAACAGCTCCCATTGGGTTTGCATGCTTGTGTTCTTCTGTTGACTGACAGCCATTGAGGCTTAGGTTTGCCAGCTATAATGTGACCAACGTGGTCAACACTTGTTGATCCCTTTCACATGATGAAGTTCCATATAGTGGGCAGGATTTAGTGTTCCCATTTAGTGTGATAAAGCAGCATGGTGCCAGTGGGGACTTCTTTCCTGGTTGGGCAGATAGTTTCCACAAGACACCGCGGTCCTCACAATTTGGAAAAAGTTGAGATTGCCTTCACAATTTCATAATTTAGAACATGGTTTCTCAAACTGTGGGTGGGTCACAACCTGATGTCAGGTGGGTTGTGGAATGTTGGAGCAGCCATCTTGGAAGCTGCAGACCTGACTGTTGCTATATTCCTTTTCTGAGTGTTAACAATTTGAATTTTCAAGTGACGGGTTTTTTTAATTTTGTTTTTAGTGCTTTTCGATAATATTTTATCCCAATCTTGCTTTCTGTCAGGGATGTTGTGCAATTGCAGTGCTCCAAGAATGACATTCTAAGAGTGTCATTTTATTAGATCACAACGATGACACTTCCTGATGTCACCATCACTTGGTGATGTCACTTCCTGCTATGACATCACTTCCAGTGGGTTCCAACATGAGTGCCATTCTAAAAAGTGGGTCCCAGTTTAAAATGTTCGAGAACTACTGATCTAGAATGATCAGATTTTCCCATGCCTGATTTTTTTCCCTTCTTCATCAACAAAACAAGCATTCAGGGACCCAATTCTGCATTTAATGTAACTTGTATCATAGTTTTAGTCTTATTCAATAGCACTATCAGTGAGGCAAAAACTGTTAAATAGTACATTCTGCACCCAAAGGCACATTTGCACACTCTATAGTCACCTGTGTGGCAAAATGATCTCATGATGACTAAAGCACCTCAGAGATAACATGGGACTCATTCCGGCCTAAGGCCAGCAAAAGCCTAAGGGTCGATACTGTCTTCCTCTTTGAAAGCTCAGCCAATCGATTCCATGGTTACTTTAAAGCCATGATGACTTTATGTTGGTTTTAGTTCTTTCCTCTGAAGACTGGTACCAAAGAAAAATGTGTTTGTTCCTCTTTGAGTTGTTAAATGCAGTCCTTGGAAACGAGGAAAGCTGACGCATCAGCCTTGAAAGGAAAGAGAGTTAATAGAAATATTTAATGAGCTGAAGCCCTCCTGCGATACAGTTCCCATAAATAATTTCTAAAAGACGTAAAATCATCTGGAAAAGGAATATTAGAAGTTGCATCGTAATTATTATCACAGAAGCCCGATGCCTAGACAGTTGCAATCTGTAAATAATGAAAGGAAGTGTTGTGGACTCGTGTGTGAGTTGCCTGCACTCTGGGTGAACTCCATAAAATGTTTTAACTTTAAATGATCGGTTTGGGTTGACAGTTCCTGGTGTTTTTGTCATTTCTGTCTCAGAGAAGAGGAATTTGTAAGCGCCCCTGTGCTTATTTTGCCTGGCACTATATTTTTTTTGGAAAAAAAGGTAAGTGGATACTGATGAAATAGTTGAAGACCTGCATAAATCCAGAATTAGTAGCCACTGACTATTGGATAAACATGGAGATTTACAGGCCAATCCTATCCTCCCCTGCCCATGCAGCCACAGTGAAAAAGGCTTGCACTGCATCCTGCAAGGGTGGGGGCACAGTTCAGGAGCTTTGGTAGAGTAATGTTTTGCCTGACTTCTCTGTAAGCCCCTCAGCTATTGATGGGTCTCCTCGGACTTGTGCCATCTCTTTAGCTGACGTAGGTCCGAGGAGAGAGAGAGTGTGCATTCTGGCTGCTATCCAGCATCCAGCACAAGTTGCTCATGCGGGGTACCACCCCAGATCTCTTGATACCTTAGGAGGCATGCCAAATGTGCCCACTTACGCAATGATGTGCCAGTCTCTGCTCCTCCCATTCTCCAATGCTCTAGCTCAGCTCTCCCCTCCCCTCCACATTGCCTCTCCTTCTCTGTCCCTCCATTTCCTTTTCTAGTCAACAGTATGAAAGAAGAAGTAGTAGTGGAGGCAAGTAGGCGGGCAGAGATGGGAGCTCCCAACCGATCTACCTGAGGTGACCACTTCAGATGGCCTCATGAATGGGCCAACCCTGCTACCAATTCTTGCATAGCCTACTTCACAGTTTGTTAGTAGAAAGGTGCATAATTGATATGCAGTGGGCCCTCATTAACTGTGGGGGTTCCATTCCTGGAACCCCTGTGGGTGACGAATTTTGAGGGTTTTCAAACCCACGGAATGTGGGGTCCTCCCTGACCTCCTGAACCCAACCAAATCTGGATCAGGTCTGGATGGTTTCAGAGGCCTGCAGAGGCCACACACTACTGCTTGTGGCCTCTGCGGGCCTCAGAATGTCCATTCAGGCAAAAAAAAAGTCACTTCCAGTTTTCAGCGGAAACCGAGTGGTCGTGCACTGCCTCTGCAGGCCTCAGAAACCCATCCGGAAGGTCAAAATTCAGAGGGTCAAGGTTAGCTGGCGGGGGGGGGGCTGCATACACAACTTTTCAAATCTTTGTCTTAGGAAAGATCCTCTATATGCACCCACTCATGAGTTGCCAAAGCAGTTAGGTGATGGCAACATAATTCACAGCCCAATCCTATGTTGCACTGGAGCAGGCAGGCCGGAGGGCCTGCGCCAAATCCATGCCTGTTCTAGGATTGCACCCGCATTCACCCCTGCCTTTTTTTTTTTAAAGAACATGGAAGTTGAATGGAGGAGGTGAATTTATAACACCATTTGTCATTTTTGCGTCATATTTCCTTTGTCTGTGATGCCAGTTCATGTTTTTGCAATCATTTGCCAAGACATTAAACTTTTTTTTCTCAAAATTACTTAGCTCATTAAAAGTGTGGAAAATCTGATCAAATTATCCTTATATCTGTAGCATTTCCATTTTTAACTATTTCTCGAACACATTTTTGAACAAGACATCAGTCAACCTTACTGGATGAAGAACCTTGCCAAGGTTCATACATTAACCTTTAATGTGAAACATCAGGGCAAGCATGGATTGTTTTTGATCATCCCACTCACTCACTCACTCACTCACTCACTCACTCACTCACTCACTCAC
>JAJKFI010000009.1:3436653-3446700 GCA_029204185.1 Lerista edwardsae | reverse complement strand
CACTCACTCACTCACTCACTCACTCACTCACTCACTCACTCACTCACTCACTCACTCACTCACTCACGTAATTCTTAGATCATACAACGTATTTCCTATAGAAATTGCTGGAGTATCGCCAATAGGTTAATAATATTAATACTAATATTTTGGTGCAGTGATAGTTTTGCATTTCATTGCTCCATGTTTATAAATTTTAGTTAGTGGGTGAACCTCTTTGGGACTTGAATTAACACTCCCAGGCCGGCACCGGTGACGTGCGTGGGCCTAAGTGCGTAATAGGATTGTACCATCAACAATTTAGGCTGCAATCCTATACAGACTTTCCTGGGAGTAAGTCCCATTGAATTAAAGTGGGCTTGCTTCTGAGTAGATATGTATAGAATTGTGCAGATAGCAATCAGCTGTGGAATGTTTTAATTGGAGTCATGACCCCCGTTCTTAGCCTTGTGTGTGCTCCAGTGTTCACATGGATCTTCCATTCATTTGAATTTGGGAAGCAGCCAAAGAAATGTGTAGGCATGTTAAATGGACCAGTTTTATTGAATGGTCTCATTAGATGGGGAACTTGGAGCTGCTATGGAGCAAAGTGTGGCGCCTCTTGTGTATTGGTGATAAATTATTGTGCTTTTGGTATGTTTTGCAAATTTGTGTTGTACCTTATTTATTTATTTTAAATATCTAGGTCCATTCTTTCAATTATAGTTTCCAAAGGAGCTTACAACAGACTTTAAAACAATGGCATCATTATATTAAAAGTACAACCATCATAAAAATTACAACAAACATTTAAAATGGGGATAAAAGCAGCTGCAGAAAGTCCAGTTGAAAATAGCAGTAAAATTAAACTAAAATCCACTTAAAAACCTGGATGATCAACAATTCTTATCCCTAAATAAAAGCAATGACCAGAATGGAAGAAAATTTTTAAAAAGGGGGGGGGAAGGAACTATGCTGGTATCTTTCAGAAATAACAGCAATGCACTTCGAAGAGGTTCCCACTATTATGATATTGACTATAACTGTCTTCAAGTAGCTTCATTATCAGATGGCAACCCAAGCTTCCGCAACATTTCCTGCCATATGTTCTTCCTTTGTGGCATCATTTGAGAAGCTCACATCTGGACTGCACAATTTGGGTGGTGGCGGTGGCAGCAGCAGCCAGAGGTTTGTTGCAGTGGCTCTTCACTACCACCAACCTCTGACCTATGAGGGGAAGTACAAGAAGACAAGGCAGTTGAGTCCTCCCATGCTGTCTCCTGCACATTAAAATGGGCTGATCAGAATATCCCAACCAGCTCACTATTTGAATTGTATAGAATTAAATGTTGTTAGCTCGTTACAAATTAAATTATCAGCTTAAAACAACAACCAAAAAAACCCAGCAAAACAAAAAAAATCCATGCTAGATACTTAACTACATAATGCCTTTCCCAGCCTATTGGCACAAACAGTCTCACTGTGGATTCTTGATCCTTCTATGAGAGCAGAATTAAAATCATACTGCTTAAAATAGTGTGGAAATCACAAGGACAAATCACATTATAGTACATCTGCATAAGTAAATTATGATATTGTGAACTATCTTGCCAACTGGCAACTTTATGGCCGATTATTAGAACTAGTGTGCTAATGGTTGCAATTAATTAACAACTTTTATTTAGGAAAACCTTGTCCAAATTAATTCTAATTACTTCATTGCAGTGACATGAATGCGCTTTATGGCGTCAGTAAAGTGAAGAGCAATATAAGTGAAGTTTGTCGCATGTTCTTGGCATAATTTCTTGCCAGACTGTTGTGCCTCAGCCCTTCAAACACAGGTTACATTCAGTCCATTATAATTTATTAGTTTATTTAAATATTTTGATCCTGACTTTCCCTTCCCATCGCTCCTCCCCTGCACACACTTAACAGTGCTCGCTTGTAGGAGTTTGGGAAGCACTGATGTATAGGATTGTAGCCCTAATGGGGACCACACTGAATCATACAGAGGATTTGGACCTCACTTTGCCACTGGATTCTCAGGTGGTGGTTTGAGCCAAGGGTGTGCTCTGGAATCCACCATCAGAACTGTATTTGGCCACTTCTTAGTGTTTAAGAGGCTTGTTAAAACCCGATTGTTCAGGAAGGCTTTTAGTGTTGGTTGAAGGTTTCTTGACTTGATTCTGTGCTGTTATTCTGAGGGCTGGTTTTATTTTTGAGTTGTATTGATGCTTAGATTTTTGAATCCTGCTTTGGTGGCAAAGAAGTGGTACAGAATTGTGGTTCGGCGTCCCCCTGTATCCACTGATTCGGTATCCACAGTTTCAGTTATAGATACCATGGATACCAGGATGTCTATTAAAAAGCATTAAATTAAAGGGGGCATTAAATCAATTAAATAGGGGGCATTAATTAAAAAATTTTTTTTTACTTTGTTGCAGTAAAACCACTTACGTTTAAAAAAACAACATAAAGCCATTTAACTTTATTTTTTGCCTGTAAACTGCTTTGTGAACTTCTTGTTGAAAAGCATATATAAATACTTTTTGATTGATCAATTGAATGTTCCCCTTTCTTTAAAAAGGCGCCCCCAGAATCCACTTCAGGTATCCATAGGGGCTCCGGAACGGAACCCCAGAGGATACTGGGGCATGCTTGTATAGAACCAGTACAGTGATAAAGATTAAAAAAAAATGTTGGATTGGTCATCCTGTAGTTTTTAGTATTTTGAGAGGCAGAGACAAATATATTTCCCTTGATTCTTTCCATATCATAATTTACAAACAATTACAATGTCCCCCTTCCTTAGTCATTTTTCCTCTAAACTAAAAAGCCTCAGGCAGACAAATTACACAAGATACGTGTGCTCTGTTTCAGCACCCCCACCCCCACCCCCGGCTGGCTATTGAAAATCTCCATATGCCATTACTGCATTGCCAATTTTAGCGAATGGTCCAGTCTGAGCCCTGGGAAATCACCCACACTCTCATTTAACCTAATGAAAAATGCAAGCTTAACCTGATTTAATCAAGATATTCACAAAACATCTTGTTTGATTTGACAACCCCAAAAAAGATGCCTTCATAATTGGTCATTTTTGTTGATGATCAAAGGGCGAATGTAGACAATGAACAGCTTTCTGAAGGGTAGCCCATCAAGGTCAGAGCAGAAGCACCGGCCTCATTCAGAATCAGAAGCCTGCTTTCCATACTGTTTTGTGATCCGTTTATTTTAGAACACACAAGTGTCATTCTGTGTCTTAATAGAGCTTGACAACTGGCCTTGACAACTGAGTATGCCTTTAAAGCACCAGAAAATGAACATCACTGTTGTTTCTGCTTTTCTTTTGCAGGTATGGAAAAATCGTATCCACAAAAGCAATTCTAGACAAAAACACAAATCAGTGCAAAGGTACGTGCCAAAAGTCTTCCCTGCAAATTCCACATCACGTTGATTGACTGGTTTGTGCTGCAAAGGGTTAGACTCCGGCTGTGCAATCAACATAATGTACAGTATATTGAAAACATAGTTAATAATGCCGGTGCTCGGAGTTGTACTTCCAGTAACATTGCTCATTAATTTTTTTCATTAACAAACAAAATGAAAATCACAAATCAGAACAACTATCAAATTGCTTCGGCAGCACAGTAAATTACCTTCTAACCACATAGTGTCATCTGATTTGAACAATATTATCAGTGATGCAAATTGATTTCCTATATAAAAATGAGAAAGGTTCCCCAAGCAAAGCCTCATTCCCCTTTTCTTGCTTTTGACATCCCTAGAAGAAGAAAACATTAACTTGGGCCTAACGGGCGACTCATAAACCTGTATCCTACCGATATAAAAACAAATCTTTGTAGCTCTTGCCGTCAACTTTCATTTCATGGCTAATATTTTAAAATATGCTTTGTCTTTAAAATAAAATTACATTCATAGTGCATCTCTTGTGCACATATATTGTCCTGTGTAGTTGTTTTATACCTCTATGTGTGCAATATTTCTAAAAGTTAATAATGGCGTTTATACTTGATTTATTCTCCTGTTGTCCCTGTTGGTAAGATGTTCCATTGGAATCCTTTCTCTTGCAGTGCAACTTGCTTCTTTTACATTATTGCGTGCCTTGAATCTTGTTCCTAAGGAATGCCATTGTTGTGCACCAGTGCTAGTCATAAATAGGGATGGGGCCATCTTACTAGAATGCAAGGAACATGGATGACACTCAGATTCCTGTATCACTCCCCCCCCCCGCTAAATGGGGACAGATCCCTCTGCTCCCCCCCCCAATGCAGTTTGGGTCTGATTTGCAACAGGTTTTATTCTGCCCACTCGTCTTTCCTGTCTTGCCTTCCATTCCCCAAATCCAGACTTATGGAGGCTAGTAGGGTAGCCGTGGAGAAGACTTTGCAGGAACCACAAGACTGAGGCCTGGACCGGGGTTATCATATTGCTCAGCTGCCTGGGTTGGAGTCACAATTTAAAAATTATACCCACGGCCTGATTTCACCCATGGCTGGACTGAATGCTGTTGTTCTGTCCACCCCATCACTTCCAGTCCGACTTGTGCCCACACCAGCAAGAATTATGTGCTGGGCTGCATTCAGGTTTCCAGCAGGGGGTAAATCATACATGTTTGTCACAGGGAAGTACTGTTGACCTGCTTTCCATGCGCATTCCTGTGCCATCCCAGCACTAGAACTCTTAACCCCATTTCTTGTTCTTCTTTTCGTATTTCCTTTTCTGAACGTGGGGCTTAAATTAGGAAGTGGGGCTGAATTTTTTTTTTTTTTACATATAGTGAGCTGTAATACAGTAGTTTAAATTTGCATAGGGTGCTATCAATGTGTGATTTTTTTTTTTTTTAAAAAAATCCTCATTAGAGTCATTTTAGGGAGGCTAGGCCGAGAGAGATAAGATAGCCTAATGGTGGCATATGCCTAAATTAAATTCATTATTCCAAGGAAAATGTATAAGATTTTACTGTTAGGCTTGATTAATTTCTTGAGATTACTTACTGTAATTATTTATATCGTAAAGTGTGGGCAAGAGGTGGGGGGAGGAGAAAGAACTTACAATTTAAGCCACTATAAAAGGAGACACTAGTAACAGACAGTGGAGAATGGGATGCAGAGGGCTCTTTGCTTTTCCTGTGCTCAGAGAACCATCATTTCAAAAGTGTGTTTCAGCTTCCTTAGCAGGTGTACTAGCTACACAACTAGTACCACAACCTAATGCACGTCTACTCAGAAGTAAGTCCCATTTAATTCAACTGGGCTGACTCCCAGGGAAGTATGTATAGGGTTTCAGCCAAGTTCTGCCTAAGCACCAAGTTAGACCCTCTGCTGCCCCTGAATTTGTCTAATCCTCTTTTTAAAGCCAGCTAAGCTACGTGTGGAATTTAGACGCAGAGCAGGTATGCCAGTGCGGTGTTCTGATAAATGCCCGAATAGTAGTGCTGCTGGTTTTATTTTTGATTAAATATGAAACTCAGTACTGTGAAAACTTGGGTCCTGATAATGCCTGCTTCAGTCCTATGCACACTGATTTGATAGAGTCCCTCGTCTTCTGAGCACACATGCATGGAATTGGGCTGGGCTGCAAGTCTGATGTAATGCTCAAGATAGGGAGGGAGGGAGGGAGGGGGGGAGAGAGAGAGAGAGAGAGAGAGAGAATTGACATTGCTAGTTCTATATTCAGCTGTAGACTTCAGCCACCCAGATCTCAGCGATTCCTACTCTAGAGATAATTAGGCAGCAAAGACAATCATGCATGAACAGGCCAAAGAGGGGAGGAGGAGGGGAGGTAAGCCCCACATTTCTGAATGCATATGCATAAGATTGGGTTTTGCATAAAGCTCTCTGTGCCTGAAGTGAATTATTTAAAAGTGTAAAATTTACAAGTCTGTACATACTGCGTTCTGATCATGTCTCAGTCGTTGCATTCCTTTGTTTTATTTTTGGCTTAAACCAAAAAGAGCCTTTTAGTGCCATCCTGTGTATATCAACTCAGAATCAAATCCCATTGGGTTAAATAGGAATTACTCCCAGGTAAGCGTGTATAGGATTTTGTTGTTGTTGTTGTTGTTGTTTGAACATCATCTTCACCACTAGAGAGCATATGCAGCTACTCCAAACTGGGAGATGTGGAGTGGGAGACCAGTCTGCTGTTGAGATGGAATATATGGCAGCATTGGTGGTATAATTGCCACAGGATCAGCCACAATGATCAGCCACATCACAATGGGCAGCCCAAACCGAAGTAAGGCTGACGTAGTAAGGCTGACATAGCAGGGCTGTATCCTAAAGCTCATTAGGAGGCAGCAGTAGCAACATGCAGGACAAGGGAAGGCTTTCCCCTTGCACCCGCGTAAGCCCAAGTCATCCCTATGGGCCTGCTCGGATCTGCGCCTGCTGTTTTGCAAGTGCAGGTCAATGTGCGCAGGAGTAGCCCAAATCAGGGCCGCCCTGGCCGGGGAGGGGCTTTAGGATTTGGAACTACAGCCGCCCCCTGTCGCCACCCCTGTCGCTGCCCACTGCACTGCCCAGTTACGCCCCCGGCACGCCTCTGGAAAGTCTCTGGCATTCCCTCGTGGAGGCCCTGCGCCGACCGACCACCACCAACGCTCAACCAGTGCCAGGCCGGTGCTGCTGACGGTTGCATCTTCGCCCGAGCATCAGCACTGCTGCTTGCGCTTGTCCAGCGCCATAACGCCGACATTGATGTGCTTGACGGCATGTTTGCAACAGCACTGGACCGGTGCAAGAGCATGGTGCCGGCGCGACGCAGGTATAGGATTTCACTCTAAGTGGTGAACAATTTGCATAAAATGCACATAAACTGACCCAATGTGAAGATCTGGAATATGGCAAACTTGCCAAGCACATGGATGACATTGTCCACTAAATGTGGTGTTCTTCTGCTTCCTAGTTTCAGCAGCATCACCAGAAATCGAATGGGAACTACACTTGGGAGCTACATTTACCATGCTTCCTTGTTTCAGTGGATGCTGTTATGCCTGTTAAGCTTCAGAACCAAGGCCTAAGGTTGCTAGGAAGCCCACTTTGCTGCCTTTTACCTTGGTAAGGGGGGCAGAGGGGAGGACTTGTGGTTGACTCCCCAAGCCACCAATGAGGAAGCCACCAGGCCACAGTGCACTTGTGGTGAGGTCATCAGGAGTGCAACAGAACATTAGATCAGAATGGAACTGGCAAGTTGTTTGGGGCTTGATTCAAGTTGGCCCCAATCAGCTTGTTGGATTTGGGCATACCCATTTAAGCTGGGGAAGAGTGACAGCTTGCCAAACACAAGTCAGCTAAGAGTCGGTGACAGCAGACTCTAGCCTTTTCAAACACGGGTCTTCCCCGGTCATGTCGAAAGTGGGTGGTTGATGTTTGTTTGAAAATGCCAATGGGTGAATTGTCATTCAACGTATAATGTTACCAAATTTGACAGAAGCTGTTTCTGGATATCCCCCCTATATGTCATTAAGCCAAGCAGGCCCTGCTAAAATGTCCAGGTTGCTTTCAGGAGCCTGGAGATGGATGCTGATTTCTGAATTCTCTGGAGTGGAAAATTGGGCAACCTATTTGCATACCTCCTCAGCAATGATACCAAGTCTGTTGGGTGACCAGTACAGGGAACTTTGCAAAAATGATTGGGGTTGGGGGACGGAGCAGTGGGTGAGGCAAGGAATTAGAACATTCCACTTGTACAACCTCTGGGGGGCTCTAAACTGCACTGTCATCCCCACATTTGGTGTAGCTGAGACAGGCTCATGTTTCGGAATCCAGAGACATAGCTCCGGGGGAAAGGGTGTAAGTTGCCCTGGGTACCACACCCTCAGGGGCTGTCTTAGAGGCCTCTGAAAAGCACTTCTGGCACCTGGAGAGATAGATAAAAATGCTTGTGCCTCCAGGTGCCAGATGCCTTTGCTACGCCACTATGTGGATCTGAGCCTGCTGCTTTTTCATGCATGCTAAAATGGTTACTGATTATCCCAAAAAACAAAATCACTGGCATCTTTACCAGCTTGAACAGTGGCTCACATTGGCGGTTGACCAATGGTTGTGATAGTCATACAATTGAATTTTTGATAGCTTTGTCATTTTTGATCAAAGTTAATGTTTCACATTTTTTTTGGCAGTTTTACTGCCTTATCTCCCCTTTTGATCTCATTATACTACCTACACACTCTCTTTCCCTCTGGAAATCCTTCCAAATTACTTCAGTTATCATGATGTAATTCTCCAGTGAGGCTATGAGAGTGCTGCTACCGTGGCTATGCATATAAAGATCCCAGAGTACAGTTTTTAATTCAGTTATTTCTTTAGTGAACCTGATCTGGTAATGTATTCAGTGGAAAGAAAGGATCTTGAGCACCTATGTAAATATCATTTTGCCTGGGCATTTTGGAGTTAAATTTGGGCTCTTCTGTTACTGATTGAGAGTCATGTTCAAGGAGATCTACCTCATTCTGCCACTTATGGCTTGGACCTTGAGTATATGCCGTTGGCTCCAGACCTCCGTGCCAAGCCGTGTGGCCCGACATGCAGAGCTTTGCGTCTGCCCTGGCTATTTAGCCAGTTCAGATACGAGGAGCCCCATATGTAGCCCTGCATCCTTTCTCGGGGGAAGGAGATGAGTGCCCCATTCCCTTGAGGAGCCTCCAGCACCTGCCTGGCACAGGTAGGATGCAGCAATTGCCACTTGGCTACCGCTGCTCCTATGGGCAGCCAGGGAGCATAGGATTGGGCTGCCCCGTATCCGTGGTGATAGGGTGAGTTCCCCTTATTTCTTAACATTTGTTGCTAGCCTAAACATTCCACCAGCAGGATGACTTAGTACAGCAGTGTCCTGCTTCTGTTGCAAAAAAAATGTAGATTCTATATTGAGGTCGACTAGCCTTTGCAGTATTTGTATCTGAATGCTGTCATCAAAATTCAGTATATGTAGGTTACTGCAATCTACTGGGCTGTGGAAGTTGACGTTCGTCTTGGAACGGCTGAGTTAGGAGACACGGAATCAGAAATATTGAAGAAGAGATTATTCCATTTACACTGTTATAGATGTGTTTGGTGAGTAACAGCAACAGCAGAAGTGACCTTGATGCTGAGAGATTCATCAATTCATTTCATTTTTTACTTCCTTTGTAAGTTAGCTTCATGATATGCAGGGAAGGTGATAGTGTTTGTAGGTGTGGCCTACACCTGTAACAGATATATATATGGTACCTGTTTTGATCCTGTCTCACTTAATAGGGAAAAGTTCATGGGAACTGCAATCTTAAATAGGGGCTAAGAAGTCTCAGGGTTCAGTCCTAACCTGGAATTAGGCCGGCACAGTTAGGCCAAGTTTGGCTGGCACAAGAGCAACCATAAGGCGCATTTGGATCACACTTGGAGTCAGGGAGGATGGCGCACGTCTGTGTGCTGGCCTCTCTGACTCTGAGAGTGGTCCAAACATACTTTACGGTGTCCCTTGTCTCAGCCAAACTGTGCTGGCCTAACTGCATGTTAGGATTGTGCTCTCAAAAGAATAGGGATGTGGTGGTAGAGTTAAATGAGTTTCCAAGTAGTTTTATTTTGTAGTATAGGTGTCATTATCCCGGAACTAAGTTGGCAACAAAATCAGTGCCAATGATTACCAATTTTTTATTTTTGAACACACACACACACACACACACACACACACCACAATTATGAATTAAGATGTCCGACCTAAGGAAACGTTTTTACTGACTAGAATAGCGTTTGCTAAGGGACGTCTCTTGATGAAGTCTCTCTTTGAGATTGTTCTTCTTTGGGTGGCTTGCATACTAATTGATGCAAAACAGCGCCAAGCAAGCATCCTCTAATAGGACTACATAAAACAACACATGAGCTGTCATGATAGAAGAGCCCCAAATCACCGAACAAAGCAAGGAACCAATTGCATACCAGGGAGAATAAAAACAGATACATGATTCATTCTGATGTTCAAACATGAAAGCTTAATGAGATAAAATGCCCAAGATAGGAAAGTGTGTGTGTGTGTGTGTGTGTGTGTGTGTGTGTGTGTGTGTGTGTG
>JAJKFI010000009.1:3416735-3429122 GCA_029204185.1 Lerista edwardsae | reverse complement strand
TCCTTCCTTCCTTCCTTCCTTCCTTCCTTCCTTCCTTCCTTCCTTCCTTCCTTCCTTATCTGCTATTCTTAGAAGGCGATAGTGGGCCTCAATTCGGCCAAAATCGGGGGATATCAGGAGGTTAGGTTATGCATATAATTAAGGACCCCCCCCCCAAAAAAATCTCCTTCCATAAATTAATCTTTTGGTGATGCATGCTGAGAATGAGATTTTAACAAGGGGAAGTGTAGCTGCCTTTTCCATTCCAACATGTTCTAATGCAGAGGGTGAACAAAAATGGAAAAGAGGCCTGACAGATGGGCAAACTGCAATTCAACTGTGATGAAAAATTTTCATTCTTCAGTAGGTAGGTGGTAGGTAGGTAGGTGAGTAGGTAGGGGTGTGTGTGTGTGTGTGTGTGTGTGTGTGTGTGTGTGTGTGTGAGTGAGAGAGAGAGAGAGAGAGCGAGAGAGAGAGAGAGAGAGAGAGAGAGAGAGAGAGAAGGGGGCACTAAGCTATTGGAGAAAGAAACTCTAGAGCAGAGGAGTCAAACTCATTTCATATAGCGAGCCAAATAGCATTCATGATGCCTGCTAAGGGCAAGAAGTGATGTCATTAAGCAGCTCATGACGAGAAATATGTCCTTCTCCCCCCTTAACTTATTAGCTACAAATGACAGAAGAGAAAATATGCACATCTTAATCACGTTTTCAAGATATAGAAGAGCACAATTATATTGTGGGCTGCCCTTTCAGCAGTGACACCTCAGAATAGCTCAGCAGCTATTGGTGGTGGTGCTGGGAGAGCCCAAGGGCCGGATGAAGAGCTTCTGAGGGAGGCATCTGGCCTGTGGCCCTTATGTTTGACACCCCTGCTCTAGAAGGAGGGCTTTTCAACAATTTCTGAAAACCCTTGTAATGATCCACTATACCAGGGATGGCCGATTTGCCGCTCACAAGCCATATGCCGCATTTTGATATATAATGTGCACACATTATGGACACAAGTTGGCTAAGCTCCTTTTTGCATCACAATTGATATAAAAAGATAAATAATTTATTTTCATGAGCTTTATAATAATTAACCAGGTATACAACAAGAGTACACAGAATTAAAATGCAAGTTTAATGTTCATGGTGAGTAAATATACTTAAGAATTTAATTGCTTCTTAAATATGGTGACTCTTAAACATCTCTCTTGTGGCTCTCAAACATCTGAAGTTTATTGTATGGCTTTTACATTGAGCAAGTTTGGCCATCCCTGCACTATACATATTATTTTACTTGCAAAGGGCCATCCGGTCCGTCTTCTTAGAGTGTAATCCAAACCTGGAGTTAGGCCGGCTCAGCTAGGCCAGCAAAGTTTGGCCGGTACAAGGGACACCACAGAGTATGTTTGTACCACTCTTGGAGTTAGAGAGGCCAGCACACAGATGTGCGCCATCCGCCCTGACTCCGAGAGTGGTCCAAATGCGATTTACAGTGGCCCTTGTGCCAGCCAATCTTTGCTGACCTAACTGTGACGACCTAACTCCAGGTTAGGATTGCGCACTTAGCTGAATTGTAGCCTGCACAGTTTGCTATGCCAACAAGCTGAAAAGTCATTAAAACTCATTGCCTCCCACTGTTTCCTGATTTTTGTATATGATTCCGGAGCTATTTTTGTCTGATGAATAAGGAAAATGTTCCTTTTCTCAGTAGGTAATTTTTTAAAAAAGTTATGTTAATAGACATCCCATCCATGCCAATGTAACCTCTTGTGTTTTGAGATGACGCGACCAGTTTTAGATGCCGTGTATATCTGCCAGTAGGTGAATGAGGGAAATGAGGCAGAACAGTCATGGCTTTTGGCCCAGTTGGCTGAGGGTGGACAGAGAGAAGCAGTCAGCTCAGTGCTGTGTTGTGACTGAATAAAGTGTGAATTTCTTAATTCTGAATGGGGAAATGCCTCAAGAAGCAGTGGCACTGCTCAAGAAAAGCCTTCATTATCTTGGAAACAGTAGCTTTGTGGTATCAGCTGGATTTAAAGACACAGATCAGTTAACAAGGAGGTCCATCCGAAGACTTCCAAAGGACAGTTTGCGCAACTTAGCCTAGTATTCTGCTTGTGCCTTGTCTGCTAACTACAATTTTTTTTTAAAGAAATCCTACTATAAACTATGGCACTACAGTTCATTGAGTTATTGTCCAGTAGACAGATACTTTAGATCAGGGGTGTCCAACTGATTTCTTATGGTGAGCCAAAGAGCATTCATGACACCTGTTCAGAGCCAGAAGTGGTAGCGTTACGCAGGAAGTACTCAACTACTCAAAGAAACTTGCCAAGATTTCTTCTTAATTTAATTAGGACAAGGTTTGCAAGTAGTAAACTCTAAGGCAGGAACAAAGATTAAAGCTTAACAAACTGGATCAAACCACATGCTATAGTAAATACATAATTAGGGCTTCCATCTGGGGAGGCACCATCAAGTACAAGCTTTGAATGTCCACAGTCCCAGGTTCAGTTTCCCAATATGACCGAGAAAAATTCCTATCTGAAATCCAGGATTGTGCTGATAATGCTGAGCTAAAGAGACCAAGAGTCTATACTAGCAGTCTGATCCTTTCTACCCTCCACCCTGCTGATGCAGCCATGGCACCAGCATGTATCCTGCAGGGAAGGGGCAGTCTCAGAGGTCTACTTTGGGTACGAGAACAGTTGTCTATAATCAGAGGCAGATCTAAGGGAGGGCAAAGCTCTAAGTGTTGCAAGAAGCCTTACCTTGCAGTGGAAATCACTCCTCTCCTGCACCGTTTTAGCCAATCCTCACAGGGAAAAGCAACATCTTGGCGTTGCTTACTGGCTACAGCAGCAAGGGAGAGGAGGGATTTACATGACAGGGTAAGGCTTCTTGCAACACTTAGAGCTTTGCCCTCCTGTAGATCCGCCTCTGCCTATAATGCAGCTTCCTACATTTCTTTATGTTTTAAAAAATTAAAATAGCAGTGGTGGCGGGCGGGGGTGTGTGGGGTTCAAGACCAGTGCAATGGGAGGAAGTTTTCATTGAACAGGCCTCTCACAGGTGCTATTCAACAGGTCTTCAACAGGCCTCTCACAGGTGCTATTTTAAGTTAAAGTCCTGATGATGCATTGAGCACCATGACTGGTTTTGACCCTAACAAAGTTATTGCTTGAATAAGGATCTAGTACTCTTTAATCCCAATGCCCTCAGATCACCAGCGAGAGAAGTCTGCTGTTCAGCACGTGTGGTGTTTTTTTTTTATTATTATTGCTGCTTTTAATTGGTACCTCTGAAATGGTACGTAATTCAAATATGAACCTACCTGATGTAAGTGTTGCTTACGAAAGATCAAAGCCTTTGGCCAGGTTATCTGAATGGATCTGAGACAAGAGGTGACAAGAGGGAGAGGAGTGCAGGGATGAGGAGTGAAGTGGAAATAGACAATTTGCACTGAGATGTTGCTAAGCTTTTGAGGCCTGAGAGATCAAGGACCATCTTGTGTTTGCACTGGCCTTACTGTCTGCCTGGCCAGGGTGGGTTGCTGGGTTGCTGCACTAGATGAGCAAGGAGACAAGTCCTCCTCTAGATTTTCTACCATTGGCACATCTGCATATGGGGGAACTGTCTATCAGTCATTTTCTAGTAATAAAACACCTACCACCATGGGATTTTCTAATAATGGTTTAAAAACCCAGGCTTCCAGCTGCGGACAGGGAAGGAACGAAAACACATGTGACTGCAGGACTAAGTAAAACCAGGACTGTCCTATCTGTTCCTGCTGAGGTAGCCTTTCTGCTAACATTCTGTTCTCAGATTCGGCATTCCTGGGACACAAGAGAGACATTCCTTCTAACATTTGGTTCAAATTTGCATACGCGAAAAGGAAGTTGCACGTTTTGCTTTGCAAGCTGTTCTGTTTTAACCCCAGCAAGGCGAGCTTCCTGAGGACTTAACATTTTGTAGACGGCATGTGTGTCTCTGAATGATTACTTTGTCATCATGAGTAAGGGAGTCAACAAAGACTGGGAGTTGGCAGATAAGTTAAAGCACACGGAAACGACTTCCTTATCTGCCATCATATACCTTCCACAATTTCTTAGCCAGAACCGATGTCCTGTTTTCATAGCTTATCTTGCGTTTAGTGGATAACTTTTCACAAATTGTCCCTGATGTGTGGGGAAAAAAGTGTCTAAAGTATGGTCTGAAGGATGTAGCTTTTTTAAAAAAAGAATTTTAATACAAATTATATTTCCTTGGGCAGCTGATAACGTGGACTTGCGCCATTGTGTAAGAGCCAGATGAAACATTTGGAGATACATGATTGGATCTCTCATATCTTTCAACTTTTCAAAGTGCTTCTTGGGGGTGATTGGGGCAGTTAATGCCCGTTTCCTTGGCTTTACCCAATGTCTGTTGCTGGGAGGGGAAGAATAGCAACATGTTTTCCCTTACAGGACAAATGGGAGCTGAGAGGGCAACTTATATCTAGAAAATCTGTTGAAATCTGTGGGACTTCTGAGCAAACATGTTTGGACTAAAGCATAAGAGAGTAATTTAAATTTCCAGCATAATAGTTGCATTGTGAAATAAGCATGTGCATATGTATATATGGCCTGGAACAAATAATTAAAACAAGTCATAGCTGGTGTGTTAGTTTATGAGCATATTCACAGTAATTGGACATTGACTGTCTTTGACATGCTATATCACATCTCATCTGTGTATAGCCATGCCCCTGATATCCACTGATTAGGTATCCACCATTTCTGTTATCCATGGATACCATGGATAATAGGACATTTATTTAAAAAGATAGGGGAACATTAAACACATCCCTTTTTTTAACTTTGTTGCAGGAAAACCACTGATGTTCCCCTATCTTTAAAAAGGCACCCCCAATATCCGTGGCTTCATGTATCCTTGGGTGGTGGTGGTGGTGGTGGTCTGGAATGGAATCCCAGGGGATACTGGGGCATGCCTGTACTTCAGTAGTAGTCCCAATGCTGATAAATATCCTTATCATCTTCATTTAATGTTCAGAAAAGTTCCTAAGTTATGCATGACTCTGAACACAGGTGACAAGAAGCGTCTCCATTCTCATAAGTCCTACCCCAATTAACTTCCTGCACGGTGATGCAGCAATGCCAACACGGCTTCTTCTGTATCCCGCACTGGAATTGCGACATGTTGAGGCTTCCTTGGGGTAAGAGAAAATTAGTTCCCTTTTCCCAGGTCAATCCCCAGCAGCCACCTTTGGTATAGCTGGTGCAAGTCCATGTTGACGTGTGAAGGCAAATTGGGCTGGGGAAGAGGGCTAGGATTTGCTGGGTGTCACTGAACCCGCTGGGATTTGGGTAGGATTGGGCTGTAAGTTAGAAAATAAGAAGCCGGTTTTAAGTGTTTATTTGGGGAACATACTGTCCTTGCCCTGAAATGTTCCCAGTTTTTATAAGTACAAGATGTGCTATCTGTTGAACCATGGGGATGGATTCTAGCGCCATACTGTTATGGGCAAGATAACAAGTTTATTAGTAATGCTTTATGCAGCTCAATGATAGAGCTTTAAAGCATAGCTTTTCAGCCCATTTTCTCCTAGACCCTATGATAAGAAAGGAAACAGGGTGTCAGGAGACTGAGTAGTACTTAAGGCAGCATTTCTCATACTGTGGGTCAGGACCCACCCGATTGGTTGCAAGCCAATTTCAAGTGGATCCCTATTCATTTCGAAGTGTGATGTATTTTTAATATATTAGACGATGCTACCATGGTATGTGACTGTGTTTGGGGAAATGTCATACATCCTTATTCTTAACGAGCTACTATATACAGTATAACAATGATAAACTTATTCCTGGGTAGTATAGTTAGGATTGCAGTCTTTGGGATATTTGGGGATTTAAAAAAAACTAACTGATCATATACATAATACATATAAGTATCATAAACTTTTATTTAATTTGATTTGATTTTGTTGTATGGAAGTGTTAAAATTTTTCCTGCTTTATGATGTCGCTTCCAGTAATGACATCACTTCCAGGTTAATGACATTACTTCTTGTGGGCCCCTACAGATTGTCGTTCTAAAAAGTGTGTCCTGGTGCTAAAGGGTTTGAGAAGCACTGACTTAAGGAAACAGTGCATAGTGAAATCAGTGAGCCTGAATACAATGCACATGGCATGGGATGCTGTAGCCTCTTTCTCCACAGGTTCTCTTACTTCCTTTGACTTTATGATTTTGCCTGCCATGGCCTTTAGAAGTGTTGTCTCACAGTGGGGCTATAAGACAAAAGTATAAAAAATAAATTGTTGCTAAAGCAACCAAACAAATAAAAACAAAACACCTTTCCTACATTTTTTTGTCCTTATCTAAAATTTGTGTTTTAAAGGGAGGTTTTCTAGCGTATTTGACAGGTTTACCGGAACATTCCGTCATAATAGAATGGCAACCAATGCTTCCCTTCCCTTCAGTGGTTTTCTACAGGAAGCTGCAAATAGCTTTGTCAAAACCACCCTAAATCTTCTCAAAAAGATTCCCACAAAGCCTTTCTTTAAAAAAAAATAAAAAAAAATCCAGGCTGCTGAAATTAAGTTTTGAGATATCATTGACCAAGAGGACATGTTTCTTGAATGAGCTGGGAACCAAAGGAAATTAACTCCAGGGTTTAAAATCCCTTTATTTCCTCTGTGAACGATATCTCTGCAGCTGAAACTAACCAGCTGGCTCTCAGCCAAGCTTTATGGGAACCAAGATTAAGAAGACTGTATGGTAAAAACAGCCATTGAACAAATTGCTTCCAGTTTTAAGTTTCACATTTCCTGATAAATGCTGTCACTTTTGACCTGCTTTTTTTTTTTCCACAGGGGTGTCTGACCTGCAAGTCATTATAGATGTTTATCTGATTCTGATTTCTGCAGGGATCTTGCAGCTTCTGTAATGCATTTGGGATTGTTTGCTCATGATGCAAGATAAATTGAGGAAGACATTAAAAATATTAGCAGAACGCAATTTTGCTCTTAAGACAGACTGACGCATTCCAATTGTGTCTTCTGCCAGACATAATTGAAAGCAATTGCATGTTTCTACCGGACATCACATTCTGCAGAGTCATGTTTCTGTGGGTTTGTCTGTTTTGCTCAGTAGCAAAAAAATGTATAATAAAGGAAGAGAACAGTTATAGATTTATCTTTAGATGTTTTGAAAGTGTTCATGGTACAATCCTTCAAGAATACAACCTCAGAAAACATGGAAAGGATTGGCATGTTTGAAATTTGCCCTTATGTCTTTGACTCGTTCACATGGAAAGTCAACATATTCAGGAAGATAGCTCAGCTGTCTTTACTTCTCTTTGGCATGTTTTTGTTCAATGCCCTTTTTTTTTTTTAAAGGGGAGTTATTCCATCCAATGAGATATGATGATTGCCAGGGTCAAGAGAAGGGCTATTTGCAACTGCACGATATTCAGGACAGTATCTTATAGCGGTTAGTGTACGTACCCCCTCCCTGCTTCCTTCTCTGTTTGGACCCAGAGCTGAATGAGAAAATGACTTGGTAGATTGAAGCCACTGCCACCAGCCCAGGAGATCAGGCTAGCGGAGCGGGTTCCTGGGCAGGACCACACTCGTGGAACAGTTCTGAACCTCAGGGGTCTCTGTTACAGTTGCTTTCACAGTAGACTGTAGCAGATTTATTAAAAGTCTAAATAGAACAAGGGGATAAAACCAAATGAAGAAGAACAATAGTAAGGAGAATTGAATTTGCCAGGAAAAGGGTTAACTGCAGTCATTATTGTTTATACCCAACTGAACAACTCTGGAGTAATTCACATGATGGGCTTATATGGAAGTGACCTTCCGTCAGGAAAAACCTATTGGCAGCAACTCCAGAAAGCCAGATGTTCAGATGTTATATATTGGGTTTCATCCCCCCCTCTCTTTATAGATAGATAGGTACATAGATATATATAGTGGGGGGGGGGAATCAAACCAGGACAAGAGATAAGCCAGAATTCAGAAGTAAGTCAGGCATCTGTACAGGAAGCAGGACAGAGAGACAAACCAGAAATCAAAGGAGCCAGGATGGAGAAGCAAGCTGGAAATCAGTAACAAACTAATAGTCAGATAGGTTAAATACCAGAGGCAAGGAAACCTTGTTGCTCAGGCAAAGAGTCAACTCGAAAGAAACGAGTCAACTCCTATCTAGAGGGATCCAGTTACCAGGCTGGGAATATCCAAGTTTGTGAGAAGAGGGGCAGCAGCTCAGTGCTGGAGCACATGTTTGCATGCAAAAGGTGCCAGGGTTCAATCCTCTTCATCTTCATGTAAAGCAGAGAAGAATTCCTGTCTGAAACCAGAGAGCTGCTGCCCACCAGTGTTGGCAGTACAGGTAGGTTCTTGTTATCCACAGGGGTTCTATTCCCACAGAACCCCCATGGATGCTGAACTGTGCAGATAATTAAATCAGTGGATTTAGGGCCTCCAAATTCTCCAAAAGCAACCACAGTTGAATTCTGGCATTGGCCAGAGGGTGTTCTGGAGCCTGGAGAGGCAGTGTGCAGTTGTGCACAGCCTCTCTAGGCTTAAGAAAGCCTCTCGGATGCAACCAGGGTTCAGCTCCAGCAATAGCGCTGACCTTGTGGGGGCCAGGGGGCAGGGAGCACCCCCAATAATTTGGGGGGGGGCTCAGACCCCAATATGTGGCATCCTCACAGAGCGGGGCACCCCCAATATTGAAATCAAGTTGGCTCCCCTGAGCTCCAGTAACATCTAGGAGGTATTTAAGTGGGTTCCTCCATGGGTTCTGTATCCATGGATTCTGAAATTTGCGGATACCAAACCTACGGATATTGTGGGTCCACTGTACTACTGAGTTAAATGGTCTGATGCAGTACATTCCGATAATAAACAGCGATCCAGCTATTTTCCCTGGGAGTGTACTTTGGAGTATATTTTGTTTGTATGTGATTCCTACAATATATTGTATATCCAGCTTAGTTTTAAATCTCCCAAGCAAAGGTGCTTTGCTCATTTTATCAGGGAACCTATATCCTGGTGCAATAAATCTCATTAGCAGAATCATTTTCTTTATACCCATTCTAAACTTTGCATTTTATAATTTAATCTTAGTGCCGTTCTTTATTGCTACCTTATGTCCCCAAGCACCACTCTAATTAATTCTTTTTTTGCCTATCTTTGTTCTTTACTTGGGATATAATGAATTTAAATCTTCTCCTTGATATTTGCGTAGCCAACATACAATTGCTTTCATAATTGGTTTCTCTTAAGTTTTGTTCCATGAGCTGGTTCCATCTCTCCTCTGCCCAAATTGTCTCTATGTTTCATTAATGTCACCAAAAACAACAACAACAACAACAACAACAGGCAGACCAAAACTGGTCATTTTGGGAAGACCTGCAGGTATAAGTAAATTCTGTAATTATGAGTTGGAATGCTGTGGCTGAACATCAACAATCAGTTTTGAATTGCTCATTTTGGAACAACCACTATAGCAAGGAGAAGGTCTGAAAGTGTTTGATAATGAAAGTATTCAACATCTGGGTTCAATCAGATTTGACCTTAACCATAGATGAACAAGCTATGCTTCTTTCATACCACTCTTTCTATTCCTACTCTTTTATCACTATATGCACTCATGTATGTGAGTGCATACAGTGAATGCACTCACTGTATTACAAAGCTTGATCCAGGATATTGTGGCCCTCTTAGCTAACTAGACTAATTGATACTTGTATTTCATTGCAGAACCCTTTTTTTTTTTATTGTAGACCTTTTTCCCCACCAAACATTTTTGTTCAGTCTTTCATTCTTGACCTCCTTGCATTACACTTATTGCGCAGACACTAACATAGCTTTCTTGTTCAGTGTCCACACAGTTTCTCTAGAGCAGCTGTTCCCAACCTGGGGGTCGTGACCCATAGTTACCACATTTCAAAAATCTTCTCTCCTTAAGGGGGATGGTGACCGACAGAGATCTGTAGGCAATGGGTTTGCCCCATCAATTATGACAACAGGGAAGTAAGAAAGAGGCCTTACCTCTCTTTAGGAGGCAGTGGTGGGGAGAACCTGGAACTGACAGGTACGATTGCCTATGGATCCTCTGTAGATTCCCAACCCTTTATTAAAGGGTCAGGAGGTTGGGAACCACTGTTCTATGGTTTCTCTAAAGGCATTGCGCTCCCATTTAATTTCCCTTTTGCATTGAATATCCCAAGGTGGTCAGTTGGTTTGGTTTTAGTGTCCCATTGTTGAATTGATAGGGAGTAGTTTTGGGGAAGGGACTCCAGCATGATAGCTCCATAGCTTTATAATACAATTGTTTTCACGTTTCATCAAAGACAAAAGGTCACAGCTGATACAGTGCCCTTATTTGTGCAATATGTCATTAAGTATTAGTCAGTAGTATCAGAAATCTATATAAGATTTGAAGATCTTATGCTCCTTTCTGATGCCACACTCCAGTCTGCAAATCATACCTTATATTCTAGAGCCATGGATCAGTTCCCACCATCTTATTTTATTCTTACTTTGGGTTGCTAAAAAAGTCTTCTTGCTGGTGGGTGGGGATAGGGAAGAACTCTATACTTATCCGTCGTTTCGGGTATCCGTGGGAGACCCAGGAACCTATGACCCGGGTCATTCCGTGTCAGATCATCACCCTGTTTCCCAGATCATCACCTCCTTAGATCTTTATGAAATTTAGGATACTTTCTTGTCCTATGTTGTAATGCAAAAATACCAATTTTTAGCAGCCTATGTTTATTATAGCTATGTAAATTTTAACATAGCTATAACATAACATGCCAACCTAGCAGTTCGAAAGCATATAGAAATGCGAGTAGATAAGTAGGTACCACCTTGGTGGGAAGGTAACGGCATTCTGTGCACCTTGCATGCCGGCCACATGACCACAGAAGCTTGTCTTCGGACAAACGCCGGCTCTTCGGCTTAGAAGCAGAGATGAGCACCGCCCCCTACAGTCAGTTCATGACTAGACCATTCAGTTGTGGGAAAACCTTTACCTTTATCTTAAATTTTAAAAATGTGTTTTTATTTCATTAGCAGTTTTCCCTAACTCTATTTTCAGAAAAAAGTTCCAATCTTTTTTAAAAAATGTCTGTTTTTCAGAAAATTGATTTAACAATTTTAAATTGAATTTTTAAAAATAAAAATTATTAAGCCAATTGTGTTGTATATCATATGAAAGCTCATGAAAATAGCTTTAAAATGAGACCACTACCAACTCCATATTTCAACTGGTGTCCGATGAGCAGCTATTGAAACTATCTGTAGCATACCTTCTTTGATAAAAATTTGAAAATTCAGACTTAAATATTTTTACCTGTGAGTTTTAAAAATTTTTTAAATGCATTTCTTCAATAACTATATAGGATCTTTAAATATGACAAGTTTGATCAAAATCTAAGAATATGAGGTAGAAAAATATTATTATTGACCCAGAATGACCCCCTCCCCTGTGGACACTGGGGCATGCCTGACTCATGGTTGTAGCTAGTTTTAAATCTGGTCTGATAACTCTGTTCCATACCTCAGTGTTCATATCAAACAAGAAACCCTGAGCAGGAGGTGTGGACTGATGGTTGAGCTGCTGGTACTACCTGAAGCTAAGCAGGAAAGTCTATGGTTTGCTTTTGGATGGGAGACGGATGCCAGGCTGTGACAAGCTGCAGTACCTGTGGTGGCAGAACAGAGTTGTGGAGCTGATTAGCTCACCGCAAGGGAGAGTTGTGGTGGAGTATGTGAGGAGGCCAGCGGGCAAAGGAGGGAATACGACCTTGAGGACCTGACCAGGCTTGGCTTGCGATTGCCTGTTGAGGCTTGATGGCAGGCAGTCAATGGAGAGAACAACACTGTGAAGGCTACATCTGGGACTGAGGTTTGGCGGATCACAAGAATACTGTACATTTGTAAAAACACCATTGAAAAAATGGTGGTTTAGACTAGCCTGCTCGTGTAAGCCGCCTTGGGCATTTGCTTCGGTATGGGAAAGGCGGGGTATAAATTCTTCAAAATAAAATAAATAAACCCATGTAAAATATTCAGTATGTTTTGAGGATTTCCCTATTCAACATCTCTCGTTTAGTTACCAGGTACTGTCAAATACTGTTTTAGGTTGCATTAAAACTAAGCATAGTTTGAGAGGAAGTTTCTTTTCTATCTTCTTATAGCACAGGATACTATTTTCCAAGAAGATAAGTCCAAGGGGCCACTGGATTGGGAAGTTTTCAAAGTTTACGTAAACAGATTATGCAAAGACAAACATGATGAACTGGTGTGTTATAAGAACTCTTGGTTCTTATAAGGTTTTCCAATGAGAGAGAGAGAGAGAGAGAGAGAGAGAGAGAGAGAGAGAGAGAGAGAGAGAGAGAGAG
>JAJKFI010000009.1:3362819-3416725 GCA_029204185.1 Lerista edwardsae | reverse complement strand
GAGAGAGAGAGAGAGAGAGAGAGAGAGAGAGAGAGAGAGAGAGAGAGTTTTAAGCCCCAAACCCCCAATTAGCCAATCACACATATTCTTTCTAAAATATTCTGAATGTTAATCTAATCTGAGAATAGATTTTGCCACTAATACAGAATGTTATAATTCTGTAGTATCATATTATTTCTCCTTTGGTGTCCCTGCCTATACATTCATCCATTTCCTGGAATCCATCTCTTTTTGCTTGGTTTGATTTCTTACAGTCTAATCCTAAACATGTTAATTTCAAGGACTCCTAGTTCCAAGAAGGTGGACTTATATCTGCAGACTTGCTCTTCTAAATTTACAACTAAGTGTAATGTAGGTTGTGTAATTTCAAGATGTTTTCTATGTTGGATTCAGGTCTTCAGTGTTGTACATTCAATTATCCACATTAAATTATCTTGACACAACACATGGAAAACAGCTGTAGGAAATCATGCAAAACTTTTATTAAGCACTAGACAATGAAAGTTTGTCCCACTACAAATACGCCATCTGAATTATATCCCTTGACACATGTTTCAACGTGCAGGCGTATAAGATGGAAAACACACAATTGTCCTTAAGCTAGAATAATTCCTATCGTTTCAGAAAACAGACACTGAAAAGAAGTGCTATGGTCTATAACTTCTCAAACTTTTTGGCATCAGGACCCACTTTTTAAAATGAATTCTTTCAGGACCCAGCTGGGTCTACCAGCCTTTTAAAAAGAGATATTTCTCTAAGGAGAAATACATTTCTCTCTATATTTACACATGCTTTCAAACTGCAGGAGCTCAGCTCCTTGCAGGGTAGTTAGTAGCTATCTTGCATACTGCAGGAGCTGAGTGTAATTAGCAGCCACATCACCTGTTTTTTTGAATAGGCTTGGAGCAATGCCTTTTCTGATCTTTCTATCACCCTTTGGTGATCCACCAAAAATCAGGTCGTCGTGACCCACCGGAGGTTCCGACCCACAGTTTGGGAACCACTGGTCTAGAATCTTATATTTTCTTCTCACTGTACATCTGCCTGAAATTTCATTCTCTCCTGGGAGGATGTGGATATGGCAGACAACTTTTCAAGGACAGTATCTTTGGCTTTGTTGAGTTAACTGCCAATCATTCGGATTTACTGCTAAGCATCCTGAATGTTGAGAAATATCTGGTCCCACTTGGTCTAGGCACTAAAGCTTGAGAAGTAGGAAGGTAAGGAAGTCAACATGAACTTCTCTAAATTTTCTCACGATGTTTGCATAGAAATAGGTATCTTTAAGCAAAGACGGAAATGGTCAGATTTTAGGGATCAAAGTGGATCCTTGGAACTTGTATTAACAATTTTTTCAAAATTTTTTTGTTATGCAACTTTTTTTGCCTGGGAGATTGTCATATATATAAACCACATACTTTGATGTAACATTGTGGTTGGGAGATTTGATTTTGTTTTGTTTTGCCATAAAATAGGCTTTCCTGCAAACTTTGATTGTATTTCATAATTATGTGCATATAATAGAAGCTACAGTTTTCCTGCAGAATGATATATTTTGATATATATATATTGTCACGATACTCAGTATATCTTTCCAGTTCTTGCTGTTCCTGTTCTTGTCATTGGGATATCAAGGGATACACCTTCAATCAAAGTCATGTTCAACCTTGTGTGTTAATTTCATTTTGCTTCTCTGTACAGCAACAACAGAATGACTTCCTTGGAAGTAATCATTCATATAGTACATAAGATCAACGTGTACTTCCCCCTAGTGATCCACTTTATTCCTTCACACAAGGGAAAGGACTGCAGCCAGCTCAAAATCTTTTTTTTTGGGGGGGGGAGGAAGGTGTATTTGTACAAGTTCTATGTTAATATGACTTGATTAATACCTGTTATAAATAGGGGAATCTATTTTTTTCTGTAGATAGAAATAGATTTCACGTCATTTACAGGGTATAGGTTTGAAAGATTGGTGCATAGAAATTCAAGGCAAAACATTTTCAGGTAACCAACTGGTAAGAGAATTCAAGAATATTTTGGAGCTGACAACGGATGTTGGCAGGTTATGAAGAGCAGGCCTATACAACTGTTAAGTGCTGAGTGTTTGAGAGCTATGTGTTGTGTTCACAGTGGAGAACATCTTCTTGGCTTTCAGAAGAGCAAAGGATGTCCACCTGTAGTTTGAACAGCATTATGAGCACTTAGGTGTATTACAATTATCATAACTACCTATGTGAACAATTCACTACGTGTCCATGGGCTGGATTACCAGAGTGCTCCATTGAAATTGACTGTGTTTTGATGCAATGATGGAGAGTTTCAAAAGAACATATTCTTTAATTGAGTAAAAAAAACAAAAATCAATAACTCACATTTTAAAAAGGAACATGAAGGGATACATTCTTTTTTTATAAGTAAATGACAGTCTTAGTCCTGCTTTCTCACCAGTCGGGTTCAGATATTAAACACTGTGGCCTGTTAAATAAAAACCCACAGTTACCCAGAGTGGTATTTTTTTTTCTGCTTTTTTTCTGGCTTTTCCCCAAGAACAGAATTTGACTAGGCTTTAGATCAAAATAGACCCCAGGGGAAAAAAAAAAAAGCATTCCTAAACTTGGACCTTTTGTCCCAGCTTACTTCCTGTTGACCGAGTAATGGCCTTTTTCCCTGGCTCTCTTTCAGGTCATTCACACAGAATAGAGCTCAGTGTTCCAGAGGGAAGTAAGGACTTGAATCAGTTTAAAAGTAGCATTGGATGCGCTCAAGCAAGAACACTATATTTATTTTCGCTCTTGTTCTTTGTTGAAAGGATTTTATATATACATATATATATGTATATGTATGTATTTTATATTTATTCAAAGGGGCGAATTTGCCATTCCAATTCTTGGGATTATACTTTTTTTTTCTACGAAAGAGATGGTATTCTCAGTTAATATTTGGCTGCTCGAGTGGATCATTTGAACATTTCATTACTGTTCCTCTCTCTCCGACCAGAGGTGCGTGAGGATGCATGCTGTCATCTATGTCAAGAACGGGTTCCAATTTTCTTCTGGGTGATCCCAGCAAAACAAATAGCATGCTATTAAGTAATGCAAGGGTGATCACTTTTCTAAAGAAGGAGAATAGCTGTCGTTTTCGTCTTACTGAACTGGAGGTTAAATTCTTCATCACTGATGAGTATGTTTCCAATAAACGAAAGAGAGCTTCTGACCCCAGTAGTGCTGATGGAATTTAGCAAGAGCAAATGTAAATTTTGCACATAGGAACAAAGAACTAACTGCACAAATTAGAATTATTGGCAAGATGACAGAAAAAGGAGGAAAGTAGAGGAGGATAAAGATGTTGTCATAAGCCAGCAGTGTGATACTGCAGCATAAAGCACCATTTCATTAAAAAAAAACATTGTTTCCAACCCCTGGGGGGGGGGATGATCTGCGTAGGGCAGTTCATATGCTCAGTTTTGAATAGTATATTACAGTGTGATTCAAACAGTGGGTTGGACCCACTTGGTGAGTCACAACATGATGTCAGGTGGGTTGTGGAGAGCTGGGAGCAGCCATCTTGGAAGCTGCAGACCTTACTCTTGTTAGATTCCTTTTGTGAGTGGTAACAGTTTGAATTTTCAAGTGAGGAATTTTTTTTTAAAAAAATTTTTTTACATAATATTTTGTCCTAATCTTGCTTTCTGTTCAGGGACGTTTCATGGTTGTACAAGTGCTGTAGACCAATAATGCCAGTTTGCATTTCAGTTGTGTCAGTTTATTACGCTACAATGACAGCACTTCCTGCTTGATGCGTGCCATTCTAAAAAGTGGGTCCTGGTCTAAAATGTTTGAGAACCACTAGTATATATTTCATGAGCAGCTCCTCCCCCGAATAAAGACATGCTAGACACAGGCTTGGGTTTAAGATTAACTTTGTTCAACAATAAAGTACCTGCAGCAGGAAGAAAAATCCAACTGTACTTCCACCCTACACCCCCCCCCCCCATGAAAGCAACTAATTTGAGGGAAACAAAAGTAGCCGTCTGCCTCCCCCAGGCCATAATGGACATCACATCCTGACTCCAAGCTGCACTCAGTCATGGACAAAGTGAGTTTCTCTGTGCCAACCCTGAAGGATCAAGGCAGCTGGACAGCACAGCATCCCAAAGGCCACAGGCTTGTTCCAGCCGGGGGGGAGGGGTTGACAGCCAGCCTACCTCACTGGCTTGGATAAGTGTTGTCTAAGCAATCCTGGCTTGCCCCCTGACTTTGTTTACCGCCGGATGTATACCAGTTGTTCCAACTCTGTCTACTATGCCTGTACACGATCTCCGTAAACTTAAATAAGATCATTTTAACAAGGGGGCAACTTCAGTGCTCACACCAATGCCAGTTTGGGGTAGGTGAGAAAACAACAACACAAACTGCCAACCAAGAGCCAATCAGGTTACTAGCACAAAAATTGCTACCTGGCTCTCAGTAGAAGGCAACCAACTATTCTCAGACTCAAGGGTGAGTGGGTGGGGCATGAAAAAACTAATCCCTGGAGCTGGTAGGTAAGATCTGCTCGCCAACCAGTCATGCCACGCCCCCAGAAGTCTGGGGCAGCCAATAAGAATTCCCACTTCTGCCCAGCGCACCACCGGGGGGGGGGCAAGCAAATGGTGTTGGAGCTTTATAGTACCAACAAAAATCTAAGGAAGTCAATGACAAACTTCCAGATTCAGAGGTCAGCTAAACGAATTATAACATTTCGGGAATGCAAGTCCTCTGGCTATTAGTAGTCTAAACTCTAGCCCGGTGATGGCGAACCTTTTGGACTTGGCATGTCAAAACTTCAGAAAATATTTAACTTGTGTTTGCTGGTGTGTCAAACAAACAAAACAAAAATGAAACAATTCTTTATATTCATTTATTTAAACAACATATAGAGTCCAATCATATGTGGTGCTATGTATTATATAAAGAAACAACGAATAATTACAAAAATGAAAAATGAGTTAAATAAACTCATATACCCGACAAATAAACTTTTGTCAGGTATTGGTGAACACTGGTGTGTCACACCAAACGCTGTGGTGTGTCACCTTTGACACGTGTGTCATAGGTTCACCATCACTGCTCTAGACTCAGCTCAGAGGCTTTCCTGGGGGGGGAAAAAAAACACGTAATGGAGTGGAGCTGCAGGGAACCTGTTGATGCCCAATATGGCTTCATCACCTCTAGACAGAAAAAATTAGGATGGAATTCTAACACAGTTATTTAAAAGTTTCATTGAGAGAATGGGCCTTACACCTAAGTAAGCTTGCATAGGATTGCACTGCTAGACTGTGTTCCAAGCACCAGCAAATAAACCCTGCACATTTTTATTATAGGCATAACATGGTCCAAAAGGGGAATATGTTTATGGGGAGTGGGGTGACCACAACCACATTAGATGTTTTGGTTGACACAGTGCTCACTTTTCTGATCCACCTGCCCAGGATAATAACTGACCCTTTATTATTGACACCATAATAGTCCAGCCCACCCCGGAAACAAGACGGAGTACATCTTATCTGGCAGCCAGGTTCAGGAGCTGTTCATTGTGGCTTGAAAAAGTCCTGATAAACAGAAACACAGATTACCAGTCATCCCAGATCTGTGGAGACCTCATTGTATTTAAATCTCACTTGGAAAATGTTAGATTATAACAATATGGGAATAAAATAGAGCAAGGGGGGAATGTTTTGGATCCAAAGATGACCTTTTGCTAGTGGAAAGTCTCTTCTGTTGGTGGAAAGAGTGTTTTCAGTTTACTGGAAGAACGCTGCCAAAGTTACTCCAAATGTACACTACACAGATTTTGCCCAAGTGTTTGCATCAGCCCTTTTCCAAACTTTTTATGCCCCCACAAGAGCAGCAGTTTCCAAACCGTGGGGCCCAATTTTGTTGGGTCTCCTTCTACTTAAATGTGTTAGAATTTCATCCTATTTTTCCAGGACCCACTAGTGGTTTATGACCCAATTTTTGTTGGGTCTCCAAATTGACAGGGCAGATTAGGCTATGTGCGTCAAAGGTTAAGCAAGCTGCTTCTTGGGGAGAGGGAAGCCCAGCGGCGGCATTCCGCCGGTACACTGGGCGGGACTTAACTTTGAGCGGCAGTCCGTCCGTTGCGTAACGGCGCGTTCTTTAAGCGGCGGAACACGCCGTTACACAACAGGCGGACTGCCGCTCAAAGGTAAGTCCCGCCCAGCATACCGGCTGAATGCTGCCGCTGGGGAAGCCCAATCACCATTATAGCCACACCTCTTGACATTTATAAATCAAGCAGTAGCTTCTAGGGCCTCTAAAAAGTTTGGGAACCATTGCTCTAGAGTTTGTGTGAGTTCCTTAGTCTTCTTTATTCACTGTCTTTCTTATACTGTAATGCAACTCCCAGTCTCTTGTGGCCCTGCACCACCGTTTAAGGTCTTCCACTAATGCTTACACAAAAGTTCACGGAACAGGCCATTACTCTATAATCTTGCATTGGCTTAGAGGACAAATGGAAGGAAGTGACAATTGGAAGGAAGTGAGCCTGTCTGCAGAAAACACTATTTCAGTGTTGGAAACGGGTGGGACTGGATGTGACTACGAGATAAGAATGTCGTGGATGTTTACCAAGCTTAGTCATGATGGGATTTATTAAGACATTGCCATTGATCTGAGCTACAGAGGAAATGCAGGGATGTCAGCAAGTGTGTGCCCACACCGACAAGGTCAGATGTTGAGAAGTTCAGATTTTCAAAGTTCAAAGTTCAGAAGTGGAATGAACGTAAGATTTGCATGATGAGAGTCTCCATAGCCAATTCTGTTGTTCATTGAATTTCGGGACAGATGAAAGGATAAAACGCTGAAATTGTATACATAGAATAGAAAGCCTCTGTTCGCTGGTCCCACAAGATTAAACATGAAGAGCATTCCTTAGGCTTAAAAGGAAATGAATGTGTATGTTTAATTATTTGCTCGTTTGTTTGACTAAGCAGCCCCCTTGAGTTTTCTGTGGGCATAATCTACTAGAATGGTGGTTCCCAAACTTTGTAGCACTGGGACCCACTTTTTAAAACAACATTCTGCTGACAGTCACATAGTTTTATGTGACTTAAAAATGTTTCCCTTTACCAGCTGCTTGGCTTCTGTTTTTATCCTTTTTCCAAAGGAGAGACCACTTTCTGGAATATTTGTGGAGCTTTTATTCATTGTATCAGGATCATTTTGTGTGTGTTGTGTTCCCCTTGGCCTGTCCTTCAGAGTGGACTGAGGCACAATTGCCTACTTGATAGTAAATGCACACATGCTGCTTTGTTGCAGTTTCCATATGGCGCAATGTATTTTCCTTGTTAGCTATCAGCTTGTCCGTTTCACAACCCACCCAAAATTGGGTTGCGACCAGCGGCGTCATGCAGCCGGAACGCTGGGCAGGAGGAACGGGTGAGCAGCAGCCCGCCCGTTGCGTACCGCTCCTTTTTGCCGTCTTCCCTGCCCCCGCGGGCTGCCGCTCACCTGTTCCTCCCGCCCAGCGTTCTGGCTGCATGACGCCACTGGTTGCGACCCACTGGTGAGTCCCAGCCCAAAGTTTGGGAATCACTGTACTAGAACGTTCTCCTGTGTAAGCCCCACTGAAAGAAAGTGAGAAGCACAGGAGCACAGTCATGCCATTGTTCACTATCATTTCAGCTGACACTTGAGAATTGAATGGAAAATTATGCACCAGGTTAGTACAGAATAACCTGTTTGTGAAATATTTTCCCCGTGCAAGTCTGCATTCATTAAAGTGGAACGAAATTTGGGGAATAAAGTTTGACATTGGTGTGAAATTTTGTTTCAGCTGTAGTTTTCTTTCTTTAGCGAGAGTGAAATATCTGTGTATATTGTGTTCATTGCATTGAAGTCCTGATTTTAACTGGTTGGGCTGGCTTATGAGTATTTCAGCAGCAGAGGAAACGAAGACGACAGAATGTTTGCAGTTGCTTTCTGTGAGGGATGGAAAATTGTCTGTTTCATGTGGACTAAAAACACTACGTTCCTGGTGAGAGGAGGGCCTGTGGGGCATGTTGAGGATGTTGAGGAGATCCAAGAGGCTGGGAAGTTTAAGGGAAGGAAGCTCAGAGACAAGGTGGCTGAAGGAAGGGGGCAGAGTAGGTCATAGGTCATAGAAGATCTTGTGGGAGGATAGATGGAGAAGAAAGCTTAATGAAAAAGGAAAGAAAAATGGGGAATCTTCTTTGAGAAGAAGGATAAAAAGAGGGAAGAGATTTTACAAACCTAATGCAAGGAGATTCTGTATGTGAGAAGATCTACATAAGATCTATAGGAGATCTACATAAGCTGGGAAAGAGGAAGAATGGCTAAGGGAAGTGGGGAGGGCTTTAACTCAGTTGGTAGAGCAGATGCTTTGCAAAGTCCCAGGTGAGACTGAAATAAACTTCCTGCTTGGAAGTGCTAGCATTTTGACTCCCGTTTCCTCCCTTTTCTCCTGCCTTCTCCCTGCTAAAAATGCTGGTGAGGCAACAGAGAAAAAGAGGGCGGAGCCTGAGGGGCAGAGAGCGGCACAATTTTTAAAATACTGGAAGTAATTTGCTTTTTTAATGTGTAAAAATTGTGCCCATTCTTTTCATTGCATTTCATTGCACCTGGAACTGCTGCCCCTCTGGCTCCACCCATGTTTCGGTTCTGGTTTGACACATTACACGCCAACTCCATGCTGAAAGCAGGTACCTGTAGACATAATGGGTAGTGGAGGAATATGAGTCAAGGGACTGGAAAGGCTCCATACCACCACTCCATGCCACCAGCAAGACAAAAGCATCTACTTTGGGACGCCTATGGGACGGAGAGCCACGGAGGTGGAGGGTTGCTAGATCTGACTCCTGGCGGGTAAAGGATCTATATGTATTGAGAGCTGTTTGAAAGAAGAATTCTGCCAGTTGTGGTTTCTACTGTCACCGCAGTTGTATTGTGATCTGGCAACTGAAACCAGATAACAAAAGCCAAGCAGTAGGGGAGTGAATGAATTTGAATTTCATATACTGATTCAAGAAAACCAGCTACATATTTGGCTACAGTCTTTTCGTTGCACTAAAAATGTCAAGGTTGGAAGCCAACAATAACAAAAAAATATCACTGCGTGTATGTGGAACTTGACTTTGGGAAAAGAAACCGTTAAGTCTGCCAAAAGCTGATACAGCTGATTAGAATTATGATCCAAAGGAGCTAGTATTTTCTGACCTCAGATTAGAATTTAGATCAGATTACTAGTTGACATCATACTTAGGGGGCATATGTGGAATATTTCTCATGTGCAGTCAATCTTGGATAGTAACTGGGATACATTCTGCTAAAAAAAATCTATAAATCCAATGTGACTCTTTCAGTCACATTTCTTTCTATATCCACTTACAAAATAAGAGACAGGTGTAGTGACAGATTCTCTTGATTTTTTTCTCCCTGTAGGGAAATTGCTTTGTGGGTATTTTAAAGATCCATTTCCTGATTCGTTCAGTTTTGTGTGACTCTAATGTCTTGGGAATATGCTTTACTATTGTCTCTGTTTCCAGAGACTCATAAAAATCACTGTGAGTTGGAAGAATGCCTTCCTGTGATCTATTTTAAATTGGAGTTAATACACTGGAATAACCTTGGAAAGGGAATGTTTGTAGGCAACAGGCAATCTTTCTGAATTCTCCCCTTGTATTTCTCTGCATTTCAAAATTTACATTACAAATTCCAAGTGCTTGTTTTATATAGTGTGGTCTTTCTTTGCTTCAATAGTCCATTAACTTGATTTTTTTTTTTTTAGGTTTCTGAAATCAGCTTTTAAAAAAAACTTCTTGCTACTGTCTAGGAATAAGATCATTAGATCTTATGGATCTCATGGGATCCACTGCCCCAAGTCCCAATGCTTCACATGCTTTGGTGCTTTCAATAAGCAACAGGATACATTGAGAGGACCGTTTATTCCATTGCTGGTGACATAAATTGAAAATGTGGCTAGTGATATTTGCAATAATACTTAGCATTGCATATCACTTTTTGAGTCTGCCAAGTGCTTCTCATGGACCATCTTGTTGTTCTCTTTATAATAAAACCTTGTAAGATGGATGCTATTATCTGCATATTACCACTGAGGACACAGCCTCCGAGGGAGTGGCTTGCCTCAGGCCATCAAATGAGTTCATGGCAGAGGAGAGATTCAAACTAGGGAAGTCTTGCTTTGCAGATCAGTCTTTCAGCAATTGCATTACATCAGCTCTTTGAAACATGAATTCAGTTTAATGCTCCACCCTCAAAAACCTTACAATAATATGAAGTGGAAGATTATGCAGGACATGGCAGTTTACTGTTTGTGCAAGCTTGTCTTTTTAATAGGTATCCCCAGTATCCATCGTGTCTGTGGATAACGGAAACCGTGGATACCGAATCAGTGGATACTGGGGCACACCTGTATTAATTGAGAGGGATTCTGCTCAGGATTCTCTCTCCCCACCCCCACCCCCCTTTGCTAGTTATCCATTTAATCTGCAGCGAAACATATTGTCAAGTGCGATTGCAGCACCTGTAACTATTTCCCATTAAAGCAATTCACACAGTAGTTGTTCTAGCCCAGGATGAATATTTGAGGGAGCAGCTTTCATACATAATTCTTTTAGAAGGTGAGTAGCCAGGGCCAGATTATTTGTGTGAAAGTAGGAAGCTGCCCTGTTGCACCTAATTAACAGTCTACCCATTACCTTGGTAAAAAGCGGGGGCATTTGCAGAGGGTGAATTGCAAAGAAGTTGAAAGGAAAGATGACGACTGTGTTTGTGGAATTAATGAAGCCATTGCTGGGAAAGGTGTGTGTCATGTTCTAATGGCTGCAGGTCAAAATCAGAAACTTAAAAATAAAATGGAGAGATTGCCTCAGAAAAGAGCAAAGAGGGTTAAATTATTAATTTAAATTTAAATTTTTTAATATTTAAATAAATATTAAATATTAAATTTTTTAATATTTTTTAAAAAATGTTTTCATTAAATCAGGTTACACATTGACAAACACTGTTTGTTCTTCTATAAAATGATAGCTTTAGTGACTAGAAGAGACCTGGATAGCATAGCATAGCATATGGCTATGCCAAGGGGAAAGTTTACATAAAACAGATAAATCATCTCAGACTACAATCCTAAATATACTTCGTAGGGAGTAAGCTGCAGTGAATACAATGAAACTTATTTCTGAGTAAACCTGTTTAGAATGGTGCTATTACAGATGTGTTGTCAGCACTAAGCTAATGTGGGATATCATCGCTGACTAAATGGGGTGACTACATACCACACCATGTGATTGGATACCTTCTAGTGCCGGGGTATGGAAGAGATTGCTTTATTGGTTTTCTAGAAAATCTGCAAGGGTGCCCAATATGCATAAATAATAATTTCTGCTGTATCTGCTTCAGTGCAAGATTTAGGGTAAAGTCCTGTTATTTTTTCCTGGTCAATTCACTATTTTTTTTAATTAAAAAAAAACAATGTTTTATTTATTTTATGCAAAAGGAAAAAAACAAACATAAATGAGCTCATTATTGAAATGTGTCCCTCTTATAAATGGGGTATAAATGGGGAATCCCAGCACAGTGTCTTTTCTGGTGGTGTTCTGCAGATTTTTTTAGATTGTGAGCCCTTTTGGGACAGGGAGCCATTTAACTTTTTTTTATTTTTGCCTGTAAACCACTTTGTGAACTTTTTGTTGAAAAGTGGTATATAAATACTGTTTGATTGGTTAATTTGCCAGTTATCCGTCCCACCAATAAAACAAATATAACAGTAGTCTAACATATTGAATAAATAAATCTACATGCTTCATGTGGTTTTAAGTGTTTTGTCATAGAATGGCCTTCAGATAGTTTCAAATATGCCCATGTGCAACTGACATTGATAGGCCACTTGCTCAAAGTCTAATAGGTGCAAAAGATCATCCAACCATTGGGTGCCAATTGGTGGGCACTCAATCATTCCAATTAAGTACTATAAGTCTTTTTGCCAGTGGCAATTCACCAATGGTAAAGGAAGAGATTGGGCGTGGGCACAGTAAGAAGAAAGTCTTCTAAGACTGCTGATGGCTCAGACATACTAAGAGCAGAAGGGCCAAACTTGATTGTTAGGACATGCACCATAATATTGACATCTCTTGCCATTTTAAAGTTTGGAAATGGTAAAAGTTGTTTAAAAATTATATGAAGCAGAACAGCTCAAAACATATTTAGGGTTAAAATTCTTCTAAGGGGGGGGGAACACAATTTCAGATATGGCAAGACTTTTCTCTAATTTGGTTTACAATCAAGCAGGGTAATTACGGATCAAGCAGGGTAATTAAGGCCCCCTTGTGATGAAAATTCCTGTGCATGTTATTACTTTCCTGTTTGCCCTGCCTTGCCTTCCCCAAGGAGAAAGAACTGCAACACATCTGCTTTCTTTCTGAACTTACTCTAAGTTCCTGGACTGTGATGTAGACAGTGAATTCAAGAAGATCCCAGCTGAAATGATATTGAGTAGTGATAGTAGAAACCCCACATCTAATTCATAATTGATCCAACAAAGGAGCATTGCAAAAACAGTTCAGTTATGACTCGGAGCCTATCCCCACCCCCTGCAGAGTGCCCATTTTGGGCCTGACTGCACCAGCAGAGGGTGGGGAAAGATTAGGAGGCTTCAGGGGTGACGAGATTTAAGGGCGCAATCCTAACCTGGAGCTAGGCTGGCACAGTTAGACCAGCAAAGTTTGGCCAGCACTGGGGACACCGTAAGGTATGTTTGGACCACACTTGGAGTCAGAGAGGCCAACCCACAGACATGCGTTATCCTCCCTGACTCTAGAATGGTCCAAATGCGTTTTCCGGTGACCCTTGTGCGAAACGTTGCTGGCTTAACTATGCCGGCCTAACTTCCGGTTAGGATTGCACCCCAAATCTCCTTACACCTCTGTACACCTCCCACTCTGCAAAAAATCTCCTCGGACCTGCCCTAGTGATTTTCACAAGTCGGAGAAGCGAAAGGGGGCTGGTAGGCTTAAGGAAAGGGGAATAGAATCCAGCCTCTGTGCTTGCCACATCTCAGCATAGTTTGTCCACCTCTTCTGAGTCCTCCATCTCTGGTTGTAGAAGAACGTTAGTTCCTAGGGAACTTTCGGATATTTCCAGCTGCATCTTGAAGTTTGCATCTTCCACACTACCTTCAAAAAGGGATCAAACCCCCAAATCTACCAGGTGAATTGAAACTTCGTAAGAATGTGCCCCTTCACTGATATTAAAATTAAAACAAAACCAATATGCTACAACTTCACGCTTGGCAAATTTAGGCACGCATTGATGATTTTTTATGGTTCAATTTACATTAAGCCACTAAATAATTTACAGGCATTCTCTCACTCAATCCATCCTCCGAAGCCTGTGACACACTCCCACATGCACAAAAGATCTCTCTGCTAACAGCATTTCATGCTCATGATTTAGATTGGTGTAAATGGGGAAATCGCACTTTGCGTTTGCAACTGTAAAATAGCATTTCTGGGATCCGCATCTGGCACATATCCGGTAGCGGTATGTTATGATTTTGTCTTCAAATTGTCTGGGTGGTGACAAATTAATTACAATTAAGTAAGCCTTGATTACTCATCAGGCTTTGAGTGCTGTTCCCAGCCTTTCAGCACCGAGGCTGACATGCTTACTGACATGGCTTGTCGTCGTGCAGACTCAGTGAATAATTATAACTGGAATGGTGCATTAATTAAGGAGCCATAGTTGGGGATTGGGCTTCAGAATACAGCAGAACCAAGTCAAACATTACCAATATAATATATGTTGGCAGCCTATATAATGATTTATTTTGGAAAAAGGGAAATATAATCTTCCTAGGCTTCTAGGGATCTTTAGCCTTATGCCTGTAACTGACTGAGGGCGCAATTCAACCAGTGATGTCATGCAGGGGGTACGCGGGGGTACGCGAGTACCGGTTTCTAGGATTACAGCTGGCCCCGCCCATTCACCCGCCCACTTGTTGACTCCGCCCCCACAACATTTGAATTTCCTGCACGTTTGAGTTGCCTGCACGTTCTCAGAGCCAGGCAGGCACGCAGCGAGCGGAGCCTTGCCTTGCCACTGAAAAATGAGCTGCTCTGGGGTTTTGGAACTGTTGGGTCCCTTTAACATGATGCCAGGCCTCCTTAACATGTTCTGGGGGTGCTGTGGAATACTGTTGCAACTGTTGGGTCAGTTTAAAATTGTCTGAGGCCTCAAAAAGGGCCTTTTTCATGTCACTTCCTGCCACGACATCACTTCTGGCTTATGATGTCACTTCCGGTGGGCAGATCCCGACATGTGCCAATCAAAAGTGAGTACCTGTTCTTAAACCATTTAGATGACACCACTGAATTCAACGCCCTGACTTGGGCTGATGGTAGCTGTAACATTGGTCCAACAGCAGCAGCACTGGTGCGAAAGTGCTGTCCAGCACCCTTGTGCCAGCACTGCTGCCATTGGGCCGATGCTATCACCCTTGGCCCAACAGCCATGGCCAAATCTTACACTGCCCCACTCCTGTGCCAGCCGAGTTAATAAAACTGGCAAGACAGATTAGGCTATGTGCACCAAGGGTTAAACTGCGTGGTACTAGAACACTGCTGCCCAATCACCGTTACAGCCACAGAGGTTTTGATGGCTGGTAATGTGAAACTTCTTTTTAGGTGGATCCTGCTGCTACAAAGTTTGTGAATCACTTTACTAGAACAACCAGTATCAAAATGCAGAGAATTCCTATGAAAGGGATTATCCAGTGAGCCAAACAGCACATTTTCCATGTTACAACAGGCAGAAAAAGTTCAGTGAGGCTGTCAAGAAACTTCAAGAAAGGAAGAATACATAAAGACTATGGTAAGCCCAGGAAGCAGAACCATTTCCAAGACAGAAGAAAGAGATTCACACCTGGATGCAGCACGAGCATTTTAGCATCAATAACCCTAGATTAAGAAGATCAGTAACTCTGGCAGCTAACGAGGTTTCCCTTTGGGAGGTTTCCCTTTGGATTAATCCTGTCGGAGAGGACCTCACACTGTGTTGCAAAGAATGCCCGCATGACTTCTTGTGCTTTCCTGTCATCCTTTGGTACTGTTTGTTCTGCCTGCTGTATTTTATTTGGTGTACCAGGGCTTTATGTTATGATACTTGGTGATATGCAACATATGATATTATGACTACTCCTAATTTTCTGTCATATCTTGCTACTGTAGCATTGCCAGTGATATAAGAGGCTCTTACACCTGTCAGAAAGGCTTACTTAACTCATACGTTAAGAGAGAGCAAAGCCCGCTTGCTGAAATGAGCTGCAAATTCAACGCTGCATATTGGGCTTGGTGATTTATTTGTCCACACCACAGGTCAATTAATTTATTTCACTGTGATGTAATATTTAATTCTTTTTAAAGAACAAATGGAGACAGCAGAGCTGTTCCTCTCAGCCAAAAAGAGTAATTTGTCTCTCCAGCTTGTAGCAGGTACAATGTGGAATATGAATAACTTTATTCAGTAAATAATATGGGATATGTGCTGAGTGATGTTTCAAAGGCTACTTGTTTTGTCTTTGGAGGAAAAAAAGGAGTGCCTGCGTGAGATTCCCCAGTTCCTAATTTAACATGGAAAGCAAACCACCAGCAACACAAAAAAGGACCTAAGACTTTACATACTTACCTGGAAATAATGTTTGTTGAGCTCAGTAGGGCTTACTTCTGAGTAGCACTATATAGGATTGCATTGTTGAGCAATGGATTGCATATATAGGATTGCATTGTTGAGCAGCTTTCTTTGGCCCTAATTTAGAGTGAAATCCTAACTTGGTGTTAGGCTAGCAAAGTTTGGCTGGCACAAGGGACACCATAAAGCACATTTGGACCACTCTCAGACTCAGGGAGGATGGCACGTGTCTGTGTGCTGGCCTCTCTGACTCCGAGAGTGGTTTAAACATACTTTATGATGGCACTTGTGCCGGCAAACTTTGCTGGCCTAACTATGCTGACCTAACTCCAGGTTAGGATCGTGCTCTCAATGTATATTGGAGAAAGATGTCGCTTGGTTTGGCATAGTACTCTTGTTCTGCAGTGTTTGCGGCTTGCCGGCCCTTGCTCTATGGCCTCAGTAATGCAAAGCTCTGTCTCTTTTTACTCCCTCCATTTCTTGGATAGTAACCTGGTTCTTTTTATTCCAGGGATTCTATAGGGTATCCATGTCTTGTGTCTGCACTTGTCCCTTCCCAGCATTAATGCTACTGTCTCCAACTATTATCAAGCATCACCCTCTTTGCCGTTTATTTTTTCTAGACCACTTTACAGACAGCTATCCTTATCCCCTTCCTGCAGTCCCAACATCTAATGAAGAAATTGCACAATGTCTTTACTTATTACACAATGTATAGCTTGTTTTCCTAATTTGGCCTGTGATCAGATCTTGGTTGAGTGTGTGTGGAAGGCCAAAAGTGTGGCTTCCCTGAAGAATGAGAATTGGTCAAAAACAGCAACAACATTTTTTTTCCCTTAAGCCCACAATGTGAAGGATAAAGTTTCATTTTCTTTATACTATTGTAACATTTTTTTTCTGTTTAGAGAATTCATTTGATCTGCTATGGGAATGAATCTTAGATTGCTTCAGGGCACAATCCTATTAGCGCCCTTGTGCTGATGCTAGCTGCTTGTGCCGGCCAAACAGCACTAGCGCTGATACAGGGACGTTGACTGGTGCCCCCAGTGTCGTTGGGCTGACACTAGCAGCAGCATTGGCCCCATGGTGCTGGCCAATGGCTGCCCTGCACCACTCGTGCAGCAGCCAAACTTGGCTGGCACAAGAGCAGATCTGGGTGGAATGAGGATGGGTGGAAAGAAGAACTGGGTGGGGGTGGGCAGGCCGGGAGGCATGCCGGCCCAGTGAGGGGGCAGGGATGGGATGCAGCTGTTAGGCCACATCCAAGGCTCCCCCCCCCCAGGCCGTGTGGCTCCAATTCAGGCCACATGGCTTCCTCGGTTCTGCACTTGCTAAGTAGGGCGTGAACATACCCTTGCCCTGGGGAGGCTTCTCAGCACTCCAAAACAGGAAACAGGAAGCTGGGAAACAGGAAATGACATTTTTACGCCATTAAAAGCATTCTGAAATTTGGGGGAGCCCAGCCCAGAGAAGCTCAACTCCAGTTGGGTTCAGAGGGTCCAGGGTGGCCCAGATCTGTAGGTTTGAAAACCCCATGTATGGAACCCCTGTGGATAACAAGGGCCAATTCGTATTTGAGAAACAGTTGCAAAAGTCTTTTGAGGATGAAATAAAATGCGAGTATTGTTGTTGGACTATCTTTTGATTTAATCATGTACAGTGTTTTTGTTACATGAGTCTTTGAAGAACTCTTTCAGGCAGAATTAGGTGTTTTTCAGCAGTGTCAGGTTTCAGAAAAACTGTCCAGCTCACATTGTTGACTGTTGTGTGTTTTATGTTCATAGTAGTGTCATCAATTGTGTCACATTGCATCATAATGGTGAGGAAGGGCAATTCTTCCTGCCTTTGCTTTGCAGCTGCGCTTTCCAAAGTGGGCAGTACTGCTCCTTGGTGGGTTGAAATGATGTAGGGGGCACTGAGAGGCAAGGGGGTAGGTAGGGGACAGTGGAGTTGGTGGGAATATCTGAAGTAAAGTAAGGGTTTAAACCTGCACCAACAAACCAGCAGCTCATTAGATCCTAATGAGGAAATAAAGCTTTCCAGACAATTTAAGAAGGCATATCTTGACAGGGCAGACAAGAATGTACCTTTTTGCAATCTCTTTGTGACACACTTCAAAATCAGCCAACACTGTCATGTACGTTTTCAACGATTCACAACAAAAACACTGATGCTTTCTGTGCAACATTTCGTTGTTGATTGCTGTTTCTGAAAAGCCACATATAATTGGTGAAGACAATCGTACCAGCAGTTAGTAAGGTTCTGAGTACGGTTTTATGTACGTCAGCACATGATATCAATAAGACAATTCCTCTCAGCAACAATTCCATGCAAAGTCACGTAGATGCAATGGCTGAAAATGCAGAAGAGACCAATACTAAGAACAACAGGATTTGCATTACAGCTGGTTGAATCAGCCCTGCCAGGCAGTGAATCTTTGCTTCTCACTTATGCCTACTTTCATCTTTTGTCATGAAAGTTTGGCTCAAGTGCTATTTGCTAAGCAGCTAAGGACAGATACTAAAGGGGAGTCAATATTTTGTGTTCTTCAAAGATAAGGAAATTCTGCTTACTTAACATAACTTGCCTGTGAAAGGATGGAGCATCACCAATGATCAGTCACTACCGGGGGTGTGCAGCTTATTGAATAAAACAGTGCCAATATATTTACTATTCACTATTGCTAACATCTGGTTGCAAAACAAACAAACAAACAAACAAAAATCGGAGTGATTGCCTGCACATGTCATTGCACAATGCCACTGATATAATGAATAACATTAAGGCCCATGTTCTCAATGATTGACTAATCCAGGCGCTCTGTATTGAGAATGATGACGTTTTTGAACATTTGTTGCTTCATACTGAAGTTCATCGGTTTTCAAAAGGCAACCACGTGAGACACTTTTATGACCTTTTTGCTACTATTGTAGAGGTTTTTTTAAAGACACAAGTGCTTTGCTCTATGATGAACTCAAAGAATGGTCATAACATTGCTTATTTGTCAGAACTATTTGCAAAGTTCAATTAAATGAATTTGTAGTTGCAAGGAAATGAGATCAATCTTAAGGCAAAATCTGTTGCCTTGAAGTTTATTTTAAACTCTGCTCAAGCTCTATATAGACCATTGAAAGCTACAACAATTTTCAAGCCTGTCAGAGCTAGAAGTGTTGATGATTTGCGTGAGTGAGTGAGTGAGTGAGTGAGAGAGAGAGAGAGAGAGAGAGAGAGAGAGAGAGAGAATTTCGATATGGTGCAAGAAGATGTATCTGAGTGATTGTGTTTGATGAAAATTCCAGATCTATTTACAAATACTGAGAATGTTGGGGTTGTGGAGGAAGTATTAACTGAACTCCAAAATGACATTGAGTTAAAAGTCAACATCCCATTTGGTGGAATGTGATTTTAGTATGGTCACCTAACTGCTCTCCCAGAAAAGAAATAGACTACTAAGCTAGAAATGACTTAAAAGAAAAGAAATAGACCACTAAAGAGGGTACAAAACATGGTGATTTAAAATTCCTGCTGTGTGACTTGGGAAACTGACTTCACTTCATCAAGGCCATCAATCACAGAATTTACCGAACAGTGAAGTTACTAAATTTGATATCTCAGATTCTTCCTAAAAGACTATCAGTTTTTGAAAAGCTGTGATTATCACTTGGTAAGGTTTTGTAGTGAATCATTCAAAGGAAATATTTATGCGGTAGGATAGGGGGCACTGGAGATGACTTTATGGAGCCAAGGTGGTGGTGACCTGAAAAGGTTTTCAAACTACTGTTGTATATAGAATGCAGGGGAAAATGTCACCGAGTCTTCCCCACCCAAAAAAAGGTGGGGGAATAAAGGCTTCAAAAAGAGGAAGAGAATATGAAAATATTCTGAGAACAGAATATCGTAGAAAAAATGCCCAGTGTAGTATGGCAGTGGTTGCCAATCAGTGCTTGCCTGGGGCATCGTGAGTCATCTTCTGCCTGGCAGTGAGGTCACAGTGCAAACCCCCAGACAGTGGCAGGATGCTCAGCATGGGGGCAGAGCTGCAGCACACAAAATTGTACTCTGCAGAAAGCCCACCTGCCCTGACCCTTTTACCGCTGTTTAGAACCAGGAACCAGGAAGTGAATGGCTGTGTCAAAAACGTATAATCATTCAAAAGATGAAGGAGCTACTTTAGCAGTTGTATATCTATCTCTGCCAAGCAGTGTGTGTGTGTGTGTGTCTGTGTATGCATATGTGTGATTCTCTCTCTCTCGCACACACACGCATGCATGCAGGTTTTATGTGGGAATCAAGCTCAGAAAGTTAACATTTGCAGGTTGGCCAAAAGAGAAGTAACATGTCAAACCAAGGATATAGATTTAATACTTATAACTTGGCCCACACTGAAATAAAAACACACACACCAAGAAGTCCAGCTTACCCAACACAACGTTAGAAACATAAAATATTATTATTTTATGTATATTTATTTTTATTGTAACTTGACCAAAACAGAGTTTACAAATCTGCCCAGAGAGGCAATTTTAACCTTTGTAACTTGACCAGAATGGTTACAGAACCAACTAGGGAAATTAAGTTAACACTTGCGGCTTAGTCCAACAAAAGAGGTAAAAGTAATGCCTGAAGCTTCTCCAAAAAGAAAGTTGAAAAGTTCAAACAGGAAGATAGATTTAACATTTGCAGTGTGGCCAAAAATGAAATGACAAGTCCAACCAAGGAGGTAGAATTGAAGCTTGCAACATGACCAAAACAGAGTTGGCAAGTCCAACCTAAGAGATTGAATTGCAAAAAACAGACATCCAAGTTGCAAATAGAATTAAAATCCAAAACTAATCTTGGCATATTGAAACTTATTTTGTTAGCGATGCAATTTCTTAACCATGAATATATTTCATTCTATGCAGCAGGCATAGATTTCCTATGCAATTCTGGAAGTGTAAACAGATGGGCAGCTCAATCCTAACTAGCGCTGGCACAGTTGGGAGTTGAGAGCTGGCTGGAACTCCCACACTAGTTGGGAGCTGGCTGGAGACCACCTTGGGATATTTTTCCCTTCATCCCATATAGCCAGCTCTATGGGGCTACTCCACTATTTAGCTGGCGGAAGTCTGAGCATCTCCATTCGGGGCTGCCAGATCTGGGAAGGGGGTTTGGATAAGGTGGAAGAGACTTACACCTATCCTGCCCGTCATCCTGTGCTGGATCCGCTCCTGTTCTACCCTCCCCTCACCCTGAAACACCCCCTTCCTGCCCCCCTTACCCTTGCACTACACAGTGCCTTAACTACTTGTGCTGGTAGCTCAGGCTGCTCAGCCATCGCTGCTTACTCATGTGATATGCCTTACACATTTGAGGGCGCAATCCTGGGCACCCTCTTGCGTTGATGCAACATGGTTGCGTCAACGCGACAGGCATAGCACTGCTGCAGGGGCGCTGAGCAGCACCCCATCATTGGTGCTAAGTCTCCCAGACTGCTGTTCCTAGCTCTAGCGCAGTCTGGGAACATAGGCTGAGAGTCACCTGTGCGCCAGCTGAACTTGGCCAGTGCAGGGTGGCTCTGGCTGGGAGGAAGAGAGGAACTGGGTGGTGGGTGGGCGGTCCAGCCCAGGGAGGACCCCAATTCAGGCTGTGCAGTCTTCACAGATCTGCACCTGCTATTTCATGGGCGCAGATCCGAGGATCTCCAGCCTTCCCGCCGGCTGGCCTGCTCCAACACAGCATTGGATTGCGCTGTGAGACACATTCAGTTGGCACAGCAGCTGCTGCAGCAGGGAGAAACGCACTTGGAATTGCACTCTAAGATCGATAGGACTTCTCTAGGTCTCCATTGGGAGTGTGATTGGAACTGGAACGACAGCACAGAGGTGAAGCCCCCCCCCCACTTGATAGTTTCAAACTAAAAACAAAAAAGAGCAGGAACAATTATGAATTCAGCCTAATATGTAATTGGTCCTATGAGTGATGGAGCCTCAAATATTTGGACTAAAAGTCTTCATATACTTCAGAGGCGTGATGTTGATATTGTAGCGGGAAAAGGAAATGAAGTGTTCTCCTGCATCTCACATCTTTCCCAACCCAAGTATCTGTTGAAACAGCTTGTATATCTCCCATGAAGGGAAAGATACGCAAGATCAATTTAGGTTGAGTTGGGCATGCAGAAGAATATGAAACGCACGATGTTTACATTTCCTGTTTCCTCTCCACCTGCGTCATGTCTGAACCTACTCCTAGACATCTACTAGCGTTTAAGATACCGGTTTCTGTTTATTGCCAGTTTAATATAAATTGCTGTTTACTGCCAGTTTCACTGCAAAGGAGGGTGAAATACATGTTTTGTTTTTAGCAAGATATTTGAAATGTTTGCACAGATAAGGGGGATTATGTAATAAAAAGTGGGAAGAAGTCTCTCAATTCCTTCTGGAAAAACGATTTTATTTATTCTGTTATGTATTCCTAACATTTTTCTATCTCAAGCTATCTGTCTCAATTTCAGATGAATTGTACAAACCACGTAGAGGAATCTCTAACTCACAGTAGATATATATCTGTTATGAAAACTATTTTGTAATCTAGGGTCCATCCCCCAGACTAGGCTCACTAATGAGATGTTCATAATCTTGGGTTAGTAGTGTATTTAATAAAATGTTTGTCAAAACATCCTTTTTCATTTTTTTAAAAAAAATATTTCTAGCTAAGTACAAGTACAGTTTGCTTACTGAAGGCATCCTTCCTTGTCATTCCTATTTACTTCTATTTGAAATCTAGCTGCTGTGTTTCTCCCAGAGTGGAAAGGCACAAACAAAGTTCACTTTTAAGTGTGAAAATTTCAAAAGTTCAAATTTGAGCCTTTGAATGCACCAAAATGGCTACTGCTGCATCTTGTGGGAGCCTCCTCACAGGAAGTCCCGCCCCCTGCAGTGGAGCTGCTTGCGTCTTCTGCTGGTGGAGACTGGAACAGCTCCATGTCAGATGTCCAATCCCGATACAGAATAAGGCAGTGCTGCTGCCAGTTCTCCCCTTCCCCTGTCAAGTTCTGACCTCCGCCCACATATCCCCCACCATACCCCGTATCCTCCCCCGCCCCCAAATGCTACTCCACTGGTCCGTGGTAGACTTCCCACGGTTGGTGGTGCAGTGGCCGCTCTGCAGCAGTGAGGTTCTATGCCACGGGCGCAGGCCCAGCTCAGCTGTAGGGCCTTCTGCAGTGTCACAAAATGTGTTATGGCATGCTGGTGACACCAGAGCCGGCGGTAACAGTTTACCGCTGGGTTCAGTATTGGGCCCAAAGTATATCTATAAATCTAAGAGAGCTGTAATGTTCGTCTTAAAAATAAAACAAATAACTGCTAGATCCTTCCAAAATTTGTATAAGATGTGCATATGATTGTGCAAGGCAAATTCTGGGGTTTGTGATGGGATTGCAATCCTGCTTAATGGAGTTAATGGAAGGAAGGAGTTAAAAACTGCAGAGAAGCACCATAATGGGACTAATGTTTTGGTGTTCCCTCCCCCACAAATGGACAAAAGGAAAAAAAATCTTAATGCGCATATATTGCCTGCATAACAAAGTGGGTGTCTTGGGAGTCATCTTTAAATGAAACCTCTCATGCTCAGTCATGATTTTCTCTCTGTGTTATAGATTGTAGATTATGTTTTCCGTTTTGCCTACAAATTGCTTTTTTCTTATTTATTAACCTAAGAGGTTGACCAGTTGCTAGTTAACTAGTAACTTAAAATCATGTGTCCTTTTAATTATTTAAAATATGTGTCATGGTTAATGCATTTATGCATTCAGAGATGGTACAGCCTGGGCACATGTCACACAATTTGCACTTACTAATTTAGTTTTCAAGGGCAAATCAACCTCTCTGCTTGCTAGCTCTAATTTTCCAAGGGTTATAAGACTTTAATTTGATTCTTTATCCACTGTGCATAACACAATCTCTGGAATTTGCATAGTAAATTATTGGATAATCATTTTTATGCCCACTACCCTACTTGTTGAGATGCGCATTATCTTTTTTTAAAGAGAGACCCTGGGTAAGTACCACATATAAAAGAATGCTACAAAACAGATGGCGCAGAGTCCTTATGGAATAAGTGGATGCATCTTGTAAATGGAAAGAAGCAGCACTATCATTGTAGTGTAGACGTAGATAAATGAGCATCTCTCTTAAGATGTGTTCACACTTCTACAAACCTTGCATAATGGTTTCTTCATTCCAAGAAGCCTTGTAATAGGTTATGTCTTTGATGGTTATGTCTTAGATCTCATTCCAATAGGGTGATACAAGCACAGATTTGGGCTTCTACATCCCCATTGCTACTTTTACAGATATGCATTTTGTCTCACAACTGTGCAAGCAGCCCCAATCAAGAAATAGCACTGTCTGTTCTTACCAGGGCCAGTCACTAGTGATCTGTGAAACTGTGGCATACCAAGATCAGTGCACACAGGGTTCTAAGCACCCCAACTTCATTCTTTCATTTCTCTGGGTCAGTTTATACTTCAAGACTATGCCCACTATTTTGGGAATAAGTCCCATTGAATGCAGTGGAGATTTACTTTTGAGCAGATCCATGTCCAGAGAGTTGTTGTTGATGATGATGATTATGATGATGATGATGATGATGATGATGAGTGTTCATATTGGCCTGGAACATTTCAAAATGCAATGACAATTTTAAAGCCACCTTGCTTTTGAGTCAGCTGTTGTCTTTCCCTTTATAATCACACTGATAGCCCAATCCTATGATCAGGCTGCACCGGTGGAAGATATGTTTAAACCAGTGCACAGTGTCACAAAAGAGCCATAGATCACTTTGCAACAGTGTTCATAGCCGGCACGTTGGTGGGAAGGCCGGAGACTTGACCGCCCCCCCCCGTGCCCAAGGTCATTGTGAGGCCCGTTGGACCAGATAGATAAGTCCAGCACAGGGGCAAGGGGAGGACAGGGAGGGGTGAAATGGGTGGATCAGGCCCAAGAGAGGGAGGGATTGGCAGTGCTGGTGCCTGCTATATCATATCCCCCTTTCTTGGCCTGATCCACCTACACAGATCAACTTGGACTTCTGTCAGCAATATTGCTGGCACAGGTCTGAATTGACCCATTGCAGCTGCAGGGCTTGCCCTGGGTCAGGGGAACAAATGTCCTCTTACCTCAGACAGACCTCTAGGAGCCAAAAAATCCCCACAGCATAGCTTGCGTCAGCTCAACTGCATTGCCGTGTGGAGTTTTGCAGCCCAATCTTTGACATGTCTGCTCAGAGGCAAGTCCCATTCTAGTCAATAGAGCTTACTCCCAGATAAGTGTGCATAGGATTTCAGCCTTGGGGCCCAATGCTATCCAATTTTCCAGTGCTGATACAGCCACAATGGAGCCCTGCGGTAAGTGAACAAACGTTCCTTACCTGAAAGAGGCCTCCATGACTACCCCACCACCACACAATATAGCACATATCCCGTTGGCATGGTTACATCAGTTCTGGGAAGTTGGATAGGATAGGATAGGATAGGATAGCATTTGGCCCATAGTTAGGAGTGGTCTTAGGGTCATTACAGACTGAGGTGAACTTCAAAAGGGGTTGGGCTCAGCTTGCAGTGGCTTTGAGAGTTTAGAATGAAAGAATTAATTTCTATTCCCCTTTGATTTCAAAAATGAATTGGCTTCTTTTTTTATGCCCTGTAGTGGTGGGGAAATTGTTGAATGTGATCTGGCTCTAATTCTCCTCTCCGCCCCTCCCCCAATAACTCTATAAAAGCTTTTCTGCTTTTCCCTCAGAATAACCAGTCCACTGACTTGGCTCCACGCAACAAAGGGGACGCCTTGGCAGGCTGGGAAAAGTGCGCCAGTCATATGTTGCCCACCCTCGGTCTACACTGTCGCGGTTTATTTGTCCTAAAAAATAACTCCTGCAGAAATTGAATGAATTTCTATTCACACTTTTTTTTAAATTATATCTGTGTTTTTTTATAGCGCCTATGCAATTACGTGCGTCTGCCCAGTTCTCTGCACCGGATTCTTCGGCATTAAAATAAAAGGCATGAAATTGTAACGATTTCGTTACAACTGTGCCGATGTTTTATAAGCAGTAGGTGCAAGGCATAATATTTAGAAACCATCTTGAAGGGTTGGGGTGGGGGCGAGGAAAAGCACTTGAAAATCTCCAGGCATCCCATCTGTGTTTAAAGGAACAATAATAACAAAACTTTAAATTAGCATAAGAGATTTAAGGCATTTCGGGAAAACATTGATTAAATCTGCCAATGAAATGAATGTGCTTGGTGAGTGACCTAATTAGCGTCTACTTGGTTCTCTTTCACTGCACTGCTTACCACTAATTGCTGTTCTGCTGGTCTTCTCCTGACAAGCAGGAAAAAAAAAAAGGATGAGGGATTTGTTGCAAAAATAGTGACATTCAGTTTTAATTCATTTGAACCTGCTGCCAAGTTAATTATGGAATGGAGAAACTCAGCCCAGGAGGCCCCCAGCCATTTAGGTTATGGGAGACATTGTTGTTGAGCGTCTGACTGTGTGTTCAGACAGCGCTTATTATGGCGCACATAAAATTCTCTTTACTGCTGGGGCTCTACTTCCCCCACCACCCCCAATGCCGACTGATGCCACCGTGTTGCTCACAGGTATAGATTCTCAGTTGCTATTGTCCAGCTTTATTGGTTAGGTTTAATGGCATCAAACTGAAGGAAGATTACACTGCAAGCCCAAGCACATGTACTCAGAAGTGTTACTGTGTGGAATGGGGCTTATTCCCAGGTAAGTGTGTGTAGGATTGCAGCTGCCGTTTGGTTCTTTCAGAATAGGGGTCCCTGGTTCACTGTCACAATAGATGCCAATTGTTTTATCTTAAATAGTTATAAGATTAAGATTTAAGATAAATAGTCTCATGTCTGAAATGTTCAAGCAACTAACATAGTCAAAAGGAGGCACTATGCAGGCACGCACACACAAACAAGTGCAGCCTATGAAATGGCAGTGTTGCTGAAGTAGGGGGAATCGATCATGGACTAGACTAGTGATTCTCAACCACTGTGCTGTGGCACAGTGGTGTGCCACAAATGGTCCGCACGTGTGCCACGGGCATTGGGGGAGGGTCATATATTAGTAGGGCCATTGGGGGATGACAGAGAGGCCTGGCATGCTGTGGTCCATGTGGAGAGTCGGACACGACTTAGTGACTGAACAGCAGCAATTGGGGGTTGAGAGTCTCCCAGTGGCAGTGCAGTATGCATTGTCAAAAAACTAATAGTGTGTCTTGGCAATTTTTGCGCCTTGTCAGTATGCCGTGCGATGAAAAGTGCTGAGAATCGCTGAATTAAACAGACCGAAGACCTAATTGTACAGCAAAATTAAAATAAAATAAAATACCTTGGCATTGAATTTTAGTTCTAGGGGGTGGCCTACAACCTGCGTATTGCTACAGAGAATGCATGTTTGTGCACCAACTGCCCCTTACTTGTGATGGTCCAGGAACCCAGCAAACTGCCTCTCCAAGCTTGCCTAAGCAGCTCAGTATGTGAGAGAGAGAGGGAGGGGGGAGAGAGAGAGATTTCGAAGTACAAAAAGCCAGCATGCAACCTGCATTTGTCTTATGGAAACCCTCCATGGTGGCCCCAGTGTGGGGGCACACAGGCCCTGGTAGAGTTATTTATCCCCTGTTGTCCCAGCAGCCTCTGTGGGAAAGTGATGCTCTGTGCATATTTCTCAGCAAAGGGAAGGTCCCTGGGGGTCTTCCCCATGTTAGGACAGGCAAGCAGAGCATCATTCTATTGTAGAAAAAGCACTCTTTTGCCGGCTGCCATCTGCCTTCTATTCCCCTTCTTCTGCCCCAAGGTAAGTTGTAGGGTCCTGGGAGGGGCAGGGAGAAGGGAAGACGCGCAGTTCACAGGGCTGGGTCAAATGCAGCCCTCTAGAGTCCCCAACCAGATCTTATTCACAGGCTTTCAGGCAGGGATGTCCAATAGTTCAAGCACCCTCCCTCAGAAGCTCATGGCACTTCTGTTAAGAACTCCAAGAACAATGGCTGTTGGAGGCATGAAGGAGGCAATGACACATAAAATCCTCTTTCAGTCCTTTTGCTGATGTTGCTGCCTTGAAGGTCAACAACAAAAGGAAAGGAATACTTAATTGCCCCAAAATAGGATACCAGGCTTACGCCAGATGTTTTCAGTCTCTGTGCTGCAGGGCTGTGTCACCCGGGCTGATGTTTAACTGCAGTTATCCTTGGCTCTGGCCTGTGAAAAGGCAGTGGTCACAAAGAGTCCTCTCCCTAATCTTCCGTGTTGCCCTTACTAGTGCTGCTGCTGAACCTGAGACCCAGATCCCAATGGATTGGCCGGTCTGTCTGTCTGTCTGTCTGTCTGTCTGTCTTGCCAACATTGAGGATTTCTACTATCTCCTTTTCAAGGGCAGTTTCCTAGCAAGTTGCTCCCTAAATTCAGCAAACTGCAGGAGCAGATTTCCGTACAGCACCAAGATCTGCAGTCTGGTGTGTCTGTGGGCAGGTGTAGTGGAAGTGCCATATGCACGTATAAAAATTTGTACCCATGGCTAAGGAGTTCACTTTGTCACATTTGAGGTCTTAGAGACATGGATAAGAAATTTGATGTAATAAATAAACAGAAGGTTTAAAATGAAGAAGTCCAATATAGAAGCTGTTTTCTCTTTTTAGGAGGGGAACCACACTAATGCCTATGTGATGCTACCAAGGCCCATACATTCTAGATCAGTGATCTTTAATCTTTTTCATGCCATGACCTCAATATATAAATAAACAAGGTATGAGCCTGGGGCCCCCACTGTTGATCCCACCCTTCCGAGGACCCTATCCGCCCACCCCATCACCGCCCACTCCCTGCTCCCAGCACTGTTCACTGTAACTAAATATTATTAGAGAGAACAAAAAAAGCTACCATGAAGCCTGGCACTAGCAAAACCTATTTTAGCACAATTGCTAAGAACCTGGACTGGGTCATAATTTTCTGATACCTGAAGGGGTACACCAGATGCCTCCCCCCTTTTACTTAGTGGTGCTCTAGTCCAGTGATCTTCAACCTTTTTCATTCCCATAAGTTGTCGTGACCCCACAACTTGAGGCTTCACAATCCCACTGGGGTCCTGACCCCAAGGTGGAAGAACACTGTTCTAGATGATCGCACAAATCGCTAGTGTTTTAAATGGAATTCAGAAGTCATTTTAAGCCCCTGGTATATATTGCTTAAGAGTTAAATTTGTTATAAAAAAGCAATGTTCATCCAAATAATTTTTCGAGAAAAAGATGTAAGAAAGTTAGTCATGTCTTTTCTTGAATTTTGTTTAGAACGTGTTTCTTAGCAATGTTGTTCAACCATTTATCACTGTTTAAAATGTAGAGTTCTTTTATGAATGCTTTTAAAACAACCTGAAAATTTGGACTTCATCACAAAGTCGTTTGTCTCCAGACTAGGCTCTAGCTCTGAAATGCCTTCATATTCCTATGCATTAGTGCCAACATAGTGTATGTGCCTGAAATGGTAGGATAATCATAACCTGCAGTATTGTTGCAACGGAATATTTTTCTGGCATGGCAGCGATCCACTGATTGTTTTTTGGGGGGGGTGTTTTTGGCTTTGTTGTTGTTCAGTCGCTAAGTCGTGTCCGACTCTTCGCGACCCCATGGACCACAGCACGCCAGGCCTTCCTGTCCTCCACTAGCTTCCGGAGTTCGCCCAATTTCATGTTCATCGCTTCGGTGACACTATCTAACCATCTCATCCTCTGCCGCCCCCCTTCTCCTTTTTGGCTTAGGATGCTATTTATCCCAATAATGTGTGTATACGCAAGACGTGGCAGGGTAAAACTCCTGGCAAAATCAACAAGTTGAAAGAAGGCAGTGAGTATAGCACTTCCTTTGCCGTAATTGGTTGCTAAACCCAACATAGTGAATTTTGATAACTAGGCACTAGGGTTTTTAGTTTCTAAAGTCTCCATGATTTTTAATGAGTTGTGGTTCAAAACCATTACCATGTCTCTAACCACTGAATTCTATCCACCAGAGTTGGTATAAGGCATTAAGGCTGCAGTCATAGACACATTTAGGCACAATACTAACCTGTTTTTTTGTTTGTTTTTGCTGACCTAGGAGTGTTGCAAATGCATGGTAAAGAGGATGTGTGTCGGCCTCTCTGATTCTGACACGCTTTAGGGCATACTTGCAACACTTCTGGGTTGGCAGAATCCCTTGTGCCGGCCTAACTCCAGGTTAGGATTCTGCCCTTAGCTGGGGATTGGTCCCATTGAATTCAGTTGGGCTTACTTCTAACTAGATAGACTAACTAGAGTTGAGTTGTTTTCCACTTGATGTGATCTTTCCAGTTCTCTCCTCTATGGTGATTGAATAGCTGTCAATCAATAGCTGTAAAGAATTTGGCATCCTTTAACATGGCACTTAAAGCTGCCACCAGAGGTAGCCTCATGAGCGGAGCCAACTATGTTGATCACACCATCACACCTTTTGGCTAGATTGATTTCTTAATTTGTACAGCTGCACAAATGGGATCTACAGTGGGATCTCTTCTAATATCTCAGCCAGCTAGATGTACCGTAAACATACAAGCTGGGATCAGGCTTGCTTCAGTACTGTTATCGTGCAAGATACCTACGCATAAATATGCCATTTCTTGTTTCCCCTAACCAGGATTTAGGCCGGCCCAGTTAGGCCAGCAAAGTTTGGTCAGCACAAGGGACACCATAAAACACATTTGGAGCTCTCTCGGAATCAGGGAGGATGGTGCACGTCTATGCGTTGGCCTCTCTGACTCCAAGAGTGGTCCAAACATACTTGTCCCTTGTGCTGGCCAAACTTTGCTGGCCTAACGGGGCCGGCCTAACTCCAAGTTAGGATTGTGCTCTCAGTAGCATATTTGAACCTCCCCGTTTGCCATGCAACTTAACTGCAACTTAAATTAGACATTTTAAAAAGGGTAGCTCATTACTGCAATTCCCTGCACAGTGCCAGTGTGGCATCTGCTGTATCCCAAAGGTACGTTTTGCAATATTGAGGCCTCCTTAGGAAAAGGGAACATTTGTTCTCTTCCCCTGGAGTAAGTCCCCACTGCCACCATGGTTCAACTCAGACCTGTGTCACCAATACACAAGTCCGCATTCGATGGTGAAGACAGAACAGGCATGGGAAGGATGTTAGGATGTGGCAGATAATGGTGTGATGGTGATGGTGGCAACCACCATACCCTGTTAATCAGCCACCTGAGCCAATTGTTTCAGCCCACCTCAGACTATGAAGGCCCTGTACATGTTACAGTCTATGTCTTCCTTATGCATTATGTTTCTTATACATATGCAACCCTGATATATTTTGGCACTGTACTATGAGAGGCCTCTTGCTAGCACTTGCACAAGAGTGTACAGATCAATAATACATTACATTTCCTCATTCCTCTGACATATCTTTGGAGTTGAGCCTACATCCTCATCTTACTGATGTTGAGAATCTACATTCCAGCCATTCCTCACTCTGTAATGAAGTTTGTAGCGCTGAAGTTCAGAACAAGCAGTTTGGAGATTGTGGCCTTTGCCATTCAAACTTCACAGCTTCTGTGCAGTATGTTTTTTGAGGACACTGCTGGGTATAACAAGTTCATTTCTTTGTCACAAGCTGTGAGAAGACTAAAAAGAAGAAGAAGAATATGGTGGAGAAAATAAAATGGTTAATTAAAACTTAAACAGAATTCTACTGTGCTATTTGTGTAGCTGTGTTTTTTAGGGCAGGCAGCCACTGTGAGCACAATCCTAATTTGGAGTTAGTCTGGCACAGTTAGGGCCAGCAGAATTTGGCCAGCCCAAGGCCCATTGTAAAGAGTGTTTGGACTATTGGAGTCAGGGGAGGGATGGCTCACATGATTGTGCTGGCCTCTCTGACTCTCAGAGTGGTCCAAACATACTATACAGTGTCCCTGGTGCCAGCCAACGTTTGCTGGCCTAACAGTGCCAGCCTAACTCCAGGTTAGGATTGAGCCCTCAGGCATGTTAATGTCCGCTGTTTGGATTGCAGCAAGGATTATGGGGAGGCAAGGATGAAGCTGTGGCCTTTCTCCAAGGGACACATTGTTCAAGATTACTCACATGGATGGGTATTAAATAAGGGAATTAAGTAACAGAATATAGTATGGCTGCAATCAGTGGTGTCATCTACTCTCTTGCAGACGGAATGCTGGGCGGGACTTAGAGTGATCGACAGCCCGTCGACTCACTTCCGCTTTCTTCGCGCTCCCCGCGCGGCTTTCCCTCGCCTCGGAGGGAGCGCCTGCTCGCCAGGGGGGATGGGTGGGGGGCGCGCCGGGTGCCTGGGCGAGCAGGCACCCCCTCCGAGGCGAGGGAAAGTCGCGCGGGGAGCGCGAAGAAAGCGGAAGTGAGTGGACGGGCTGTCGATCACGCTAAGTCCCGCCCAGCGTACCGTCTACTGGTGAGTAGATGACACCACTGGCTGCAATCCTATGCACACGTTGGCTGCAATGGGAGTTACATCTGAGTAGGCATGCATAGGATTGTGCTGTAAGTGTCCTAAATGCCCCCCCCCCCACACACAGTGCATTAGATCATAATGAAGGTTTCTTTTTTTGCCTCTGTCTTCCAGGTTACGGTTTTGTAGATTTTGACAGTCCAGCCGCAGCTCAGAAAGCAGTAGCATCTCTTAAAGCAAATGGAGTGCAGGCCCAGATGGCAAAGGTAAGATTTGAGCAATCATTGCCTCTTTACCCTATTGCAGTAATGGTGAACCTATGACACGCGTGTCAAAGCTGACACACACAGCGTTTGGGGTGACACACCAGCATTCACCAATACCTGGCAAAAACTGTGTTTGTTTTACTCATTCTTCATTGTTGTAATTATGCTTCTTTATATAATACATAGCATCATACATGATTAGGTTGTGTTTTTTAGTTAAATGAATATAAAGAATTGTTTCTCTTTCATTTGTTTGGGGTGGGTGGGTGGGTTGACACACCAGCAGAGTCAAGTTTAGCATTTAGCAAGTTTTGACACACTGAGCCCAAAAGGTTTGCCATCACTGTTTGTATGATGTTACTTTCTGTAGTGAGAATTTGGAGGGATTGTTGCCTTTTCTTGTCCTTTTTGGAAATCACAATTTCCTGGAACCATGTTCTTGTTGTGATGCTTGTGCAGATCTGTCCTTTTGCCCTGTTGATTTATTTGACTGTCGGCTTTGTTATGGATGACCATGTTCGAAATGGGTGCCAAGATGTGGTGTTCCAAATATTGCCTAACTGCCTTCCTCTGTGTGCGTTCCCCTCTTCAAGGAATTTCATAAAGCCCTTGTTTTTGAGAGCTGCCTCCGTGCAAGAAAATAACTTCATTGTTGTAAAGGTTGAATTGAGGTTGGAATGTCGTGTTTCAGGAAGGAGAGAGACTTCCTTTTGTGTGGTGTAAAGCCACATGAGCAGAAACCATGACAGTGGATTGGTAGGGCAGGCAAAGAAGAGAGACCACATGTTTTGCACAGGCTAGCTGGAGGGCCACTGAAGCTGTGCAGGGCCAAATTAAAGGGCTTAGGGAAGATGTGCACTCTTCTGTTGGTCAGTGGGTGGCCTGAGAGAGCTTACAGGCTATGAGTAGATGATTGCCTGAATAATGTTCAAGGTTTTGGATAAGGTTCTGTGAGTCACCTGGAAAGCATATACAGGACCCGAGATCATACGTTGTAACCCTTTGATCATCACCTACTGCATATATAATAGGGCACTTGATGGATGATGGGAGCATCTCGGGTACCACCTACTAGATATCGCTCAAATTAAATGTGCATTATTGTTTGGCATGCTTGGAATACATATTTGTTGTAGTATAAAATACTATTTTGGAAAAGGACTGAATACAGAAGGGTGCACATCCATGATGAATCAATGACAAATATATTCATATATATGATGGGGAATTGGTGATGAATACAGAAAGATTCACATCCATGTAGAAATCACATCAAATATAGACCTGCCTATAGTGTAGTGGTTGCACTGTTCATTTACCCTTTTGAACAACCCAGAAGTCCAGAAGGATCCCAGTGTGTGATGGTGATTGGCTGTGCAGTTAGGAAAACATAATTCACCCTCAGCCTAATGAACTTGGTACATGAGTACCGCGGAGGAAAAGTCCATCATGGGCCATGATGGGTAGTGCAACCTATTTGCATTAGAAGTAGGCTGCTTCAGAATGCCAGGTGCAGGGGAATGGCAACAGAATGCAGGCATCTGGTTGTCTTGTGTGCTCCCTGAGGCATCTGGTGGGCTGCTATAAGACACAGAAAGCTGGATTATATGGGCCTTTGGCCTGATCCAGCAGGGCTCTTCTTAGGTTCTTATTAGTTATTATTCTGTGTCATATTTGTTTTTATTATGTATTCAATTTCTCCTCTGCCTTTCTAAAAAAAAGTATCTATAAACAGCACCTAAACTAGGTTTAATTCAAAAGATTGTTCGGCCTTATACTTTGGTATATAAGTGGATCTCAGCTTGAAATGCAGTTACAAATTTCAGTTATTGAACATTTTATTTGCCACCAATTTATGGCATGGTGGGTTTCTTTTTACTATGTTCATGCCAATATAATCATAACAGAAAAATGGAAAGATTTCTAATCTCATTCAATTAGTATTATTTGTAAGTATGGTAATGTACACTCACAAATGGTGTGGTATGATGTGGTATTGTTTGTGTCTTAATGGTTTCTACATAGAACACGTGGTTGGTCAAATGGTTAAGAAAGGATGGTTCTCAATTTTTCAAACACATAATAAAACTTCTGTGTAAAGATGCATACTTGAAACACTTCTGTTTATGGAAACATGTAGGGAACATGAAAGGAACTTTGAGAAGTGAACTTTAATCCTTTGGGATCCAGCACACAGAGTTATAACTTTTGAAATGTGACTCGATTAAAGGTAGACAACTGACATGAGGAAATGAACCAATTTGCATTGATTGGCCATATCTGGAAACTGATACACAGTCCTTTGCATGTCTACTCAGAAGTAAGTCCTAGTGTGTTCAATGGGGCTTACTCCCATGAAAGTGAGTATAGGATTGCAGCCTAAATTACAGTACAGTTCTGTGCATATCTACTCAGATATGAGCCCTGTTGAGTTTAATGGAGCTTATTCACAGGTTAGTCTGCATATGATTGGAGCCTTAGTACAGTAAGAACTAATGTGGTGCAGTGGTTTAAGTGCTGAACGTGGACTGGCTTGATGTGGGTTCAGATCCCATGAAACTTACTAGCTGATTTTAGGCCCATCACTTCTTCCCTTAGTCCAACCTATGCCATAATTCTGAAGGTAAAATGAAGCAATTGATGGATGGTGATCTGAGCGCCTTGGAAGAAGGGCAGGATATAAATATGTAAATAACAGTTAAGTAAATAATATCGTCACAGCTCTCCTGAGATCTCAAACACACCCAAACTATTACAATCACAGTACACCTAAAAATATAATGTTGTATACTGAGGGGACTATGCACAAGATATCAAGAGATGATGTTGTTTCAGATAAGGCCATATTCAGAGCCCAATCCTGCATGCCTAGGCACCCACAGTTCCAGCAGTATGGAAACGGTGACTGCCAAATCTTACAGGTGCCAGGACACAGCTAGCAGTTGCCTCAGGATAAGGGAGCATTTGTCCCCTTACCCTGGGTAATGCCACTGCACAGAGGCGTTTCTACAGGGATGGCAAAGCTCTAAGTGTTGCAAGAAGCCTTACCCTGTCGTGTAAATCCCTCCTCTCCCTTGCTGCTGTAGCCAGTAAGCAACGCCAAGATTGGCTAAAACGGTGCAGGAGAGGAGTAATCTCCACTGCAAGGTAAGGCTTCTTGCAAAACTTAGAGCTTTGCCATCCCTATAGAAACGCCACTGCCGCTGCAGTACCAATGGGTCTCCTTGAGTTGAGGAGGCCAGTGTTGGGCTACCCAGCCTGGGAGGGGAGGTTAGGATTTGGCGCCAGAGGACTGCTGCCATTGCTGTCCCCCTCCCGGGCCCAATCCCTCCTCCCTCTACCCTGTTCCACCCACTTTCCACCTCCGCCTGCCCCAAGGATGTTTACCACTGGCTGGTGGTGGAGGAGCATGTCCGATCATCTTCGTGGCGCTAAGGCCCAATTCTGGGGCTCCCTACTCACTAGGTGCTACTAATGTGCTTTACGGCATGTTCGTGAGACCCAGAGCCTGCAGTATGCAACTACCATCAGCGCCAAATTGCTGAGGATTAGGCTGTCTGTTATGCCCATTGTAATAAAGGTGGATAGTTTTAGATGTAGAGGAAAACAGTGGCCTCCACAGAACTGCCCCCAGGGTGATTTCCCAGCAGGCATCTGAAGAGTTGCCAGTCAGCTGCATTCTGCTTGTTTCTGCAGTAGGCGTCCTCTGAGGTTCAACATCTGTTATTCAGTTCACCTTGTCTGTAAACTTTTAAACCACAGGGGTAGTTTTGATTGTTTGTTTCCTAGACTTCTTTTTGCTAGAAATGCTCAGAACTTCTTTGGAGGTTGCATATGGAAATGAGCCATAAAGGTGAATTAGCGGAGTGATTATCTCAACCAAGTTCAGAATCTCAATGTCGAAGGCATGAAATATTGATACGATTTAGAATTCCTGGAGTGTCGTCACCCGAGGATTTCGCATTACATACTTCTAATATTAATTAAGCCTCCAAAGGTCACTGTGAAGTAGGCGCCAGCAAGCGTTATTCATATTTCAAAAACGAGACAAAACTGAGAATAAGATTAAAGTTGGGGTTGTACCAGAAGAAAGCAAAGTGACTTTGACTTCCTGAAAAATGGAGATTTTTGACCAAAGCTGACAGGGGAACCAAGTACGTGGCATTTCGTGTGTTGTCCTTTGCTATCTCATTTTCTGTTCTCTGTGGCTCTGTGCTAGATGTAGCAAAGCAGGAAATCATTGGAGAAGTGGCAGATTGAGAGCGCAATCCTAAACCCTTTATGGCTCGGGTCCGGGGTATTTGAGGGACCGCCTTCTTCCATATAATCCAACCTGTACTCTTAGATCATCTGGGGGGGCCCTCCTGACTGTGCCGCCACCAGGAGAAGTGAGAGGGGCGGCGGCCAGGAAGAGGGCCGTTTCGGTGGTGGCCCCCCAACTCTGGAACACCCTCCCCTTAGAATTGAGAACTGCTCCCTCCTTGTTTACGTTTCGGCGGGGGCTGAAGACCTTTTTATTCCAAAAAGCTTTTAACGGTTGATAGGCTGGCTGGTTATTATGATCCACGGGGGTTGTTGTTTTAAACTGTTTTTAAATTTGTTTTTAATTGTGTTCTTAATTTTTTGATTATATTGTTTAATACTGTTTTTAATTGTTTTTAATGTGAATTGTTATATTGTTTATATATATATATATTGTAATGCCGCCTTGGGTGCCTTCGGGCACAATAAGGCGGGGTAAAAATCCAATAATAAATAAAATAAATAAACAAACCTGGAGTTAGGCCAGCAAAGTTTGGCCAGCACAAGGGACATCGTAAAATGCATTTGGATCACTCTCGGACTCAGGGAGGATGGTGCACATCTGTGTGTTGGCTCTCAGACTCCAAGAATGGTCCAAACATAATTCACAGTGTCCCATGTGCTGGCCAAACTTTGCTGGCCTAACTGTGCTGCCTTAACTCCAGATTAGGATTGTGCCCTTAAAAACAATAATTATTTCACTTTACTCAGCTTCTCACTTTACCAGCTATTTTTATTCTTTTTACTACGATACAGGGACAGCCTTCTGGAGTGTTTGTTGAGCTCCATTCATCAGCTCAGGACCATTCTGGTGGCCTTGCATTTCCCCTTTGCCTGACCTTCAATAAGAACCAAGGGAGATTTGCCTATTTGCGAGTAAACGCACACATGTGCTCTGTTTCACTTTCCATAGGGCTAAATACATTTTTCTTGTCTGCTATCTGCCTGTGAATTTCATGACCAACCAATAGTCGGTCCCGACCCACAGTTTGGGAAACACTAATCAAACATAACAACAGCAGAAAAAGCCCTGCCCCATCCAAATAGTTACAACAAGTAACTGATGTTACTTATTACAAGTAACTAAGTTACAACAAGTAGTGATGATGGGACCAGGGCAGTTCAGTATAAAAACCATAGTACCATATATAGTGACAAATGTTCTCAATCACTAGAGCCCTACAACTACAAAGCCATTGGTCTGAAGGGATTGTCTAATATTGTCCCTTAAGGTATTGGATAGGCAGGACTGGGAATTTCAGTGTGAAAAGGGCTTCATGCAGGTCAAAGGACATTACACCATGAAAGGAGATTTGAAGGACCTGCTCTGCTTTGATGAAACAACCATACTGAGAAAATAACAAAAAGCCCATTGTTCTTACTTGGTTACAGCAATGTTCTCTCCATTTAGCTTGCTTGATTGCTTTTTGTCTAGCCAAACACTGGATCTGTAAATTTACTGGGTTAATATTACAGATGGACATTTTCTGTTCACACTGAAATATCCAGCTGTTTCTGGATTTAGGTCTGCTTTGTTCCCAGAAACATTTCTTAATCATGTTGTTACCTATTGTGAGAAACTTGTAATGATACAGAAATGACAGCAGAAGTATATGGAATTCGACTGGCACAAATCCCACCTCTGCCCTGTACAAGAATGAATGTTTAAAAATCATACGTGATAGAAGAAACCCAGAACAAAATTATATAGAACATTTTGTGCCCCACCTTCATGATGATGTGTAGTTTGCAATACTCCAGCCCTTCTTATACAGAAAATGGAATGTATTATTAGCAAATGTTATATTGCAGGAGTCCCCAGGCCATTTTACTTTGTTCCTGATTAACAGCAATTCGTATTTCACAGCAACATGTAACCCTGCATATTGGATCTGTTGGTTAGAAAAAGAAAAATTAAGGGAATACAGGTAGATGATCCCTTATCCAGACATCCAAAATCCAGACTTTTCAGAATCCAGATAGTTTTGTCCAATATTTTTTTTAACTTTCTGTAGTATGAACACTAAAAGGTTTTGTGCTTCTTCCCACGTATAGGCTGTAAGATCTCTTCTCTGCTCTGTGGTGTGTACCTGTACAGACACTGTTGAAAAGTGTCAAAGAGGCCAGAAGACACCCAAATGAGTAACAGTGAAAAGAGAAAGAGGAAGCATTTCTCATTATATGTATTCAGTTAATCTGAAATCCAGACAAATCCGAAATCCTGACACTTTCCCGTCCCAAGCATCCAGATAAGGGACGTGAACCATCTCTACATCTCTACCCAACCTGAACCATCTCTACTACTGACTGTATCACATGTCCTTTATCACCTTTATGATGATAAAGCAGGACAATAGGGTTGGATACTTCCAGGTTGAAACTGCTAAATTTAAGCTTTCGTCTAATTGCGTCAATTGTGTTATTTTTGTCAGAAGAAAAAAACTTTGGTGAGATGCAGTATTGTGGCTTCAGTAAACAGTATTCTCATCATTAATGTCTCAATGATTCTGCCAGACAGTTTCTACTACCTAAGCAGCATGGAATTTTTCAGAAGACTTGTTATGAAGCTGACAGCATTCCAGAACATTGGGCGAAGAACTCAAATCTCTGTTAGGAGGATTATGTCTTCTCCTGAGCCCCATCCAGTGTATGCATACATTTGTGCAGACGCACACTGTTACCTGGTTTGTTTGTCCTGAAGGAACACTATCCATTTCATACAATGCCTCTGCACGATCTTGTGGCAAACTGAATCAATAATCCCTCGTTCAGTTGCAATAAATCTTCATATTAGTAAGCAAAACAAAATTGGGAGGAAGCTTAGAATGCAATTCTAACCTAGAGTTAGGCCAGCACAGGTTAGGCCAGCGAAGTTTGGCTAGCTCAAGGGCCACCGTAAAACACATTTGGAGAACTCTCTGAGTCAAGGAGGGTGGCACATGGCTGTGTGCTGGCACCTCTGACTCCGAGAGTGGTCCAAACATATTTTATGGTGGCCCTTGTGCTGGCCAAACTTTGCTGGCTTAACTTGTGCCAGCCTAACTCCAGGTTAGGATTGCGCTCTTAGAAAGCTTATAAAAATCTACTCTGCAACATCTCCCACCCCCACCATTTTGCTGTTGGCTTATGCGGCTGCATTGCTTCAAACCCTTCTGTTCTCCACCAAAGCAGACCTCCCAGGAGCCAAGCAGCTGTTTACAATGAAACATTAGTAGATTGTGTAGTAAGGCTAAACAACTAATGTTTCCAGCTGCCATAAGAAGATGATGTCAGGGTCAGGAGACATGAGAGGTTGGGAAGCCAAAAATGCAACACCTTTGAGGTCTCCTATTCTTGGTAGGGATACATTACAGTGATGCCAATAATCAAAACATGCTTCTTAGAGGTAATGCCAAATACCTGTCTTCAATCTTCATCTGTAAAGGCCCACAAACCAACTTGTGTAAAAAGTTACACAATTGGAAGCTGTTAGGTAACTAACCACCCTGTATTTTATTTACCTCCCCTGAAATATTTGGTATTAAAGCAATAACTTAATTGGGTATGGAACCTCCATAGAATACCACCTCCATAAACATCAATCAAAATGATCCTTACCGGGAAATAGTCAAAAGAAACTACTTTCAGTTATCACTCACTCAAATGTACTGTTTACGTAAGAGTGGAGGGCGAAAGGCAGAAATGCTTGTGCTAACTTGTTAATCTTGAGTGGATAAACAGACATTGCTCATGAAGTTTTCAGAAGCATTTATTGTTGGCTCCATGCAATTAAAATCACTCTTTCCCCGTAACTTTCAGTGGGAAAAGGCTTGAAGCAAAGTTGCATTGTTTTGAAATTTTTAGTATTTTGATAGCCTTCTGCCAACTTTCCTCTAACCAGAGGTGTTTCTAGGGAATGGTGCCAGGGGGCACAAGCCCTAGGTGCCATAAGGTGGGGGGGCGCCGTTGGCATGGCATCCCGCCCACAAATTTGCACCCCCCGCCGCGCCCTGAGCCAGGAGGCACGCCAGCATCTCCCCTCCTGGCTGGCGCTCGAGTACTTAAAGTGCCCGAGCGGCAGGCCGGGAGGGGAGCCGCTGGCGTGCCTCCCAGCTTGGGGCGCGCAGCGGCGGCTTCCTTCCCCAGGGCTTAAAGTGCCCGACCGGCAGCCCGGGGAAGGAAGCCACCGCCATGCCCCCTGAGCCGGGAGGTGCGCCAGCGGCTTCCTTCCCCAGCCTGCCACTCAAGTACTTAAAGTGCCCGCGCGGCAGCCCGGGGAAGCTGCCTGAGAGGCGCGCAGCTTCCCTTGGCCGCTGGTCGGGGAAAACAAGGAGGCGGGGTTTGGCCTCTGCCCGCCATGGCAGACAGAAGCCACACCCCGCAACGTCACGATGTTGTGACGTCATGACATTGCATGCCCTGGGCGCGGTTTTGCCCTGGTATGTGCCTGCCTCTAACTGAATGTACAGAAACGTCACTGTTTTCACTCTGTACATATTCTGACTGCTCCCAATATTTAGTGTTTAAACCCCTTATACATGAACAGCAAGTGGCTCTTTTTTTTTTTTTTTTAAAGCATGGGACCAAATGCATATGGAACCTGAGTCCTCATAGACAACTATATGTCATCTCCAACATTGTCTAGAGCTGCAGTAGTTGGTTGATTGATTAGGATAGGATTGGGCATTGAAATAAGGAGAACATTTGACAGTAAAATTAGAAGGTAGAGTAGAAGGTAGAGTGTCCAATGGATTGACACACATCAAACTTAGCAGATACCAGGACATTGCTTGGATCCGTTGTTCGGTTTCTGTCCAGTGAAGAAGGTGAGCAATGCCCACAATTGCTGACAAAAATGATGCTGGCAGCCTGCCTCAATGGCAGAGGCCCAGCTTGACTCAGCTGAGCCTCTTTCATGTTAAACCTATCTACAGGCTCCCCTAAAGGGAACAAGGGAATAAAAAGGAAGTTCCCTACAGAAATGTCAATAAAAACTACAGATAGGATGGAACATCTTAAAAGAGATATTCCCACCTCTTCTAAATTGATGCCTGCAGCAATACAGGTGCGCCTTATCTGAAAAAGCAAGTAAGATTTTTTAAAATAAATTGAAACTTGCTATATGCAGATTTATGCAGATGCAACTGATTAGCCAATCAATCAACTCTCATTTCTTTAATGGGGTGAAAGCCCTATTTTATTTTATTTTTTGCATGCCACAACAAACTTCCAAATATTTTGCAGCAGCTTAGAGACAACCAAATCAAGGTTCCTTCCATGTTACATCGGTGAATTTAAACCGGAATTTTGGTCTCACAACAACGTCAACAACAACATGTAGTCACTCATTGAATGCCTTTCAGTCAAAACCGGATGTGGGCCATGATCAGAACTTCCAGCATGCAATGCAATTTGTTTTTTGTTTGTTTTGAGTGGACCGCAAGGAGACAGCCTAGTGGCTGCTCCACATACCCTTTCATCTCTCCTGCGTCAAAAGTCCCTCTAAGTTTAAAAGGACTGCTAAAGGGCAGGAATAGGGGGTGGAGTGAGTGGGGAAACAGAAATGAGTCTAAGCACCTCAGTCTGGGGTGGGGGCGAAGGGCATCCTGAATCTGCCACTTCCCCCAGCACCTTTCTCTGACTTGAGCCGCATCATTTGCTCATGGCTGGGCAGACCTGCTTTGGTTGATGCTAGCTTCTAATACTCTTTTTTTTCCCCCCCCGCCTTTGTATATGCATTTTAGAAAAATTAGATTCACTTTTGAATATCTATATCTAACCAAGATGTGTCATGACCAGTTCCCCTAAGCTCAGAACCTGACCCTGGAGAGAGATCAGAAGGACCAGTGCCAACCTTTACCCAGGTTTCAACCCCAATCTGCAGCCTGGGCTTGACTCCACCAACCAGGAGATCCCTGAGCCAGACACTCCAGAATGAGAGATCCCAGGGCCAGCACAACCTGAGCTAAAGATGGAACTCTTCAAGGAACCAGCCTCGCCCAGAACCTTGTCCTCCCCTGATCCTGTATGTCACTGCCACATGGGCTGGGGGCGTGCAACAGAATGAAAGAAGAGTGCCAGGTTCCAGGCCAAAGGAGTACCTCTTTAAAATTCGTCTCCTCTCTGAGAAAGACAGTGGCACTTGGGAAGGGTCATTTGCACCTGGAGGAATCCTGATTCCTCCTCTGGCCTTGGTCAGAGCAAGTTGTGCAGGTGGAACTCTTCAAGGCTCTGCAACCCCAGCCAGGCATGCTTCATGGATTTCTGCTTGGGGAGACGGATCAGGACAAGATAGCACCAGACTCCGTCATAAATTAATAGGCTTTCCTGAAGCTCTCCTCAGTTTTCTAGATCTGAGTCAGGACAGCCCAGAAAGGAGCGATGCTTCAGCTCAGTGCGGCTGCAGAGCTGGACATCCTTTATAGTGCTTAGCGGAGTTGGTATTTTGGAAAACGTTATGCGTAGTCTTTCAGCGCTTTAGATCTGACAAACAGGAAACCTGAATACAGCAAATGAGTTAAGCATTGCAGTCAGATGGACTCCCAGTTTCCTTTCATATGAAGGAAACTTCAAATGCCACATGCCTGAGTTATTCAACCACAACTATGAAGTGGTTTGCTCAGTTTGCAAGCAGATTCCGGCTTCAGCAAGCATACCTTAATCGCCAAGGGCACTTCAAATCCACTTTCTGCAATAATTTAAGTACAGTGCATTGCATTTGTGCAATGCAAAAGCTAGCATGTAGTATCATTATACCCAAGGCTAGTCAGTAATTTTTTTTTTCCAATGGTATTTGTTAGAAAAGCTTTGGTTGTGAAAATGCTCTTGCAAAGCAGCTTCTTTTAATCCTTAGTCAATCATAAATATTTCATAGAACAAAATGAACATGACGGTGTTCTTCTATCACAGTTTATTATACCTATCAAGACTCAATACAATAAGAGTTCTTGATCCTAGGATCCTGGCAACGTCAGATAGAGAGTCAGTTTCTGGATCAATGCTGAGCAAGGGAGGGATTTCAAAGAAGATTGTCATGCCCCAAGACTTGGACCAGATCACTGCTATATCAGATAAGGAGTTTTGTTCCCCTGGACTATTTTGGGAAGTAGCCACCGAAGAAATCTCAGAGACTCCCACAGGTGAAGAGGCAGAATACAACCCAAGACTTGTGCTTCATCTATGCCTTATACTGGCGGTATCCTCAGTTATTGATAACTTCTTCCTGAAAGCTCAGGTCTGAACGTCCAGTAAATGAATGAATAAGTTTTACTTGGATCTTTTTTAGTAATCAGCATGATATGATTTAGTACAAAAGAGTAATGAAAAAATGCCATGCTTAAACTGAGAAATTATATATAATGGGTAAACATGTCAAATATTTTAAGTTGCTGCAGGCCGGATAACATCTTGTGGCAGGCCTGATTTGGTCCCCTGGCTGTAGTTTGAAGACCCATTCTAGATGCTACATCCCAATTCACTTGGATGCAGCAAACTTGGTAGATGTAGACTTTCGATGCTCACTCTGATTCGTCATCGGATGTCTTACTCACATTTTTTTAAATAAAAAAAAGAAGATTGTGTTCTTTCATCAGCTATGCTATCAAAGGCAGAGATCTCCAAGTCTATCTGCAATGCAGAATTTAGTTCACTTATCTATAACGCACTGCATATTTTTCACCATTTGTTGCAATTTGCTTCCTAATTTGATTCTCTGGTGAAAAGAATATAGGTTGGGACCTCAGTATCTGGCTGGGTTTGCAAAACCATGTTAAATAAAATCAGTTTTAAACGTTTACAAATGTGTCAAAAATCAGTGTAGAAAAAGGTTAGACCTATAATGCTGCTTCTCCATTCTGGTCCCTACACTTCATTCCATCTCTTGAATAAGCTTCTTCCCCCCTTCTTTCCAAGTGGATTTACCAACAAAAACCATTAACAGGACTTTGCTAGAATTACAGCTCCTGCATTATGGAGGGCACAAATTGAGTAACATCGTAAAGCCTTAATTTAGATTTTTGTAACATCATATTGTCTTAATTCTGAGTGGCTTTAATTAAACTTACACATATGGTTAAATGCTGGTGTGTGCTTAAATAATATACTGAATTGGGGGTTTAAGGAGCAGCAGTAATAGTAGTACAAAATACCCTACTGGGACTCCTGGGCAATCAGCAATATTAACATTTAGCACTTGGGACCTTTCCCATTGATTTTGTTTCCTATTGAGTTCATTTTGAATTATACAGTAGTGTCAAACTTTCTAATCAGTATCTTACAATAAGATAAACCTCCAATTGCCCAGTCTTTTTGCATGTAGATACTCATGTCAGCAGTCTTTTGAGGGCAGGAAGGTGATCTACTTTAATGGTATAATGAGAAGGAAAAGAATAATGCATCACAACAAATGAAGAGAATGATTTTGCTACCCTGCAAGAACAAGTCAAAATATAGTTTACAAGCCCTGTTCAGACAAGACGTCCATGCACATGCGAACTGCTGTGCGTGAAAAATGCATTCACTGTTGTGCGCAGTGTTTACTGCTCTGCGCTATTGCTCAACCGTCTTGCCAGCTGGTCCACTCAGAAAGTTGAGCTGGGGAGCCACTTCTGCCCGGAAATCCTAGGGCAATGGGCAGAATGACTTTCTGGGCAGGATAACAGGCAGCAACACGCAATGGGGAAGACTTTTTTCCAAGCACTAGATCCACTCTGCAGTCCAGGGTTTGGCTCCTGCTATACAGGCATGCCCTGGTATCCACTGATTTGGTATACAGGGTTTCATGGATTCCATGGATACTGGGACTCCTGGATACTGGATACATCTACGGATTCCATGGATACTGGGACTCCTATTAAAAAGATAGGGGAACATTAATCAAATCTTTTTTTTAACCTTGGTGCAGCAAAGTCATTGATATTCCCTATCTTTAAAAAGGCATTCTCAATATCCATGGTTTCAGGTATCCATGGTGGGGTCTGAACAGAATCCCAGTGGATACTGGGATATGCCTGTACTAAGTGAATGTCTGGAATGGGGCTGTGCCAACTGTCACTCCTGACACCCCCACATTCAGCTGAATATGACATTAGGGGAATGAGTACCCCAATAATATGAAACTCAACACTGTACCCCCACATTGTCTTCACCTTTCCTCCATGTGTTCACGTGCAATATATACATTAAGGTAAAGGTAAAGGTTTCCCCACAACCAAATGGTTTAGTTGTGACCAACTATAAGAGGAAGTGAAGTGCTCATCTCCATTTCTAAGCCGTAGAGCCGGTGTTTGTCCAAGGACAAGTTTCCGTGATCATGTGGCCGGAATGACTTTATGCCAAGGCGCATGGAACGCCCTTACCTTCCCACTGAAGTGGGATCTATTTATTTACTCACATTTTTACATCCTTTTGAACTGCTAGGTTGGCAGGAGCTGGGACAAGCAATGGGAGCTCACTCCATTGCGCAGTCTCGAACTGCCAACCTTCCAGTCAGGAACCTTCTGGTCAGCAAGCTTGCAGCTCAGCAGTTTAACTCGCTGTGCCACCACGTCACTTAATATATACATTAGCGTTAGTTAACACAAACTGGGGATTCATGCTGTATTGTAACAAACCCACCAAAGTAACCTCTTTTTTCTTGTTATTCTTTATAGTGTGTTGTACCAGCAAAAATGTAAATATCTTGCAGACCCAATTTATTCACATAGACTTTCCCTTCTTCCTTGTGGTTTACCTGTATACCAATAATGAGAGTACTTAATCCTTCTTAAGGAGGCTGGGGAGAATGATTCAGGAACAGAATCAGCAAAGCATAGTTGAAGAACCCTGCTGGGATAGATCAAAGATCTCTACGGCCCAATATTCTTTTCCCTTCAGTGGCCAGCTGGATGCTTCTTGGAAGCTTGCAAAGGTGGGTGTGAGAACAACAAAACCTATCCCAGTGGCTCAAATTCCCCAGTAACATAAAACCCCGGTAGCTCAAATTCCCAGGTACATACATTGTTTGTGGCTATGAAGGTTCTATTTGCTTCTTTTCCATCTTGTAAAGTGTAACTTTCACACCCCACTTTCCTTTATCCTAATTTTTTTCTTGAGAAGGTTCAAAACATTGCTGTCCCAGACATGACTAGCTCTTCCATATTTAGGAAATGTCAAGTGTAGCAGTGGTATTCAAGCTGCAGGTCAGGACCCACTTGGTGGTTCACGATCTCATGTCAAGTGGGTCGCAGAAAGCTGGGTTCGGCCATCATGTCAACTACAGACCTTACTCTTGCTAGATTCCTTTTGTGAGTGTTAACAGTTGGAATTTTCCAAGTGAGGGTTTTTTTTTTAAAAAAATTGTTTTTAGTTCAGTGCTTTTACATAATATTTTGTCCTCATCTTGCTTTCTGTCAGGGAAGTTTCTGTCATGGTTGTGCAATTGCTGCAGTCCAAGAATGCCAATTTACATTTCAGGAGTGTCATTTTATTATGTTTCAATGACAGTACTACCTGCTTGATGATGTCACGTCTGGCTACGACATCACTTCCAGGTTAATGAAATCACTTCTGGTGGGTCCCGACACAAGTGCCATTCTAAAAAGTGGTTCCCGGTCTAAAAAGTTTGAATACTACTGAAGTGTAGGATACAAAGTGCCCCTAAAGGCAGATATGCTTTGACACAGTAAATGTTTTGAGCAGACCTGGAAATAGGATTGGGGAGGTGGGCTTAACCATTTTGATTCCCTTCTGAAAAACCGAAATGCAGGAAAGTGTGGGAAGGAAAAACTCCTTGCACACTGAATGAATGCAGTGTGATCACAGGGGCTCTCAATCTCTTTTTTTACTGCCAGATCTGGAAATGTTTCTTTTTGTGACAACTTCTGCCTTATGAGCAGAGAGAACTCACCTGATTCCCTTGCGTTTCTCTGTGTGTGGCAGCCAGGAGGCAAGAGGGCTGCAAATCAACTCTGTATTTTAATTCTTCTCAAGGCTCTGGTGTGATAAATATGATGAGGATCGAAAGTAAATAAATATTTGCAGAGCCTTGGTCTCAGTCAAATAGCTCCCCACGCCCCGAACGCTCAAGACTGTGCTATGACAATTACTGCACTTCATCTTTGAGTATGTACGCAATTTATGGAACAGCTTCTTGAGCAGCCTTGAAGAGCCTGAACTATCTTAGCATTCCCCAATTAGATTAACAATGAGGGCGCCTCTCTGAACTTGTTCTCGCAACTCTGTTGAACTGCCCTTTGTGATCTGAAGCAGTCCCATCACGTTGAAAGCACCACTTGGGAAAGAACCATGTGATGTTCAGAATTTCTACGCTCGCGTTCCTTCTTCGATGTATCGTCTAAGATCAGATATTTTCATTAGACCACTCGATACTGAAGAGTCGCGCTCTGGTTAGGAAGGAACGCTTTAAAATCTCTCTCTCAGTGGTTCAGAACTGAAAGCCGCTATAAAGGAAGATAAAGCCAGTATTTTCTTATTTAGCCTCGTCTGCTGAGCCATTGAGTTGTTTCCTGACGCTTGTAAATGCTGTTTTATGAGCATCAATATGTTGCCGTGTGTAGTTGATGTTTTGGTGAGTTTCCATAACTGATGATGCTGTCTGTGACAGTGGACCTCTGCGAGGGACAAAAGCAATATTTGGATGCCTATTAGAGATGATCCATGTTGTATGTCATGAATCACTCTTGCCAGGTTTGTTCTGTAAATGAAACCTTATTCTCTCTGGGTTCGGTTTTGTCACTTCAGGACACAATTTAAAGCCAGGGCAGCTTAAAAGCACAGCTGCTGGGGAACATCAGGACACCTTTTTTCCCTTTGCAGAGTTATCTGCCCAGGGGCGTTACTGTGGGCAGTAATGACACCATAGTTTCTAACAAATAGCAAATAAATAGTGCCGACCATCAAATCACACCCAAATTACCTGATTTTTTTAAATGGACAGTGAGCAGAACTTTTCAGAATGCAAACTTCTCTTCCTCAAACTGGAATCCTAGAGTTATTTGCTGACTTTGAAAATGTAGGCAATGATGCTTGCCTGCAATATGCTTAGAGTAATATGAAAAGCAGATCAATGAAGCCAGAGATGATATATACATATTTATGAGGTCAGTTGCCTGTTGTTGCACTGGGCTGGAATGGTAGTTGCAAAAGGATGTTCTTTATCTATTTTAGTGGTAATGATCTGACAAAACCTGATAGATGATTTGTTTTAGAACTAAATCCATTGCCATCCCCATCCCACCCTAACCCACCCCAATTTCTGGTAGCTGAGACACCATTTTTTTTTCTTTCTGAACAAGATCAGCAAATGCATTCTGCTCTTAGAAAGGCCTGCTTTTTCAAGAGTATGTACACATATGACTAAGAGCACAAACCTAAACTGGAGTTAGGCCGGCATAAACTAAGCCAGCAATGTTTGGCCAGCACAAGGGCCAGCATAAAGCATGTTTGAGTGCTTGGAGTCAGGGAGGATGGCTCACGTCTGTGTGCTGGCCTCTCTGACTCTGAGAGTTGTCCAAACATACTTTACAGTGGCCCTTGTGCAGAGGCAGATCTAAGGGAGGGCAAAGCTCTAAGTTTTGCAAGAAGCCTTACCTTGCAGTGGAAATCACTCCTCTCCTGCACTGTTCTAGCCAATCCTCACAGGGAAAAGCAACATCTTGGCGTTGCTTACTGACTACAGCAGCAAGGGAGAGGAGGGATTTACATGACAGGGTAAGGCTTCTTGCAACACTTAGAGCTTTGCCCTCCCTGTAGATCCGCCTCTGCCCTTGTGCTAACCAAACTTTGTTGGCTTAGCTTCTGCCGGACCTAACTCAGTTCAGGATTGCACCCTGAGACTGCTGTGAATCTTTTGTACCAGTGGTTCTCAAACTGGGGCCCATATTTTAGAACAATAATCTGTTTGGGGCGAACTGAAAGTGATGTCTTGGCCAGAAGTGCCATCATTGTGATGCCAATGCCTGCTGCTTTCCTGAGAATACAGCAGTAAGCTGGGTTATTTCTCAGCCATTTTCCAGTAGCAAAGTGAATCAGAAAGAAAAAAAGCCTGTTCACAAACTTGACACAAGCAAAACAAACACACAACCCTCCCCCTTTCCCAAGTCCTGTCTTCCCATATTTTCAATATGGCTGCTGTACATGTTACGCAACCCCCCTGAAATTGGCTTGCGACCCACTTGTGAGTCCTGACCCGCAGTTTGGAAACCACTGCTTTATACTCTTCCTTTCTAATCCTGTAATAGTATTTTTTTTAAAGTGCTGGTACTATTATCTGTAATTTTCCAGCTCTGTTTACCTACATACCGGTATGGTTTGACATCACATTTTAATAGCAGTGGAATGGAGGCAGGAATTATAAGGTAGCCACTAGATGTTTTATCCTTTTCAAAACCTGTAATGATACAATCTGACCTGTTTTAAATCCATGTTGTTAGGCTGGCCAACTAATAATTTTCAGGCTTTAAGTTACTCCTTGCAAAATTTGTTCTGAAGCCTGCAACTGTTTGTACAGATATTTGATGGCTAAACAGTTTTAGCTGGAGCTGTTGCAAAGGAAAATCTGGAGTTTCTGCGCTTTAAGCTTGAACAGTATCAGATCTGTTTGTTTGTTTTTGTTAGTTCTTCACATTAATGCTATGCCAAAAGATCTGTCTCTGCTGGAAACAGTATATTAGAAACTGTGACTTGTAGAACACATATTTCCTGATGGAATCATCTGCCATCTTGGCATGGACAACAGTGGAGTATTTCTGTCCGAGTATTTCTTTGTAGAAAACTTTGAACTCCGACTTTACAAACAGTGAGACAACAAAGGAAGCAGAGGATCATTCCAAGTGAACTAAACAGCAGTTGTATGAAAAGCCAAACAAACCATGCAATATTCACTGACAATGTTTGAAATTGGGAGTCCTGATTTTCATTTCCCAAGTTCTACTCTATTTATGCCACAGCCTCTAGCCGAGTTACCCCAGGGAAAGTTGGGCTGTGTCAGGAAGAGCTTAATTTTGACCTTGGGCCTTTGCAAAACTTCCTGCATCTTTCAGTTTTCCATGTACACCACCCTCATACCCTCCAATGTCTCCTGCTCCTTCTATCAACTTTGTCTTTTCTTCCATATGCTGTTCCCAAAACACCAGTATGACACCTCCTCTCAAATTGGCTTCACATATCTTTTCAAAACTCACCTTTAATGAAACCTTTGGCAGAATCCCTGGTCCCCCATGCCGTAGCTGAAATAATAGCATATTCAAATTGCATGTTTGCCTCACCCTCCCGTTCATCTGTTGTCTCCCCTGTAGTTAATTTTAGATGAACTACTCCTTGGGGAAGGAACCGGTCTTCTTATACTTCTTATAAGGGGTCATATCTATGGATGTACTATGTAAATAGTAAATAAATAAATGCTCTGAAATCCATTGGGTTATCCTAATGCTGAACCTTCTGGCTTGACTTAATTATATGTGTAATCAGCAAACATGATATCATTTAGCTGGAACTGCAGGCTGATTTTTATGAATGGATGGCCAAACTGCTGACACTTGGGAAACAAAGAACAGCAGCAACACAGCACCCATTGATAAAATTATTGTTTGATTTGTTTGCTGGCTATATTTTAATGCAGGTATGACCATCCCATGGTCATGTGGATCACTTAGGAACTTCTTTTCTCAAGTTTATTGTGGCCCTTGATCAAATGTATCAGTAACAAAAATGCATTCTTTCTTTTATTATCTTTTTTTCTGTTAATTTAGCTTCTTAGCTTTTCATGTCTGACACCCACTTAAATATCCAAAAGAGAAAGATGTAGGTTTCATTTGATCTGTAGACTTTGGCATTCCTTCTCTATCCCTATTATTCATCCAAATGTACTGTTAGTTGTTGATGATGATGATGATGATGATTGATGATGAAAAATAAAAATCTCAAAACGGGGGGAAGTAATCTCAATGTAGCACAAAACAACTGCTACTAATTGTACACAGATTGTTCTTTCCTAAAAATGAGCACAAATACAGTCATTCACATGGAAATGTGCACTATGTATGATGTGTGTGCTGTCTGTTGCAGACCTCTAAAAGAGGTCTGTTGCAGTTAATAGTCAAGACACTGTAAGGTTTATTAAGAATTCCAGCATGGAACTTGCTAGAAAAATGTGAAGTGCAATGGCTATTCCCAATATTTTCTTCTTCTTCTCCCCTTTAACATAATAAAGGTGTGATTTGGCAACCTTGTCTTCTTTACAACATCCATAACATTTGGGCTGTTTGCAGCCCAACCATATTTCTGTTGTTTGAACAAGGAGCCCTTCCGCCTTCCGCTAGCCATCCTATTTGTCTGAAACAAACTCAACCAAGCCAGACATGTAATCAATTGCTAGCCATTTTGCCTTGTGTGTTTGTGGGGGTTCTCTGATCTGTTTTATAGCACAATAACTCAGCACGCAAACATGTTACTATTTGTGAACTTTAGCTTTCTGTTAATATGATTGAAGCTAGTGGAAATGGCAATTGTCAAGGCCATTTAACAGAGACCCTGTAAAACGCACTACTCCCCAGGTAGTAAAATCATTTCAGAAGGCACATTCTTCAAATCTGAGCTTTGTGCAGTAACATCATATTGCTCCATGGCCTTTTAAATGCCTTCTATTCCTGGGGGGGGGGGGGATAGGCATTTGGAAGTCTACATCTTAAATAACCAGGAGCCGGATCTGAATATATTGTATTCTAGGACACAAAAAATCACAGTGATAGTGGTCCAGATGGATGGCTAAATGACCATTTCTTTAGCTGAAGTTGAGATATATAGTTTATTAGTATAACTGCCACACCATAGAGCAGATAAAGTCAGTCTGGTGTGATAGCTGCATTCTAACCTGGAGTAAATCAAAACAGAGCAAGAACTTGGCAATATCAGCTCATGCAAGTTCGAGAAGTGTAGCTATGTTAGTCTGTTGAAGCAAAGCAAGAAAGAGCTTTGTGGTACCATAAAGACAAATAAATTAACAAGAAGTAGAAAAAAAAATAAATGTAGTAAGGTGCTACAAAAGGTTTTTTGCTAAATGTTGCTTATCTGTTCCAACAAAAGACCCATCTTTGCTTAACTGATTTGAACCACAAAGTGGCAGTGCCATTTGAAAACCTGTAATGTGCAGACAGTGCTTAATTTCTCAAAGGTTGCCCCAGGACATTTACCTGACTTGCTTGATGTTGCCCAGATTTGCTGTGACATCAGAGTAGCAACTCTGACATCAATTGCAAGTGGATAGGTTTATCCATCTCTATCTACAAATTCCCAATACAGGTTGAGTATACCTTATCTAGACTGCTTGGGATGGGAAGGTGTTTGGATTTCCTGCATATGTATAATGAGAAATTCTTTCTCCTGCTCTTTACAGTTATGCATTTGGGCATTTGCTGGCCTTTTTTACAACAGTGTTTGTATAGGCACACACCACGGTGCAGAGAATAAAATTTACAGCTTGTACTTGCACTGCATGTGGGAATGAGCACAAGACCTTCTGGAGTTCACACTACAGAAAGTTTAAAAAAAAGTCTTAGACCAAATTGTCTGTGTTTCAGAATTGTCTGGATTTTGAATGTCCGGATGAGGGATAACCTACCTCTAAATCATCAGAAACAAACAATGCTACCAAGGGAAATAGGACAAGATCCTTTATTACCAAGGGAAATAGGACAAGAGTTAGTCGAGAGGGTAAATGCCTCTGTTTGCCTGAAGATAAGAGCTGAAGATCTGAAGGTCGCCAGTTCAGGACAGCCGGAAGTCTCTGTGAGCGGCAGACCTTGTTAATTGCGACTGATTAACAGCTGAGCTTCGGCTGCCTTGTGTGAGGGGGAGTTGTGCCGAAGTTCAGCTGCTTCTCTGGTGGGAGCAGGGAAGCCGTTTATCAGCCAGCAAGAAGACAAATGGGTGGCCAGAAAGAAGGACTAAATCCAGAAAGATCCATCTGTATGTGTGTCATTCGTGAAAGATAGAACATTTCTGTAAAAATTGTAAAAACGGGTTTCTGAATAAAGTCTGCCTATGTAAACCGCCTTGAGTTATAGTCATTATAGAAATCTGGTGACCTAAGAAAGGCGGTATGTAAATCCAAGTATTATTATTATTATTATTATTATTATTATTATTATTATTATTATTA
>JAJKFI010000009.1:3303603-3362809 GCA_029204185.1 Lerista edwardsae | reverse complement strand
TATTATTATTATTATTATTATTATTATTATTATTATTATTATTATTATTATTATAGTTTAGGAAATATTCTAAGAGGGAAATAATTTCTGCTATATTGACTGTCCTTTATCTGGTATGACAACACAGATAGCTGCTGCTCTTAAGAAACTCTGAAGAATAGGGGAGGTGTGTCATGTTGAAATAGAAATATTCTATTTGGATTAAAGCATTTTGAGCAGCAATCTGATACATAATTCCCCTACATTAAGGGAAAAATAGAGTTCTGAACTATAATTAACTAATTTAGTTCAGAATTCTATTTTTCCCCTAATGTAGGGAATTATATATCAGATTGCTGCTCAAAATGCTGGCATGTCTTCTTGTGCATCATCATTAAATGATGAAACAGTTTAATACTATGGTTCCCAAAGTGGTGGGTCACGACCCACCACCCTGGGAGGCACTGGGCTATGTCCCTTTAAGGAGCAGGGAGAGGGAAAAGGAATCATCAGGATCTCCAGGATCGCGATGCTGCCTTGGCCAGAGGGGCCCAATTTTTACTTACCCCTGGTAGTGGTGTTGTCCAGGGAGGGTGGGGAGCCCAGAGGACAGCCCTGCAGGGCTCCCCAGGCTTTGGAACGTGTTTACAAAACAAATTGCGACCACTTTCTGTTTCACGATTGCAAACCAGAAGTGGGTTGTGATCACATTGTACATGTGTTCCACGACTTGGGGAGCCCTGCAGGGGGCTCCCTGGGGCTCCGCACCCTCCCTGGACTCCACTGCTGCCAGGGATAAGTAAAAATCAAGCCTACCTGGCCAAGGCAGCAGTGTGATCCTGGGGACTGCGCTGCAGCCTTATATCTGTAAGTAGCCCATAGCTATTTACGTGGCTCCCAGTTACCTCCGCTTGGGAACCACTGGCCTAATATGTAAACATATTTCGACCTAAAGAAAACCCTAATGGCCAGGTCTGTCTATCTTGTGGAAAAATGGATCCACTCATATTTCTCAATTAAAATGTTTCAAATGTCAGAGGAAAATGATTAAAGAAATTAAGGAAAATGATTAAAGATTAAAGAAAATGCCTGTGAAATAGCACATGTTTTATTCACAGAGTGATATGAGACATTTTATCGGAACATATGGTTTTTTGTACTCTTCTGAGACACACCCGAAATGTTTGTGCTTTTGATTGCCGTGTGTGAAAAGCATATATCGCAACAATAAAGCTCATACAAAATCAATCTTTGACTTTGTCGAAAGTTATAAATGACTAATTCAGAAGAAACAGATACTGGCTAATGGCATTAAAACTGCACACATTATTTATGATACATGTTGAATATTTTTCCATCTATATTAGTATAGCATGCAGTAATTCTACTGCATATTATCAATTATCAGGAAGCTCCTGACTGCGCTGTAATTTCCATATTGTTGTTTGGAGATTTCTTCCATTCAGTGCCATGCATTTCTTATTTCTCCTGGACCTGTCATTACCTTATCTCAAGACTTCCTGATCTTGTTTACTGGAAACCTATTCCGTTAGTTGAAGGGAGGCTCAAGATAAGCAGATGAAATATCAGCAAGAAAACCAAGAGTATGTAGTTCTGAAGCAAGAAAACTAACCCATATCTGCAACTGCCTCCTGTATGTAGCTATGTTTGCAAGCATAAGGTCATGATTACTAGATTAAATGTACTTAACTGTCCAGACCCTTATAGTGGGATTGTGTGTTTGCTTTTGTTAATGTTAAATCTGGCCATCACATGTGGATTACCATCAAAAGCACTGTGGGGAACTGGTGCACACTACAGAGCTACAAGAGACAGCTCTTGTTTATGTTCTTCCATTATGAATCCAGAGCACGCTTCCAACATTTGAAAGACAATAGGGAAATGTCTGCTTACATACAGCTCTATTTGGAAGATAGGGATATGTATAACTTTACATCCTCTAGATTCTAATGGGACTTAAACTGATATCTAATGGGACTTCACTTTATCTGATTGTTCCCATGCAATAGACAGGCTGGCAGTGGCGTAGCTGGCCCATGTGGACACACAGGCTGCTCCACCGCCCTCCTCCAACCTGTAAGTAATTGCAGTAATGTGATGACATCACTGCAATTACTGCTGGACTGCAGCAGTTCTCAGCTGCCTCTGTGGTAGTCATTCCTGGCATGATTGCTGAGAGTGGGGACAGCATTGCGGCTCCTGGTCTCTCTGCTGCCCAGTACCATGTAGTACTGTAGAAACAGCAGGCTGGCCCATCCATGAGGTCTGGCAAAGTTACAGATTTGAATAGCAGACTGGGGTCGATAGAAAATTGGTGATGGTGCCTCACGCCCTGTGCCTGCCTGTATCCTGACACCTGTCACTTCACTCTGCACTCAGGCCCTTTTCTCTTTTGCTGAGGCTGAGTGAGATGAGATCCCTGATAGCTCACCTCTTCTTCTGGCTCCTCTGTAGCAAACAAGCCATCACATGGCACTGCTGGAGGAGAAACCAGGGGGTCGTGGCGCCTGCAATTCTGTTTTGATTGCTACTCTTCCAGAAGGGTGATTGAAAAAGAATGGTGCCACTGCTTCTCTGAGTGACAGAAGTGTGGCGGTTGGGACGTGCACACGAATGTGCATGCCACATTTTTTTAAAAGGAGGCCACAGAAAACTTGGGAATGTCTTGGGAATGTCTCAGGTTGGAGTGTGCCTGGCTATAGTCAAGCTTTTTTATGCAGCTGTACATGAAATGCAATATTACAATATTTTATATGTAAGTGAAACGCAGTAGGGCTTACTTCTGAATAGATATGCGCAGGGTTGCACTGTTAGATTCTTACTGACTTAGATTGAAATAGCATGTTCGTATCTTGCATAAAACAAAAGAGGACAAAGTGTTTGGACAGCACGATCAATTGACAAATCATATTCAGAATGGTTTCCTGGGTACTTAAAGAAGAGAATTCCCCAAGGCTGTAGGAATTCAATAGGCATCTGTCTCATTGTTTGGTATACACAAGCAGCAGCATGAAATGGTTTATCAAGCTGAGCAACCTGCTGCTTGACTGCCATCATGGCCACCAATGGAGATAATATGTAAGTGCACATCTACAATATAGAGAAATACATATTCTAGGCATGCTATTTTTGTCTAGGCATCGTCTCTGTCTTTTTCTAGCCATAGGCCGTCCATTGAATGTACATACATATTTGAGATGCAAAAACATTTGAGACGGATTGACACTTCCCTATGTGTTAAAATGTCTTTTAAATGTACAGTACCTCCAGATATTTTCTCCAAAAGTCACTAAATATCAGTTTCACCAGAAGGATGTTTGTGATATTACCTCTGTTACATCTGTCTGCATACTATTAACATATACAACTCAAAGCGAATCATGTACAAGAAGGTCGGAATGTAAGCATTTAACTGTGTGCTTAACGGGGAAGCTACACACTCTATAGCAGAACTTTTAAGACCTGTGCCTTCTTGTCATTCTAAAGTGGGATTGGAAAGTCATTTTGCAGGGGAAGAATCAATGAACAGGAAAGGTATGCATTCTCCTTGGAACCTCTGCTTGTGGCCAGTTGGAAGGAGATGATGGAAACAGTCCTGCGTGACAATGTTTACTTGCAAATGCCATCCTGCTTAAGTGTTATCCAACCCCTAAATTCAGGTCATTTCCCACGTTTCCTCTTCTACCCCTTTTCCCTATATTATCATTATTCTATAACCTTTTTTATTTTGATTTTTCCTTATTACCAATGAGGATTATAAATTTATGTAATCCTTTACTTCTGACCGTTTTCTAGAATTCTATTAATTTGTTCATTTTTTTAATATCCAGTCCCTCAGAATCCTAGTATTTGTGAGAATACCTAACTTTCTTAATTTTTTTTAGTTTACTTGATTGAAAAGGCTACAATCCATATGCTATATAACACAAATAAAACAAAGCCACATGCTCCTCTCACATTCAGCTGTTCTGCCCAAAGATAATGGTGTACATCAATTCCTCACCCACAACCTTCCTGTGTTCCTCCCACATCCCACTCTAGTCTCCCCTTTGTTTTGGCCTGTTTGCCAGCAGAATTCTGCTGGTGTCTGTGTGCACTCTGAGCTATGCCAGTGTGGGATTCTGATGTTGCACTAGCATCCACAGACTTTCCGTTGGTAGGTGGACTTCTATGTCAGTGGGGCTGTCATTGCAACCAACATACACAGAGATGAATTGGTGTATCTCAAGAATAGGATTGGACATTCAGTCATGACTCAGTGTAGATGGATTAAGAGCTATGTGTTGGAGGAGCTGTACTAGAAAAAAGTACCATTTGAATTCAGGAAAGGTTTTCAGTTCTGTTTGTTTTAAGCAAGAGAACCCTGGGGTTGTTTTATGTTTTCAAAATATGACATTATGTAATCCTTACTCAGAACTGAGCATCTTTCATTGTCAAAGTCATGGTTTCATTCACTTTTTAAGGGGCTTATTTTGTAGTTGGGTATTGTTTACTTCAAGGACCTTGTGTGACTAAATTTGAGAGAGGAAAGAAACATTCCTTTGATCCCTCCGGAAGATTCCCCCCCCCCCATAAATAGCATTCTCATAGTGAGCTTTTGGAAATCTGGACAGATCATTGTCCCATTTGCTGCTACAACTTTCTGTGATCACCGTCCAGCAAGCATTCTTTAATCTGCTGAGAACAGAACTATCCAAAATTGAAAATGTGCTTCCCAGGTGCTGGGAAGGTCACACAGCCACACCACCGACTGAAATGCAGGAAAAGCCATCCTCAAGAATGGAACATTCAGGGAAGCAGGGAGGCATTTGTTTAAAAAGGCAGTCCCTTTTTTATTTTTTATTTTTTTTCCTTAGGGTAGGGTGGAGTGTAGAAACCAGTGGTATGCGACAGTGTGAGAGATCATGCTGATCCCACAGCCTGTGTTCTGGCCAAATTAGCAAACATAAAGAAGTCTTAAAACAGACTGCAGGGCCATGATTAGAAATCCTGATTTACATAGATATATTTGCTTTAGAGAAGCACAGAACAAACACTTAAATGTTCCTGGAAAAGGTCGATGAAACAAATTCCTGTAACAAACTTTTCATTTGGAGCTGTCCTTGATTGGTGAAGAGACACCTGACAACCTGGCCTGTGTTGGGATATATTCTCTGTCTATGCAGTTGAAAAGACTGAAATGAACCTCTTCAATTCAAATTGCTATAGTCTAGTGCTTTATAGGGGACGTGGTGGCGCAGCGAGTTAATCCGCTGTCACTGGGCTTTCGACCGCAAGGTTGGGAGTTCGAGACTGCGTGACGGAGTGAGCTCCCGTTGCTTGTCCCAGCTCCTGCCAACCTAGCAGTTCGAAAGCACCTAAAATGCAAGTAGATAAATAGGAACCACTTTGGTGGGAAGGTAACGGCGTTCCGTGCGCTACGGCGTAGAATCATGCTGGCCACCATGATCGGACAAAAACGCCGGCTCACAGGCTTTGAAACGGAGATGAGCACCGCCCCCTACAGTCGGTCACGACTAGACCATTCGGTCGTGGGGAAACCTTTACCTTTACCTTTAGTGCTTTATAAAGTAATGTATAGTGTAGGTTTGCATATGGCTAATAAATCCAAAGTCTCTATTGTTGGAACGCCAATAAGCAAGGGCAGGCAACTGCACTACTATTGCATAGGTTGGTTTTTCTGTCTCAGCGCTCCATGCATGTCTTCAGAATGTCCCGTAGGGTTTAAGTAGCTAGCCCTTGTTAAGCAGTGATGACTCTAGAACAGTGGTTCCCAAACTGTGTGTTGGGACCCACCAGTGGGTCACGTGCCAATTTCAGGTGGATGGCAAAAGACCTAGAGCAGCCATATTGAAAATATGGGAAGATGGGGTGCTGAAAAGGGGGAGAGCTGTGTGGTTGTTTTGCTTGTGTCAAGGTTATAAATAGGCTTTTTTTCCTCCTTTCTGATTCACTTTGCTGTTGGAAATGGCTGAGAAATAAATCAACTGATTGCTGCATTCTCAGGAAAGCAGCAGGCTCTGGCATCACAGTAATAGCACTTCTGGCCATGAGATCACTTCTGGTGAGTCCTGGGCAGATTGTCTTAGTGCACTGGTCCCCCCCCCCCAGGGACGCTATTGGCTGGAGCTCTAGAGAAACAACAGCTTTGATACCAGGTGTGTTATCAGCTCCAGAACATCTTCATTCTGTGTTCCTTGTGTTCTGCAAGCTTAGCTAGATTGACCTTATTAGCAAATCACCCAGTGAACAAAGGTCTTGAGAATAGCGTACTGATGAACCGATTCATTTATTTTACACTCTTTCACTGGGATAGCCCTTTCAGGGCAAACATCCTTGCATAAGAAGGGCACGTCGGATTCACATACGGCACAGAAGAGATGGCAGAAACAACAACACACAAAGGAGCCTGATCACTTTCTCTTTCGTTATTTAACAGAATTGCTGGTTATATATAGCCAAATAAATACTGCATAAAATATGCATCTCATCATTTTCTGTACATGTCAGTGAATGGCTGAATTATCTTATATACAATTCTTATATAATGGCTTGCTTATATGAGGCTGGGGTTGATTGAGGATTGTTCAGGAGTATGCATAGCCTCAAAAATAAGTCTAAATATATATTTTTGTACAATATCATTATAGTAGAAACCCCAAATACAATTTGGCACTGGCTTTTTGGTTGAAAGTCAGGATTCCCTTAATTAGCTGAAGCAGGGTAAGATGGACCAGTCAACTTAACCTCCCATGACATTTGCCAACATTCCTATGTTTGTTTCTTTTATTTCTGTGTAGTTAGATTTTGCATGCCCTCACACATGTTGTATAGTTAGCTATTTAAGTTTTTCTCCAGCTGAAATAAATTTGCAAGCTATCCTTTGACATTCATCCATTTTTTTTTACGTTCTTCCATGCTCTGGACCCCTAACCAGAGGAAAGTGCAAGGTATTGCTGTATTAGGAAAAGGTCATAGTACTGGTGAAGTTTGCTGTGGTAGGGTAGTTGAAATATACATGCATGAAGCATAGGGCAGGGCAAGAGGGAGGAGACATCCGTTTGACCTACCTACAGCCCCATGCACTAATGATGATGATGATGATGATGATGATAAATAATAAAAACGATCCGAAGTAGTTCCAGTTGTCATCGGGGCACTTGGATCTATTTCAAAAGATTTACAAAAACATCTAGAAACTTTGAAGATCAATGATATAAGAATGCCTGACCTACAAAAATCTACGCTGTTGGGAACATCATGCATCTTACGCAGATATTTGGACAATTCTTAGCTCTTGGTTAGAGCTTGAATTGCCAATAAAAAGACCAGTCTGTGATATTTGTGATCTTTTTATCATTTTGACTGTGTATATGTGAATGAATGAATGAATGAATATAAATAAATAAATACGGTTACTTGATTTTTGACATTCATACTGCACCATTCCTCCAAGGAACTCAGGGTGGTGAATTTTTATATCCTCACAACAGTTCGATGAGATGGATTAAATTGAGAGAGAGTGACTGGCCCATGATCACCCTGTGAGATTAATGTCTGAGCAGAGAATTGAGTCCAGGTCAAACCTTCTGGCTTGGGCCCAACACTCTAATCACTACACCATGTTGGAACTACCTGCCTGCCTGCCTGCCTAAGTTGCAGCCACTACTGATCATGTTCCAACAGACCTTGGGTAAAACACTGCACCAAGGCCTCTCCAAAGCATGGTGCAGGCATTTGGGAGCAGACAGCAGAAGGTCTTCTTATCAGATCTGATGCTGAATGGGGAGAGGAATATGGCACTGGGAAGTTCAGAGGGTCAGGTCAGCCAGGTGGACTTCTGATGGGTGTGGGTCCTTGGACGTGGGTCTCAACCAACCAACCAACCAACCAACCAACCAACCAACCAATCAATCAATCAATCAATCAGTATTTATAGACCGCTTTTCAACAAAAGTTCACAAAGCGGTTTACAAGCAAATAGTGATAATAAAGTTAAATGCTTCCCTGTCCCAAAAGGGCTCACAATCAAAAAAATGCAGAACACCCCCTAGCAGCAGCCACTAGACAAGACACTGCACAGAGGTGTAGAGGGACAGTTACTCTCCCCCGTTAAGTATGAGGACACCACTTGAAAAAGTGCCTCTTGCTCAGTTAGTGGGGGATGATAGTCAGCCTATGTGCCCCCGATGCAGCTTTACTTTTGTTTATTTGAATTGGAGAGTGAGTATCCAGCACAGATATTGCACTTAAACTGTGCTTTCATTGCTGTTAGTGTATGCTATAACAGTGATGGTTTGCTGTGGCCATTTATGCTGGGGAATATTTAAAATGTAATTGTCTCTCCTAGTAAGCATTTTTGCACAGCAGGGACCACACACTGCAAATGAATGTACTTCCACTTTGGGTTGGCCACTTCTCACGGCAGGATGCAAATTTCTGCAAAGGTGTGTAAACTACTATTTTAATTAGGCCCTTTTATTGCCTTGATTATTGGGGGTTTTTTGGGGGGTGGTGGTATAAAAATACATAATACAATCCTCAGGAAAGAAAGGTGATCTATTTTGGCTCTTCACATCATGTAATTTTTAATAAACCTCCAATTTATGTTTATTGAACAAAACAAAAATCGCATACCTGAGAAATGCAGCTGTTTCTAATTTAAGACTTTATTGCCCACCGCAGTTGCAATAATGGATTTGCTTCATCGGTACTAATGAGGTTTTAGGGAGCCACAGAAGGTAACAGCATGATGATAATGACTAACTTTTTTGGTTAAAGTTATTTCAAGGTGGCTCACATTGTTCCCAGCATCATTCAGTTGAGTTCCTGAACTTGCCAGCCCCAAACCTCCCAGTGCTTGAAGCAGCATGTCAAATGCATGCTGGCTTCACCACCCTACTACCCCTTCTCTGGAATTTGTAAAGGAATAGGGTAATGGAATGGAAGAGGAAATGAGGAGCAGAAGAGAATGGTTGGCTAGAGTGCCAAAACTCTCCTCTTCTCCACACTTCCTCTCCAGTAGGATTCTCCTCTTCCTTTCAAAGTACCAAGGAGCAGGAACTATTGAAACAGGTGCCTTTTCCAAAATTGCTGCCTGAGGTGACCTCCTCAGGTGGTCTAATGGATGGACTAGCCCTCTATACATCTGCACAGTATTATGATCTTCAGTTTATTCTCAAAGATTACATTTTAAACTGTTGTATCTTTTAGAGTACCACCCTAATTTCTAATCAGTTCCATGGAGAACATACTTCCAGGTACATATGTTTTTGCAGCTTGAGTTGATCCAAGGATGCCCTTGGGCCAACACAAGCTGCTTACATCGACCCTGCTCTGTCATGAATGTCCCCTTGCCCTGTGGAGGCTCAAGCGGCCACCCATCCTGCACTGGATACAGCACAGGCCAGCCGGTCTACCTGTTCCAGCACAGGTAAGGATTGTGCTTTAAAGTTCCTTTCTTTCCTGCTCATTTAGGGTGCAATCCTAACACGGAGTTAGACCGAGTTAGACCGGTATGGTTAGGCCAGCAAAGCTTAGCCAGCACAAGGGCCACCGTAAAGTGTATTTGCAAAAGGGAGGATTGCCTGATTTGATTTCCTTGCAGTCCAGGGGACTCTCAAGAGTCGCACATTATTCAATACACATAGAGAACGTTTGAGTGCTCCCATGAAGCATTTTGCAAATGCTAGGCATTCACTCTGCTGTATGTATTTCTATTCCACAACGTTTGCTTTAGTGGAACTCCCATTGGTAAAGTTAGTCATGATAATCTTTCATTCCATGGAAAAGATCATTGTTAACTCCTGTATGACAATCTTGTTTTAATGCTTTCAATGGCTGAAGGGCCAGGATATGCCTCTGCATTGTGTGCCCTGAAATGACCTTTCAAAGAGCTGAAAGGCAGCCTGTACAACACTGGCTATCTACAAAGAGCTGTGTGTCAGTGGTACATGCCTAATTTTAGAACGCGTAAAGCGATATCTTGTGTTCTCGTGGGCATTTCCCAGCCTCTAATATAAAGCACACGAAGACTTTCGAATGCCCTTTCAGCAAAGCCTATTTTCTCCTTTGACACTTAGAGGGTTTCCCTTAGACCAGTGGAGTTTCCCTTAGAAGACCAATGGATCCCAAACATTTTAGCACCAGGACCCACTTTTTTAGAATGACAATCTATTGGGACCCTCTAGAATTGATGTCATTAATCTGGAAGTGATGTCATGGCCATACGTGACTTTATCATGCAGGAAAATTTCTAACACCTCCATGCAACGAAGTCAAATCAAATTTAGAGCATAATCCTAACCTACACTGGATTGCTGTATCCAACGTACGTTGGGACTGCACTGGAGTCTCCACGGGGCAAGGGGATGTTCACCCCCTTATCCCGGGCTAGGCGTCAGCCGCCCCAGTGTGGCTGCTCGGATCTGCACCTGCAAGTTTGAGCACGCCGCTGCTGCCCAAATCAGGACTGCGGCAGATGCGGCCTAACGGCCCATCCAAACTCCACCCCTTCTCTAGGCTGCCATGCCCATCAGCACATCTTCTCCCCACCCCGTTCCATCCTCCCCCCCGCCTCCACCCCCAGAATAGCTTCTGTTCCAGCTGAACTCAGACAGCGCAGGAGCGGCGTACCGGGCACCCACTCTGGCACTGCAGCGTTGACGCAAGTGCCTGTGTCGGTGCTGCACACTTTGAGCTGGCGGGAATGTGCTTTATGGCATGTTTGCGACAGTGCTCAGCTGGTGCAAGTAGCTTGTGCCATCTGAAGGGGGGGTTAAGATGGTGCCCTAAGTAAATTAAGTAAAGTTTACAATAAGTAGACGTTTTTAAAATATTTAAAATAAAGAAACCCCTCATCATCCCAAGTGGTTTCCCTCAGAGGTCATTCTTATTGGGGGTGGGCGGAATGGGAGTGGGGAAGGGGCGGGTGAAACACAGCAAGGAAAGAGTTATGACCGCCTGAAAAGTCTTTAGAGCCCTGGTCTACTGGGCTTCTTGGTATGGAGCCCAGGTCTACCCACCCAGTCGGCCTTGCCTCCATCTTGCCTCCATCAGCCTTGCTCTCCACAAGGTCAATTGTGGTCCCAAGAAATGTCCTGGCTCCCTCCTTTAGCTGCCTGGCCCCCTTTTGACCTCGGGTCCAAGTACAATTAACCCCCTGCACCCCCCTCTCATATGCTCTGGTATAGATATCATGCCTGAATATATGAACTTCCACATGCAAAGCATGTATTCAGCCAGTGAACCTCTGTGAACATTTACTACATGAGCAATTTATTTGAGGAATACCTTCTACTTTAATGTGATAGGAAGGAATATCTTGAAGTTTCCTCCGGAGATCAATATGGAGCAAGATGGGGGGAAAAGTAGAGAATGTTGTAAGCATAACTCTCACTCTCTCTTTTTTTCCTTCTGCTTAAATTAATGATGTTCTTCTGTCCTGACTTGAAGCAAACATGAGGCCAAGTACACAAAACAATGCAATTTCCATTTATCAATTCCCATTAAAGCGTCCTGATTGGGTTTGTCAAGTAGGTATGCTCTAATCAAACATAATGACATTTTGAATGAACTGGTAAGTGCTGTGGAAATTTTCATATTGGCTCACTGGACAGAGAAAAAGGCCTTACATCCTTCGAACATTAAAAAAAAATCAACAAGGAGAAGAAGTAAAAAAACAACCCTCGCTCTCTGTCAGTATCTGTTTGTTATTGTGGAACATGACAGTTATCTGAGGAAAAACAGCAGGATTTAATCTGACAGCCCAGTCAGGGAAGAGTGCCACCAATCTAATTATCCAGTAATCTAGTCAGAATGGGAGTAATTCTGGGCCTTTCTCAGACTGCTAATCACATTTCCTGTGCATTAGAAGCCACACATGCTGGGCTTTTAAGGATGAGTTTTTTGCCCAGAGTAGTCCCAGGTAAACACAGAAGGAACATCATTTTTTAAAGAGATGATAAAGTGTATCTGTTAGAACTTGTTTGTTTTTCCACTCATCCCTTTCATCAGCAATATCTTTCAAGTTTTCCCCTAGTAATTAGCTATAAAAGCCTTTAAGATTTCCTTTCCCCCCAGTTATTTGAGTATTCTCAGTGTAACTGATATGAGTGGTGTGAAAGGAACACTCTCCTTTTGGAATCATATCTCTTGTTGCTTCTCCAATGGAGAAAGCAGAACTGGAAATATTGTGTGCAGGTCCAACCTTTTTATACACTGATTTTTAATCCACGGATTAGATTTAACACTGCAGATAAGAATGACCTTGCCAGTCCCTGGAGAAAGTTAAAAAAATATCCCTTGACAATCCCCATTCTAAAAAATTGCTTTTCTAGGGAATCAGACTAATAACCTGGTATTTTGCAACTTGCTCCAAGAAAAGTGACTGCCTCCTTTCACTCCAGCTCACTGAACAATGGAATGCAGAAGTGTTAACCACATTCTGTTCTTCAGCGAGCAAGGGCTAGGAGAGGAAGTTGCTTTTCTCAAAGTGAGCTGCAAAATAGTAGTTCTGATGAACTGCCTGACTCACCTGTGCTTTGTTTTGTTATAACTGCTTTTATTCTACACTTCTTTGTATCAGCAGAACTAAACCAAGATATGTTTATGTATAAATACTAATCAGGTGGTGATTGTTGTCAATTGTGAAGCCTATTGTGCATCCAGGAATTGGTGATATTTCCATTCCAGTGGTAGCCCCATGTGTCAATGTTTTCAAGTATCTGCTGACGTCAAGGGAGTGACTATTTGTAGGGCATGTTAATGGTGGGGGATGTGGTAGAAAAAAGGTTATATGTGGGAAAAACCATCACATGATAATGTTTGAAATTTTGTTGATGATGATGATAATTGATCATTGCCTTGACATGTAGTGCACAGTTTGGCATAATTGTTGGTGATCACTTGAAATTGTCTGCTGTGTAAATACATTCTTGGAATGCACCTCAATAGTTTCTTTTGTCCACACATGTAGCATGGAAAAACTAAACTAGACTCGTTAAGGTTGGAGTATCTTGCCATTGGGAGTGGGGACTGAGTTATGATCTTCTGATCATTTTGTGATTTTATGATTTCCATTGGGAATAGAGAGGATAGATCTCTTCTAGAAGCACCTACTTAAAATAATTGGAACCTCATTAGAGAGCTTCAAGTTATCAAAACAATGGTTAAAGAGGTGTTGAAAATGTGATGATTACCTTACATACTTGCAGTGTACTCTTATAGTTGGAATAAGGGCTCTTATCTCCTTTGATAATAGTAAAGGATACTAGGGCGCTTATCTCTGCCCTAGTTAAGGTGCTGCTGTTTTCCTGCATCCCATTCCTTCTCCTCTAAAGCAGTGGTTCTCAAATGTTTTATCACCAGGACCCACTTTTTAGAATGGCAATCTGTTTGGGACTCACCAAAAGTGATGGCATGGCTGGAAGTGCCGTTATTCTGATACCAGAACATGCTGCTTTCCTGAGAATGCAGCAATACGTTGAGCTATTTCTCAGCCATTTTCCAACAGCAAAGTGAATCAGAAAGGGAAAAAGCCAATTTACAACCTTGACACAAGCAGAACAACCCCACAGCCCTCCAATCTTTCCAGCATCCCACCTTTCCATATTTTCAATATGGCTACTCCAAGTACGTTGCCACCCACCTGAAATTGGCTCGCGACCCACTGGTGGGTCCTGACCCACAGTTTGGGAACCAGTGCTCTAGAGGATCCTAGCCTCGAGAGAAGAAAGAACTGGGCATGTGAATCCAGCAGCACCCCACCCCCTGGGTAGAACCCAGGAGTGCTTGCCTTGCGCACCCTATTCCTCCTCCTATGGCAGTACATGCCTCCTGAAGGCAGTCACTTCTAGGTGTTTCCCAGAGAGGCTGCTGGATTTCCCCAGAGAAGGAGGCCAGCCCCCCCCCCCAGGAGACAGAACTGGAAACACAAATCTGCCAGTGCCCAACCTTCTGGGGAGAACTCAAAAGTGATGTCATGATGTCATGTGACATCATGATGTCATTGCCCAGGGCGCTAGAGCAATACATCATGCCTCTTTGAGTGTGAGCATTTGTACGTTCTGCAGAAAACATCATCTTCAGTGCTTTTCAAGTCTCATTTATTTGCCATGTATAAGAAGATTTGTATGACCACCATGCCTTGCTTCTTTCTTCCCCCTATGGTGACCTAGTGCCTTTTCTCACTTAGTTGACTTAAATAAAAACTTGCAAGTTTGCACATCACATTTACTGCCGTATGCCGTGTTCTTAGCAAATGACCCAGTCCTCCAACATTCTCCTACTATGATTTTCAGTAATATAGAATGGGGTGAACTGGGGTTACACATTTGAACGTCTACATTTATCTCCCTGTTTCTAACAAAATAATGCATGATTAATATCTCTGAATGGAAGACTTATAGCAGTGGTAGAACATGGGCTTTGCATGGCTAGTGTTCTAGGTGAAGTGCTCAGCATCCCTGTCCAGAAGGCCCTTGGGTGGCTGTGCTAGAAGGGACATGCCTGGCACTTTGGAAAGCTACTATCAGTAAGAGGAGATGATGATGATGATGATGATGATGATAATAATTGGTATTTATATACCACCTTTCTTGGTCATCAGATTGCTCCTTTGACTTTAATTCAAGGCGGTTTACATAGGCAGGCATTTTCTAAACCGCAAGGGTTTTTACAAATCACAAACAAAGTTCTAATCTTTCAAGAACAACTACATGCAGATGACACTTTCATCGTCCAGTCCTTCTTTCTCGCCACATAATTGCCTTCCACCAGCTGATAATCTGCTCCTTTGCTCTCACCAAAGAGCAGCTGGCCGTCTAGCACAACTCCCCCTCTCACAGGCAGTTCAGACAGCTCAGATCTAATGAGCCGCATTCTCGAGGTCTGCCGCACACGGAAGCTTCCGGTGGTTTCAAACTAGCAACCTTCAGATCTTATCTTCGGGCAATTACTGCAGCTTAAACCCTCTCAACCAGACCTTCTGCCCAGGTCTGTTGTAGTAGTTAGTTGTAGAATAGGTGGATAGTTGTAGAATAGGTGGATCAGTGGGTCTGGCTCAGGATAAGGCAGCTTCGGATGTTTTATTAAGAGGAACAAATCTGCGTTAAGAAAGCATCCATAGTCTGCGGCTCCCTTTGCATACGGTAGCAAAGCTTTGCCTATGCATGTGAGGTGGTGGGTGAAGTGAATGACACATTGAAAACAAACTCGCTAATGATTAGTGCAAGCCTGCCTTGTTGTCTGCAGGCCAATTGTCAAGAAGTGTGACATATCTATGGTGTAGCGCTGATGTTGGTAAGAGTTGGGGAAAAGCATTTAGTGTGTGACAAAATTCAGATTTTTTTTTAAAAAAAGAAACAGTGCTCAGGGCATGATTTGACTGCGTGCTAGCAATATGACAGCCACATTTATCCTGCCTGTCATTTCCCCCCTCCCTCATTTTGTTGTCAGGCCATGAGGGAAATTATTTAATAATTCCATCCTCAAATGCATAACTTCCTGAAATGATACTCTGAAATATCCAGTTTATGTTGTAAGTGTGAGAGAAAAATGCTGATCCGGGATGTTTTAACAATTTTTGTGCTGGGATAGCAAAACCTGCAGACAGTCATTTTAAAAATGAAGCTACCACCATCACTACTAATACCCAAAAATGTATTTTTAAAATGTTGGCAAACATTCTTGTCAGTTTCAGGGTAACCGTGTTTCAGGCTTGTTTCATTCCAGCACTTGAAGAAACATATAATGAAACATTTGCGTGTTTAAAACCATGCTTGAAAAGGCAGTTTCTTCAAGGAATTCATTTTATCATGTGTTTTTTTTAATGGTAATGTGCAACATAGAGTCTCAACACTGAGAAGCACCTGTGCTGAAATATAATTTGGCCTCCAGTGACCATGACATCCCTATTCCAGAAACAGGCGGATTTTTTTTTAAAAAAAGATGTATTTATTTGCTTGCTTGCTTGCTTGCAATATTTCTATCCTACCTGACCATCAGACAGCCTCAAAGAAGCTTACAATAAAGCTAAAAGCATCACAGATAAAATTGGGGCTTGCCCCAGGGCACTTGCTGGCCCCAATGTGGGGCACTTGCACACACCCTAACCCTGTCCCCCAGCAGGCAGCTGCAGGAAATAGTTGAGGGAGACATGATTTATTCACCAACTACTTCCAGAAGGCCTATTTCACTTATTAGTTTTGCCCCAAGTTTGGATTGTGCCCTCAATCTTTTTGAAATTTTTTTTTTGGACTTTACAAACAGCCCAAACTTCCACCCCTCCCAACCTCCATCATATATGAAGATTCCAGCCTGTGTGTGTGTGTGTGTGTGTGTGTGTGTGTGTGTGTGTGAGTGAGTGAGTGAATGAGAGAGAGAGAGAGAGAGAGAGAGAGCATACACATTGAAAACCATGAGTCAGCTACCATTTTTGTGAGCGATCGTCCTGAGCAGGAAAGACCCGCCAACTGCATATTAAGCTCCCAAGGTCATTCCCCTGGTTTGTATGAATGCTTTTAAATTTCTGAATTGATCTTGATGCGTTCTGTTGCTGGGTGACTCAGCTGTTAAAATTAATATCTGCTGAATGAGCAGTGCTTTATAGACGTTTCACTTCTGCCTTGCTCATTCTTTGCCACAGTGTCTGATGGTGGCAGAGGAATTTTCCCGGTGACAAGAGGGCCTTTGTAAAGGAGGAAAGATAAAGAACTTTAACTGGTGTATATGCATTATCAGAGTGCCTCTCTGTATAAAGAAACAGCCCTGTGTTGAACTCTGGGAAGGAATGATAATAGGGTCCTCATATACCAGGCCTCCCATTTTTTCTGTTATCAGATTTTTTTTTTTAAAGTGTTTATTCTGAGTCTCCTTTTAAATGGCATTTGTAACTGAGATAGATTAAGCTCTGTATTGCTGCAGAAATTCTATCTATTTTCTTGGCAGGTATAAATGTTTGAGGTTGGATTCTAAAATATTTGCGTTTCATCAGATAATCATTTCTACAAGCACTTCTAGAGTGCATTTCCTATATATACACATTGCAAAGATTGTCTTGCTAAATGCCACTTTCAAGCCATAAATAACTGCATTCAAAGTACCATCACTGTGTCTTTTGAATATTCAAGTATCCTGCCTTTTTTAGAATACCAATTTAAGGCATCCATTCTGCCAGTATTTATGTATTTGAGGGCCCAATCCTATGGGCATTCAATCAGCGGAGGCCTCTCTCTGTCAATTCTGCACGTGCAGCAATGATATGCTCAACAGAGCTGCCAGTTCAAATGGATGGTGACCAGTGGTGTCATTCTATAATGAAGTGCCGGAACGGTGGGCGGGACTTACCGCGTGATTGGCTGCGCGGTTCTGATGCGTCGCCACCGTTCCGAGCCCCGCGCGGGCACCCCTGGCTTCGGAGGGGGTGCCCGCTTGTCTGGGTGGCGCGCTGGGTGCTGCGGAGAGCCGCGGAGGGGCGCGCCACCCGGAAGAAGCCCTCCGCGGTGGAACAGCAGGCGGCGACGCGTCGCAGGGCCCCTGTCAATCAAGGGGTAAGTCCCGCCTGCGTTCCGGCACTTCATTATAGAATGACACCACTGATGGTGACTGCATGCATGTGTCACTGGAGTGCCCAGCCACCCCCAGAGGAGGTATCTTGGCAGCAGGGATGCTGGAAGTGGGCTGGAAGGGGAGTGACAGGGCAATTTGGGGGAGGAATTGGGAACATATTGGGGTGATGGAGTGGATCTGGCGGCAGTTGAGTGTCATGGATCTTATCCCTCATTTTCTGTCCCACCCAGCTTCCTGGATCATCTTGGACTTTCACTAGCTATATAGCTGTGGTAGGTCCAAGGAGACTCATAAAGCCATTGGAAGCCAATACAGACATAAGGGGAAAATATTTCCTCTCTCAGTTACCTCTTGCCAACCTCCTGATCATTCCCACTTATCTTAGCATGCAGAACATGCCTCCACATTACAGTGTGGTAGTGTGTCTTACTAGTCTATTAATGTGTTAATTAGAGATTAATGAGTTAAAAAGAGAAACATGGTCAAGGGTTTAATATATACAATATAATAAAAAAGACATGTCAAAATTCTACTGTAGATACTCAAGTATAAGGCAATCTCACAAATAGGTTGAAGGCTGGTATTCAGCCAAAAATCATGGAATTTTCTATGGTCCTCAGATAGGTCAGGGGATAAAACTTAGGGGGTATCCGATTATAATTTTGATTGATTTTACCCTCCCTTGTTTCTCCCACACTGAGAAGGTCAGGAGTCAATCACTGCAGCGAGGGGAGAGTGAGGGAAATGGTGCTTATGAAGAGGAGCATAAAACACTTCCCAAATAATGGCATAAGGCAGATAGCATTGAACTGATATGTGGGTGGGAGGAACCAGATTCAAACTGCAGGAAAACAAACCACACGTTTAAAAGACACACCACAGCATAGCAACTTCAGAAAGGATTGGAAGTTAAGGAAACAGCATGCTCAGAAAGCAGCTCTGACCAATATAAACAATGAAACGGACATCAAAAGACAGCTCTCTGCAAAGCTTGGAAACTCTGCAAGCATAAAAGATGGTCTGCAATATCTTTATCAAAAGTTATGGCCAAAAAACCAACCCCCGGCCCTTCTTGTTATCTGAATGAGCAGAAAGTGAAGCTAGTGGGCGGGGTTAGCGGTGACGTAAATACACCCAAAACAATCCTCATTCCAATTATTTCAAATGGGTTTTCGCATGATGTTTCGGACTTATTTGTTTACTCCTGAAGTAAAAACTCACGAAAATAACAACGTGTGATCGTGGACAAACATCAGTGGTAACCATATTATGAGTTAATATGCAATTCCAAGGTTTAATTCCGCAGAATTATATTACTGAACATACCGGACGAAATGCCGCTTGCTGCCTATGTAAACTCGGATTGCACTGCTTTGACAGGCTTATTTTTTGAAATCTACACAACCAAAAATAAAGTGTGAACGGGAAGGAAAGAAAAAAAGGGGAGGGTGGGCAAAAATTAGATAAATATGTAGGAAAATTACATTAAAATCTCTCAATGTATAACACAAGCAGTTGTCAATAGGAGAGTAGTTCTTTTTCATTTCTAGGCTATTAAGTGTATTTTTTTAAACTTCTACACTCACCCCCCCCCCCCGCATAAAACAAATTCTGTTAATGTGCAGAATTTCAAAAATATTACCGTAGAAAATGGAAGGCGGGGAAAAAATTTGTAAACGGGAAGGGGGAAAAAAGGAGGGGGGAATTATTTTTATTTTTATTTTTATTCTTCATATCTACTTCAGTTTGTGAAGGGCTGCATACTTTATGAAGTAATATTTTTCTGTAGCAACAAATCACAATGATTTTAAGTACCTGTGCAAAGTAATCCCATTTTTCGTACAGTGATTCGCGCACCCGTATGCAGAACACGCAGGCATGATTAAAGACGTTGAGATTAACTTTACCACACAGGCAGGGAGATTTTGATTCGTGACGCCGCGGCGGCAATCCTCCTTCATGGCAATGATCTGAACTTACACCCATGGCTTCAAGTCTGTGACGTCATGGCTCCTCCAGTGAAATATAATACCTCCATGCAAAATACCAGAAAAGACAAAAGGACAAGTGTGACATCACTTCCTGTTGTGATGTCACTTCCGGGGCAACACTTTGCCCTCTGCACTGGGCTGCACTTTCATTAGCTACGTCCCTGCCCTGACCCCTGACTGACCCCGAGAGAGGCAATTTACAGCTCATGTATTTGAAAAGATTTTTTGTCTTATAGCTGGGTATCTATGGTAGTTTGGCCTGGCATCATCTATCCTTAAACTTATTCAAAACCTCAGTGGTTTTCCTTTCAGGAACTTTGCTTTGTGTTCTGAAGAAACCACCTTCTTCTCTCTTTTCTGACTCGGGAGAGGTTATAGCACTATTATATAGCTTTTGTTGGGCTAGTAAAATTGTACTAAAAGTTCTATTCCAGCATATTTGAGGCATATTTGAGTGATTACTCATGAATATGTGTGTGCAGAATTGGGGGGTATTTGCATATAATCTGAAAGCTTCAATAGCCCACACTAAATCCAGATGATTGGAAAAAGTGTAGGATATAGTTACGATAATGAAATTATCTCCATATTTAAAAATGAATAATGATTCTTTTAATGTCTGCATTGCTCACAGATGAGTGCTTAATTTCATCTAAAATACTGTTTCTGGCATTTTAGATTTATATTCTACACATGATCCCCCCCCCAATTTAATATGAGATATGAGCATCTGGCACCTTAAAATTATGATATATTCTATTTGTGGCCATTTGATATTACGATGAAAAGATAGTAAAAGTTATTACCTTTTGTATTTCAGTATACAACACAACTACATTACAGTTAGGAAGCTCTTCATCTGGAAAAATGTATCTGCATACTTCAAGTTCTTCAGTGAAAACAGGAAATCATTAACATCTGTGTCAACAAATCCTCAACAACATATTTGGGATCTACAAACAAATCCTTGGGATATGGGGTTATCATAGGCTTATACACAAACAATTCAATGCTTCAATTTCCAGTTTGTCACATTTGGTTTTCAGAATAATGCATTCTTCTGCCCTCTGGACCAGTGGTTCTGTGAGCCATGTGGCATAATGAAAAAAAATGGAAGGGAGCCACACAGTTTCTGAGAGGGCCATTCAAACCTAATTGCGAGGCTGATGAATTTGTCACACAGATCACACTGACTGAAGTGCCAGTAATCAAGTCTTATGCTGCAACTGTCCACTGTAGGGCTTTAAGGGCAATATCCTAACCCATTTTCCAGTGCTGGAGTAAGGGCAGTACAGCTCCAAGGAACAAACATTCCCTTACCTTGAGGAGGCCTCTGTGACTGCCCCCCCCCCACCAACTGCAACATGCAGCACCTGCCCCACTGGCACTGCTATGTCAGTGCTGGAAAATTGGGTTAGGATTGACCCCTAAGAATGTTGTTTAATTTCTTAGAAATAAAGCACTGCTTCCCTTCTTCCACTTCAAAATTCATCTGCCGCCCCTTGCCCGCCCCTGTATTAAAGTACCTTGCCCGGAGAGGAGTCTTCTCACTAAACATTAGCAGCCTTCCTTTGCCTGAGTCAGCGCAACCTCTCCATCTGTGTACATGCTGCTTCCCCACTGATGCACAGAGGCGTATTTGCGGTGCCACAAGGGCATACGGGCACAGTGGGCACCGGTTGTGGTGGGACACAGCGCGGGAAGAGAAGTAGTGAGCTTTTCGCCCCACCCACCCTCCTTGCCCCCGGAACGCTCCTAAATGGAGTGCTTTCTGGCGCTGGGGATGTGGCCGGGCGGTGCAGGGCAGAGCGGCGGCGCTAGGGGTGTGGTGTTTTGAGCCAGTTATGGCTCTGCTGGTGCATGAGGTTGTCTGGGATTGCAGCCTTTTTCTCCTGCAAGTATTCCCAATATGGCAAAGGGAAGGAAGGCATGCTAACACAGCCGCCTTCAGAACAAATTGATTTAATAAGTCCTGACAATATTTAACTGGGTGGAGAGAGAGAGTATTAGACAACTGTTCTGTGGCATATGCAAGATCTCTTCCATACCCACAAACAGTAAGGTTTGTTTCTCAAACAGAAACTGTTTCTTTATGCTTGTAAGGAATTAAGCTTTTTGCCCAGTCCATACTCCATTTTCTCATCTCACAAACCAGAGACTTGTGCTAAAACTGAATCCAGGATACCTAGTTAATGAACAACAAAGCCTCAATAAAAGATACCTTGGCTTCTGCAGGTTCAGCGACTGGAAATATTTTGATTTCAAACCTTGTCAGCTCTTCCAACTAATTAAAAAACACACCTCTCTGGGTATATCACTTAAAACTGCTGGTTATTTTTCCAAGCGCTGTCAGCATTCAAATAGTAATTTACAGCCCACCTCTGCTAGCAGATGTCTTTTTCTGCAGATCTCATTTCCAAAGATGTACCTGTGGAGGAGCTCTAATGGGATGCAGTTTGAGTACAAGTGTTTAATTACTCTTGCTTTCAAAGTGATGAGCTGGCTGATTTCGTTTGGGGAGGCAGGGGGGAAGAACCAAGAAGTGGACACATGTTGAACTCAAAAGAGATTGCCCTCTGATGAGAAGCGATGGACTTTTGCTTCAGGCAATTTTAACAGACCGAAATGTGGACATTGTAGGTTTAAAAATGGAAATGGCACTTGGAAAATGGCGCTTGGAAATAGCACTTGGCAACTTCCTCTTGGTTCAATTTAGAATCAGGTTGGGATTTCCCAAGTATCACGCACGATGGGTGAGGGAGAAAGGAGGATTTTTTTAGTTCTAGATTGGTTGACAGTTTTTAGTGCATGCACACTTTGTTTCTGGGATGCATTGCTTTCTCATCATGCTGATTGAATTGTAACATTTGGTGTGGGAATTGCAGTTCCCAGCATCCTTCCTATACAAGAGAGAGTTTTCAGATCTGGATGGGGAACACTAACCACGTAAATCATTTGCAGGAACAAGTTCCACACCAATCAAGTGGAGTTTCAGGAGGAATAACTGGTTAATACTAATGAACTTCTGCACAGGTGCCTACAAAGCAGGTGCCTTGTGTAGTTCACATGGCTTCCCAGCAATTAAAGAGAGTTTCAACTAGTGTAAGAGGTTTGCTGTTTAAAGAACGTTTCTGATGTGCATTCAGCACAACTGGCTAAACATTGTGGCTGCTCATGCTCAGAATCTCATTTAACATTCCAAGCTGGATCAAAAACATCCAGGAGAAACATGCTTGATTTAGATTACAGGTGGGCATTATAGTGCTCCTATCCCTTTCCAAACCACATAATGAAGAATGTATGCAGCATCACTGCATGAAAACAATGTGTGTGTATATATGTGTGTATGTGTGTGTGTTCTTCTTAAAACGTTTTTTTCTTTAAAAATCCTGAGATCATTTGTTTACTTGTTTACAAGGTTTGTACTCCATTTTTCATAAAATTCCCCGAGTGACATTAGAACGTAGCTGGGCATTATCATGGGACCACACACATTCAGCTATGGAGTTTTTAGAGTGCAATCCTAACCTAAAGTTAGGCTGGCACAGTTAGGGTATCAGTGAAAAGACCCAGAGGAAGCATTTCTCATAGTATTTATGACATTATTCCAAAATCCAGACAAATCTGAAATCTAGAACGCAATTCTAACTTGGAGTTAGGCTGGCACAGTTAGGCCAGCAAAGTTTGGCTGGCACAAGGGACACCGTAAAGTAAGTTTGGACCACTCTTGGAGTTAGAGAGGCCAGCACACAGAAGTGCACCATCGCCTCTGACGCCAAGAGTGGTCTAAACGCACTTTACGGTGGCCCTTGTGCTGGCCAAACTTTGCTGGCCTAACTGTGCCGGACAAACTTCAGGTTAGGATTGTGCACTCAGTGTCTTTTTTGATAATACAGGTTGATTATCTCTTTTCTGAACTACTTGGGATGAGAAGGTATCTGGATTTTGGATTTTTCTGGATTTTGGAATAATTGCATAAATATAATGAGAAATGTTTCCTCTTGCTCTTTTCACTCTTACCCATAAGGGTGTCTGCTGGTCTCTTTGACAATGTCTGTGCAGGCACGCAGCACAAAGCAGGGAACAGAACTTACAGCCTGTATGTGGGAATGAGCACAAGACCTTCTTTCTACAGAAAGTTTTAAAAAAGCCTTGGCCAAAGATGTCTGGATTTCGGATACTCTGAATTTCGGATGTCTAGAAGGAATCTTCTACCCATACTAGAACACTGCCCTCAATGCAGCAATGTCCACAGTCTCCAAATAAAACATGGCGTATAATAAAGCAAAAAATGAGCAAAAGATTCTGTGCCAAGTTTATATGGCCATCATTTTATAAAACTGCACCTTCTCTAATGGATGGATGTTCTAGCAGTTGGTAAATTCAGTTAGGGCTGCAGTCGGCTGTCTGGTGGCATCATCGAATGTAGCCACCCAGTATGACTTAATATTCTGCTGATTACAGATGAATTACATTTGTTCCTTTGGGTAAAGCAGAGTTACATAGTTAGCATATATCGGTTCTGATAACAATAAGAAAAAGAGAAAACTATATTAGCTTTTATCAGCTCATCTCTTGTGATTAAATAATTCTATGTATTGTTTCCTGTTTAAGCTTACAGTGGCTGCAAGACTAACTCACGAGATGAAAGGCTTACATATAGTATAACCAAGTTCCTGTATTGACATATTTGTTTCTTAAAGCCTAATATCAACATATGAAAGGGGAATTATTTCCGAAATGCTCTGATGATAATTGTGTTCCCTACAAACAGATAAATCATGCAGATAGGTCACTGCCTACATTCAAGTTAAGTACAGCTCGGAGCTTGTCAGCATAAATCATATACTATTTTCCCCAAGTGCTAATGGAAGTGTGCTTGATAGCTGAGAATGCATAAGCAATTCTTGTAAATAAGCATTAGTTGTTTGTGCTTAGCGGTATTGAGAGGAAATACAGGGGAGTGAATAATTTAAGTACTGTATCTTCACCAATTTCTTAGAGCAATGATAGTTGTCTTCAGGGCTGAAAAATAAATTGAGAAATCAGCCTTATTTTTGTCTTTTTATCATGCTTTAAACAAAACACCATCAAAACAAAGCATGTATTTTATCATGGAATGCATTCTCCAGTTATTGTTTTTTTCAAGATCTCTATTTCCACAATTGTAGTGCAATCCTATGCATGTCTGCTCAGAAGTTAGGTAAGTTCTTTTGAATTCAGTGGGACTTCCTCTCAGGTAAATGTGCATAGGATTGGAGCCTAAGGCTATGAAACTTACTGCAACAATCCTATACATGTCTACTCAGAAGTAAGCCCCACTGAGTTTAATGGAGCATACTGTCAGGTTTGTATAGGATTGCAGTATAAGAGCCCAATCCTATGCATATACACTCAGAAGTAAGTCCCACTGTAGTCAATGGGGCTTAAAGGTAAAGGTTTCCCCATGACCGAATGGTCTAGTCGTGACCGACTGTAGGGGGCGGTGCTCATCTCCGTTTCAAAGCCTGTAGAGCTGGCGTTTTTGTCCGAGGACAAGCTTCCGTGGTCATGTGGCTGGCATGACGCTACGCCGTAGCGCACGGAACGCCGTTACCTTCCCACCGAAGTGGTCCCTATTTATCAACTTGCATTTAGGTGCTTTTGAACTGCTAGGTTGCGCACTCCGAACTGCACTCCGTTGCGCAGTCTTGAACTCCCAACCTTGCGGTCGGAAAGCCCAGCAGCTGCGGTTTAACCTGCTGCGCCACCATGTCCCACAATGGGGCTTACTTCCAGGTAAATGTGGATAGAATTGCAGCCTTCTTAGTAGGCATGCATAAGATTGTGTTGTTAGTGGTTTAATTCAGACATCACATTTCCCAGTTTTTAAACAATGGTTTGGAACATGCCTCATGCTCATGGCCTCCCTTCTCTCTGCTCACGCACAAATTTGGTCTCCTTTCTATGGCTAACGGGGTGCTGGAGGGCAACTGCACCAGGCAACAAGATTTAGAGGCACAACAAGCTGAGCTTGACTCTAATGGCCAAAATTGTGAAAATCTTGGTAAGTGCAAATACCATCATGTTATATATCATTGAAAAGGTAATTTAATGCAGAAACCAAGGAAACAAACCAGGATGTATAAACATATTCTATCAAAAGTTATGGTCAATTAACAAGAAATTTTTTTTAATTAAATTTGATTTTGTTGAGGGTGGGCTACAAAATCTTATTTGACACTGGGTAACAAATGCCTTAGTTGCACCACTGTCATGATATCAAGGCTAACTATGGCAAAACTAACAAATATTGCCTCAAGCCATTGTTTCCAACACCAGTGATCATTTTATTGCTGTGATTTGCACGAAAGAGGGGGAGGGAGGGCAGTCTTGCAATCTTGTGACACATTTGTGATCTCCAAGCCATCTATAGATAAGAAATCATTATGTCGGACAAGGTAGTCAGCTCAGTAAATAACTCAAAAGAGAATGAGAAACAAACAAACCCAAACTAGTCTATAGCAATGGTTCTCAAATGTTTTAGCACCGAGACCCGCTGCTTAGAATGACAATCTGTCCGGGACCCATCGGAAGTGATGTCATAGCCGGAAGTGCCATAATTGTGATCCCAGATCCTGCTGCTTTCCTGAGAATACAGCAATAACTTGGGTTATTTCTCAGCCATTTCCCAATAGCAAAGTGAATCAGACAGTTTAAAAAGCCTATTTACAACCTTGACACAAGCAAAATAACCACTCTGCCCTTCCCCTGTCCATCTTCCCATATTTTAAATATGGCTGCTCTAGTTGCTTTGCGACCCACCTGACACTGGATTACAACCCACTGGTGGGTCCTGACCCACAGTTTGGGAACCACTGGTCTACAGCTTTAAAAGTAAAATAGCATTTCTGACATTATATAGTTAAGCTTTCTGAACTTGCCCTTGGTGATTTTTGGTAGAATAATAGGCCGAGTCAATACTGGAACTGCTCCTGCTTCCTGTTTTCTAAACATGGAACTGCCTGGATTTGTTTCCATGTATCAATCTTGTTTATAGGTATCCTGATACTGCTGAGGACACTCCTGCTTCCTGTTCCTATTATATTCCGGCTTTCTTCTAAGTCCAAGGTCTAGACTTGGCTGAGTTATCGAAGTCAGTGAATGATGCGCAACACTGAAGACTGAAGAGACAGAAGGCGTAATTTCGAAACAGGGCTGCTGTAGAGATGTGTGCAAATCTGAAGTGAACCGCAGGCTTGAAATTCATCCTAAACAGATTTGTTGGCAGAATTCCTATGGAATCTACTGGCATTTCAGAAAGGTTTCATAAATCCAATAGTCTGGTAATGGTTGGGTCTGTGTAGAGACCTCTGATGATGGCCCCCAAAATAGAGCCCCTTAAAAGGATGAAGATTAACTCTCCCTTTCCTTTCTGGCTCTAGCCAACAATTTTCATTGGGGCAACAACGATATCCCTAGATTAAGCATACGCTTCTGCCCACTAAGCTGAACCTCTCTGAAACATAAACATATCATTGAACTCTGGCTACCACCAGCATCTGATTCCCCCACCCCCAGGTCATAATAAGATTTGTACAAAGCCAACTGGGAGTCATTATTTCTGTTGCAAAACTTTTTTTTTTTGTTTTCTGACCACTCTCAGCAATTCTGTTGAATGACTGTAGCACTCCTTCCAGTAGCCAAAATAATAGAACGGTTCTTAGTGTAATGAGGAAACACACACACGTGCACCCCCACCCACCCACCCAGCCTACAGCAAGGGGTTGTATACCAAAATGATGAATAAGGTACCCACAATAAAAGGGGTATATATTATCTGCTCCCAGACTCACCTCGACGTAGTGAGAGCTCTGGAAGACGGCAAGCGGAGATCCGTGGCTTTTGCCACACAGCCAAGGCACGTTTAGCTGGTGAACCAGCCAGTGACTTTCATGCCATTCTGAGCTGATGTCAACATTGGTTCCTGGCCACATGCTTGAACACTGGTTCCTGGCCATAATGTTTGATAGAGTAAAGATATTACACTCCAGTTTGTTTAATTGCATTCTGCATTAAATTAACTTTCCAATGATATATAACATGATGGTATTAAAACAACAACAACAAGGTTTTCACAATTTTGGTCACTAGGGTCAAGCTCAGCTTGTTCCCCCACCCCTAAAGCTTGTTGCCCGGTACAATTGCACCCGGTGGTGGAATCTACCTGCGCTAACAACCGGAACGCAGGAAGTAGCTACCGGGACGCACGGTTGATTCGCAGTTCCTCCGCGCGTCCTCGCTTCCCCCGCAGTCCGCTGCCTGCCTGCCTGAAACCTCCGGCTGCAGGCGTGCAGGGCGCAGGCGTGGCCAGCCCTATTCGCGTATTGCAGGGACACGTGGCAGCGACAACTGCAGTGGGCGGAGCCAGCCCTACACGGAACAATCAGAACGGCATTCCGGAGCGTCCTGGCTACATGACATCACTGATTGCACCCCCTTCACTTCTTTAGCTACGGCCCTAGAACCTTAGTTGTAACCCAAAATAGTGCCCAGTGTTGTTCTTTCCACATTATAATGCAATCAGTGAGAGTCACCATTTCACAGTGTGTTTTTTCTTTGTCTTTCTTTCTTTGGAATGAAAGAGGAATTCTCCATCACTACCCTCCATGCCAGACCTGGTCTGGTCCTGCAGTCACAATGGAAAAAAAAAAAAATCTCTAGGACTATGTTCTCAAATATTGCCTAATGATTCAACTGGAACAGAAAGATATATGCCTTGTTGATATTTAGGCATCTCTGCACATAAACTTTGAATCAATCAGCACATTTGTTTTGTGAGATACTCTGTAATCCACATTCATGCTGTGCAGTAAGCACAATTTCTCCATTTTTGCTTCTGGCCCACCCAATGCAGATGGTAGTTCTCTTTTTTTCTTTTTGTTTTTCCTGGGATATGGATGATATATATGTCCACTGCCCCTCTAGTTGGAATTATGTTGTTTATCATTTGCTTTGCTTCTCTTAGCTGCTGAGATGTGGCTGGGTGGGAGCAGAATTTAAAGAGTGCTATGGATAGGCATTACAAATAAAAAAATGCAGAGTTTTAATAATAATTTTATTAAAAGTGACATAATTCATTAAATTTTTAATACATTTACATCTGTAAATATGTAGCATCTGTTCAGCTCCGTCAAACACTCTTCCTTCAGGGAATGAGTGGGAAAGAATAATGTGTTGGCTTGCATTGTAATGATCTTATTGCATTTGGATCAGAGTGTTGAGATACTTGCACAAAGGGAGCTATTGTATGCACCTGTCTCCTTCGCAAAGTTCTTGCTTCATTCTCCTTGCTTGGACATCAGGGTTCTCCCATATGATTTGGAGATGAATGCCGGATGGGAAGGAGATGGCGTACAGATGACAGGCTTGTGCAAGTTATTTGATCCTCTTGAAACAGCATGCAAATAATCATAAATCACTGGAGAGCTGTTAGTGACATGTAGTAGATGTGAGACTTAGCTGTGAATTAGGACTTCGCCAGTTTAAATCTTGAATCTGCTGTGAGCCTACTAGATGGCCTTAGGCAAGCCACTCCCTTTCAGCCTTAGCTGCAATATGGGGATAAAGATATGCAGCACAAGCATTGAGGTCAGCAGGGCTTACTCCTGAATAGATATGCAAGGAAATTGTGCCGTTATTTACTTTACAAGGTTGTTGTACGGGTAACATTAGGGTAATACCTGTGAAATGCTTTGCACACTCAAAGGGTGCTGTAGAGAAGCTAAATTGCTAAATATTGTTAACCTTTATGTTCAAAACAGAATATGTCTAGTAAACTGTCTGGGAAAGGGCTTCAGAAGTAATAGAATGTGGGCTCGATGCATATAGCATTACAAGGAATAATTCTGATTAACCTCTCCTTGGAGAAAACATGCTTTAGATGTTGTGTGATTCAATAAGAGAATCTGATAAGGTTAAGACCTCAAATGTTCAACTCTAGTTTTGATGGTTAGAACATAAGAATATAAGAAGAGCGCTGCTGGATTGGGCCAAGGCCCATCTAGTTCAGCTTCCTGTATGTCACAGTGGCCCACCAGATGCCTCAGGGAGCACAAAAGTCAACAAGATACTTGCATCTCATTGCCACTCCCTGTATCTGGCATTCTGAGGTAGCCTACTTCTAAAATAAGGACGTTGCACCACCCATCATGGCCTGTAGCCTGCGATGAACTTTTCCTTCAGAAATCTGTCCAGTCCCATTTTAGAAGCACATAGGCCAGTCACTATTACCACCTCATGTGGCAAGGAATTCCATAGACTAATTACCTGCTGGGTAAAAAAGTATTTCCTTTTATCTAACTCTTCCAACATTCAATTTTAGCTGATGTCCCTGGGTTCTGGTGTTGTGAGAGAAGGAAAATAACATCCATCTATCCACTCTATCTACCCCCTACATAATTTTGTACATCTCAATCATCTCCCTCCTCAGACACCTTTTAAATACACTGAAGAGCCCCAAATGCTGTAGCCTTTCGTCATAAGGGAGGTGCCCCAGCCCAGTCATCAATAGCTCTCTTCTGTACTTTCTCTAGTCCCACTATGTCCTTTTGGAGATGTGGTGACCAGGACCAAATGTGGTCTTACCATCTATTTGTACAGTGGCATAATAATATTCGACGTTTTATTCTCAACCCCCTTTTTAATTATCCCAAGCATGGAATTGGCCTTCTTCACTGTTGCCGCACACTAGCTTGACACTTTCACCAAGTTGTCCACTACCTCCCCAAGATCTCTTCCTGATCCGTTGCAGACAACTCAGAACCCATTAGTTAATCTGTGGAACTCTTTGCCACAGGAGGTGGTGATGGCATCTGGTCTAGATGCCTTTAAGAGGGGATTGGACGGATTTCTGGAAGAAAAGTCCATCGTGAGCTATAGGCAATGATGGGTTGTAACCTCCTTACATTAGTAGTAGGCTACTTCAGAGTACTGGGTGCAAGGGAGTGGCAACAGGATCCAAGCATCTTGTTGTCTCATGCTTCCCTGGGGCACCTGGTGGGGCCACTGTGAGATACAGGAAGCTGGACTAGTTGGGCCTTTGGCCTGATCCAGCAGGGCTCTTCTTATGTTCTTATGTTCTTATTAGCCTATATGAGAAGTTTTGATTTTTTTTTTTTGCCCCAATGTGCATCACTTTACACTTGTCTACATTGAAACACACCTGCCATTTTGCTGCCCATTCCCCCAGTTTGGCGAGATCTTTCTGGAGCTTCACCACCTTTCACAATCCCTTCTGGTTTTCACCACCCGGAAAAGTTTAGTGTCATCCGCAAATCTAGCCAGCTTATGCTTATGCATATGCTTGTCTCCGGATAATTATGCTCCAGGTAATTATGTCTCCAGTTTATGCTTATGCTTGTCTCCAGGTAATTTATGAACAAGTTGAAAAGCACTGGTCCAAAGACAGATCCTTGGGGCACTCCACTTTTTACTCCACTCCATTGTGAAAATTGTCCATTGACCCCCACTTTCTGTTTCTTCCTCCCCAACCAATTCTTAATCCATAAGAGGACCTGCCCTTGTATTCCCTGATTGTGAAATTTTCTCAGCAGCCTTTGGTGAGGGACCGTGTCAAACGCCTTCTGAAAATCCAGATATATAATATCCATGGGTACATGGTTACGCAGTCTTTCAGCATCATACGAGTTGTCATAGCAGGAGTAGCATAGCCATTATAGATAGTGAAGCCAGACCAATAAAAGCTTCTTTGCAGCTCTGTTGGTCAGGAATTGAATGATGACCACACCTCTTATTCATTGGATTGCACCATGGTCTGTGTCCCATTCCAAGTAAGCTTTCTGCGGCCCTGAGCCTTGTTAGCTAGATTTTTGGCATACGATCAGGAGCCCTGTGGAAACAGACATCCATCTCCATTTCTAAAAGTGGTTTTCTTCCTATATTACCACTTTGGGCACAGACTTTGGGCCTTCACATCCCATAAACAAAACACACATTTTCAATGAGGCGTGCATGAGAGCAGTGTTTCAAAGAAGTGGGAATGGTTTGGATGGCTGTGGTTTTCAGGAGTGGTTTGCTGTTCCTAAAGTTTGTGGTATCCATTTTTCCATCCTGTTCAGTGTCGTTATTCACCCTTTCCAAGATCTGGGGAGGGGAAAATGAAGCTGAAAATGTTGAGGAGATGTGAGGAGGGAAAGTCCATGAGATAGGTCCATTCAGGTTGACTGATACTGTACCTGTCAGGGGCGGAGGGAGGGTGTCGCCAGGGGTGGCGGCAGCCATGGGCGCCGGCAGCGGCGAGGCAGCATCGCGCGGAGGAGCTGGTGTGCTTTTTGGCCCTCCCGCCCAAAAATGGAGCGATTCCGGGCGCAGGATGGCGTGGCAGGCTGATGCACGGGGGCGGGGCAACGTGCCGTGGGCATGGTTTCATCGCCCTGCCATGGGCGTGATCGCGGCCCCGTTCGTCACTGGTACCTGTGGTTCCATTTGGGAAGAAACTTCAACTGATATCTTGAAGACATAGAAATCAGCTGTATGTCTGTTGTACTTCCATATGGGATTGGTGGGGAATGGGAAGGGATCTAAGGCTGCAATCCTATACATACTTAATAGGAAATAATTCCTATAGAAATCACTGAGGCTTAGTTCTGAGTACACATGTGTAACATTGCAATATTAATCTCTGAATTTCCATCACTTTCCATCTGTGAGGGCAGACACAGAGAGACGTGTGGCATTTAGGTCAAAGAAGCTGTCAAGCTTCAATACAGATCATTCCTGTGTTCTTTAATATAGCCTAAAGCAATTATAGCACAGGTACGAAGTAATACCCTATCCTGTTTCCCCAAACTAGGTTGTCTATAAAATTCATGAATATTGAGGTAAAATGAATAACTTTACAGTGAAAATCTATAGTGTGTCTTCATTTGAAAACACATTTTCAGCAATTCTGTCTTATTTCTTGCTCTACCTTTCTTACGTGGCAGTTGTTTTGTGGAAATAGCACACAGCGCAGTAGCAATGAGATATGTATCCAATATCTCATGCAGTTAGTGCTCATGGATTTGTAATGAGGCATAGCAAAGTTACATTTTGAAAAAACACTGTAATAACTGTTTAATCAATGAAGAGAGAGCTATTTTATCAAATGGTATTCTAGGGAGTCGTTAGTTTATCTGTGCAATCCCAGAGGAAAGAATTAAACATCTTCCCCACCCCAAGCATCCCTTCCCCAATCTGTTTAGCAGCACCCTATGACTATATTGAAGTTGTTTTTAAGCAACATGAGAGTTCCATGATTACAGTTCTCCCATGTTATGTGTAGTTGAGTTCACAGAGAGCATGAAAAAAGACAGGTTGCTTAGCTGTTACTGGTATTTTTTGAGGGGTCATCTATGTACAATACTCCCTCCTTTCCCACTGTTTGTCCTTTTGGTGTATCAGTTGGGTCATATGCAAAGAGGATAAAACCCTTTATCTAAGAAGATGAGCAGGGGCAACATTTCCCTAGCTAGAATTCTAGAAAGTTCTGGAGAACATTCTATACCAGTTTTCCCAATCTGTGGGTCGTGACCCACCATTGGGAGGCAAAACTGGGCCATTTCCCCCTTTAGGGGAGTGGCCCAGTTATGGGTGTCCTGATGGCGCCGCTGCGATTGCTGCGCCACGGGACACCCCTGCAGCCCCAGGCCCCGCCCCCTCAACTACTAAGCGCGTTCCCAACATCCAAGCAGGACTTTGGGAACCACTGTGTTTTGACAAACACAGAACAATTGTGTGACTGCCCAGATGGCTACTTAAAGAACACTGGGTAAACATGCTGGCTTACTTTGGAAACCTCTGTGTGCGCACGTACATGTGCGTTCATGCGTGAGCATGTGTAAATATATGTATGTTTGAGAGAAGTTCTTCCTTTCATGCTGGACATGATAGTTGTGGGGATAGGTGTCCCACCTCTACTAATATTTCTTTGTGAAGTCCACTTCTGGGCAGTGTTGAATCCATTACAGGTTGTATGATGCAAGCACCATATGAACTTTCTTAGAGACTCCCCAGAATCCTCTGCAAGAACACATCTGAATTCCATGACAGAATGGTCTCTGTGGAATGGGTTCCCTGAATCCAGGAGGTGTGAAAATGACTGTTGCCTTCTAGCAGTACACTTGTTGAAGAGCAGTACAATTGGGTTAACATTTTTTCAAACCTTACAAAACAACTATCATGTTCCTTCCCAGTTGTAAATGTTACACTGAGTGAACAAGATTGAAATGTTAGCGCTGGGTGAAACTACAAAGAAGTGATAATGCAGAACTACTACGGCTAAACTGTAAATTCCCCAGGTAACTTGATCACCGTTTAATGTTCTGCTCACCTACATGATACATGAGTACTTCTCCATCTGTTCAACCCAACTCTGCCAAAAATGGCCAGACTAATCAGACAAGCTTGGCAAAACGTTCTAGAGGTCAATCGACTTTGACACTGGTAAGCCACAGTGGAGGAAGCCCAGCCAAATTCCTGGGTTGTGCTATGCCATTAGCTCTTACATAATATTGGGGTTGTTAATGGTGCTCTGTGGATTGGGAAATAATGTTGGTGCTCAAGGGTGTTTAGTAAAGGGTCAGAGAGCTAAAAGAGTGATTTACAATCCTAACCAGCATTCCAGCACCGAAGCCAATGGGGACCCACTGCATTATCTGGTTAGGGGAAAGTCAGGGAGGGCTGCATTCAACAGTGCTGGCACTGGAAAGTTAGTTGGGATTGGGCTATTAGAAAGGAAGTAGAAGAAGGAGAATGCTGACATGTTCATTTTGTCAAAATCCATAGATGAACTAATGCAGGGGTTACCAAACTGTGGGTGGGTATCCGATTTTTCATGGGTCATGAAACTGACAAGCTGATGGCTACAAGGAAAATGTATTGCGCTCTATGGAAACAGAAAGGAGTAGCACATGCATATTTATTTATTCTTGCATAGGGAAATGTGCTTTAGTTCTAATCAAAAACCAGGCCACTAGAATGGTTCCCATCTGATGAATGTGGAACTCAACAATTGGTCCAGAAATCGGCATTCCCCCCCCACCATTGTAAAAAGGATTAAAACAGGCTTGAGCAGCTAGTAAAGTGAAACTTTTTTTTTGTATCTCATAAAGCTAGGTGGGTTCTGATAGCATGTCATTTTAAAAACTGGGTCCCAGTGCTAAAAAGTGTGGAAACCACTGAAGTAATGTATTAATGGTGGAGGCAAAATTAGTAGGAGCACAATCCTATGCATGTCTACTTAGAAGTAAGGCCCATTGATGTCAGTGGGATTTACTCCCAGTGTGTAGGATTGCAGCTTCAGTCAGTAAGCAACACACCCATCCCCAAGTTTGTATATGCAGACATGCCTAGAGATGTGTAAATAATACAGTTGTGTTCACTACCAACTTCAAGAAAAGTGCAAACTCAGAAAACAGACTCCTCCCCCCACACATCCAAACAGGAGTAGTTTGCCAAAGGTATATCATCTGATGTCCCCTAGAACAGGGGTTCTCAAACTTTTTAGCACCAGGACCCACTTTTAGAATGATAATCTGTCCAGGACTCATCGGAAATGATGTCTTGGCTGGAAGTGCCATCATTGTGATGCCAGAGCCTGCTGTTTTCCTGATAATGCAGCAATAAGTTGGGTTATTTCTCAGTCATTTTCCAATAGCAAAGTGAATCAGAAAGAAAAAAGCCTATTTACAACCTTTACACAAGAAAAACAACAACACAGCCCTCCCCCTTTCCAGCATCCCATCTGTCCCATATTTTCAGTATGGCTGCCCTAGGTGCTTCTCAACCCACTTGAAATTGACTCGCGACCCACTAGCGGGTCCTCCTGACACACAGTTTGGGAACCACTGCCGTAGCTGGTATGGGGCTTTAAGACACAGGTGAGCCAGATCTGAAAGGAAAAGTCATGAAAAAGAAAAGGGTGATAACCATTCATGGCACTGTATAAGCCTTGGTGTGGTGCAGTCAATAGGCATGGATTAACTGAGAAGGCTTATATGAACATATCTGTTCATTTGGGGTTATGGGTGGCCTTGGATATGTTGTTCTTCCTAAGTCTCATTTTCCCATTTGAAGATGGGAATAAAAGCCAGTCTTGCTGCAGAATTACTGAGAAAAACAACAACAAAGTGTTTGCACATTCAAAGAGCTTTCTAATAAATGGTCCCATTTAAAATTCTTAATAGTTTGAAGAATAGTGATTCTTGTAAAGCTTCTTAACATGGGAAGAAAGAGCAGAGAAAAACATGTGGAACAATTAAAAATTGTTACGACAAAGCTTCCCCCCCCCCCAAGATGGAAGCTTTGTTTCAACTATCAAATGAATACCCATTATAGCATCTCTCTGTCTTCCCATTTGTCTGTCAGGTCCTTTCCAGCTTTTATTACAGTCTATTTTTTTTTACTATACAATAGATTGCCAGAATCATGATTAAGAAGCTTATTTCAATGCATTAAAATGTTTAAATGGGGGGAGGGGGGAGAAGAGACCCCCAAGTAGTAATCGCCAAAATTTAATCAAGGATTTAATTTGTACTGCAAACCGGCCAAATGGATTTTGCCATTTTCTGTGTGCTGTTTGTACAAGGAAATTAAAAAGTGTAAAGAGTCAGAAAATTGGCAGCATCACCCTTGAAGAACACTGCAGCATGCCCACTTATTCTCATTAGCCCTATTATAGCAAACTTGCTCATCCAGGCTTGCAGTTTGCAAAACTCATCCCTCAAGATGGGTGGAAAAAGAGGTGATAGCATTTTCCCCTGCCCCAATGCCGTAAATTCTTGCCATCCGAGATTAGATGATTTCTCCATGCATTGCTGTAAGCATTTCTATGGCGGGTCAGTGCTTAAGGGTGACCCTTACTTAATGCTACTTCTACTTAGTAATATACCCCTTAATCTCACATCATCCTTCGCTGTAGGGTAATAGTGGGGAAACAAAGGGGGCTTTCCTGCTTTGAAAGAAAAATAAACTTGCATTTCCCACAGAGAAATGCACGCATGGCTTATTATAGTCGGTTTTCATTGACACTAATAAGGTATTGCCAAGGCCTACCTGTCTGTTTAAGCGTGCAATCCTAAGTGCCCTTTAGGCCAACGCAGGCCTCCTGCACCAGCCTCCAAGTGTCACAAATGTGCCATAAGGCACATCTGCACCACTCAACTGCAGGCCAGACCAGTGCGAGGACTTGTGCTGGCCAGCCTGCCCCAGAGCAGCCCACAGGTAAGGTCGGCCGCGTTTGGCCGGCACGGGGCCCTGGGAAGGGCAGGGGGGCGGCAGATTAGGGCAGGGGAGGATGGAGAGAGGGTAGATCCATGGGCGAGCCAGCAAGGGGAAAGGGTGGAGCTTGGATCCAGCAATTAGGCTGGATTCTAACCCCCATCCCCAGTCTGGTCGGCCCCGATTCGGGCCACTCGGATTTGCACCGACAGTTTCCCATTCCCAGTGGATTAGGCCTACATTTATGCCATTTCATCTCCATTATAATAAATGGAGTTGTACCACTGATAGCTATAATAATAACAACAATAACAATAATAAATAATTTAAAACTTTAAAACCTTTATTGGCATATATCCAGTCGTAAAAAATTAAAACAAAATGAACAATTACTGCACATAAAAACCGAGTTGACAATCTTCAACTGGCATTCTTTTTCCAATCATCTCGGTTTGTGTTAGTCTTCACTACAAGAAGGATGAACTTAACAAGCTGTTTAATAAAATTAGGGTCCACCGATGTAAGAAACTTTTTCAACAACTCGGAATCCGAGGATTGATGACTCGTCTGTATGAGAGGATTTAGAAATTTCACCCTCGCCTCAGCGTGTAGGGGACAGTGAAAGAATAAGTGCTCAGTTGACTCCAAAAACCCCATGCCACAAGGACAAAGTCTATCTTGGAGGGGAGTACCATTAAATCTGCCCCATAAAAACGCTGAAGGGATCACGTTACATTGGACAAGAGAAAAGGCCCTTCTAGCATTAGGGCTATCCAAAATATAAAGGAAAGGAGGTATTTTCCCAACAATAACTGGGATCTGATAGTATAGTGGAGAGCAAAATTTATTTGCAGCACAAAAGAGGTTCTGGGCTTGAATATCTAAAAGCCTGCATTTAATGATGTTAAATGCGTCCGTTTGGGAGACTGAACCTATTAGGTCCGTCCCAATTCCGATTTGTTTGATTTTGGATACCCATGGTTCAGCTGAAAAATATGGGTCTCTAAGAAGCTGATAAATTAAGCTGTTTGGATCATTATTAAAAAAGACTTTAAGCCAGAATTTAGTAGATCTGCTCCAGGCCTGCGTCTCTAGCAAAAGTTGGCCCGATTCTAGACACAAAACCGCATAGGGGACACAATTAGGCAGGGAAAAGATTCTTCTCAGAAAGGAAGCTTGAATTTGTTCAATGGATTGATTAAATGAATTGATCCACAATGGGATTCCATACAAAATTTGAGATAAGCTTTTCGCATTGAAAACTTTTAAGGGCTGCAGGAATGTAAGAACAGCCCTTATTGTATAAAAAACTGATTATGGCTTGAGTCGAGATCTTGGCCGAAGACCGCACCATATTGTGGTGACCTGTCCATGAGAGGTTATAAGAATAGAGAATACCAAGATATTTGAAGGTTTTAACCTGCTCTATGATATGATTTCTGAAGAGCCACTTCCGTTGTCTCCAAGATCTTGCAAAAACCAAGATTTTGGACTTATTGAAATTCAACTGTAATTTATTAAGAGTCAAATATTCCAAACATTTGTTGATCAATCTTTTGAGACCCACACGAGAGCGTGACAGAATGACGTAGAATGATGGCATTATCGACGTAGAGTAAAAGAGGCACCCGATGGTCACCAAGTTTGGAAGGGTGGCCGTCAACGCTAGCAAGATGAGAAGCCAGATAATTTAAAAACAAATTAAACAGAGTAGGTGCAAGAAGGCAACCTTGCTTCATGCCTCGATTTGTGGGGAAGTCATCTGTTACACACCCATCCGAGGAGAATCTAACCTGACAAACTGTGTTGGTATAAAGACCCTTAATAAGATATAACAACTTTGGATCAATCCCCAAGCGGTCTAGTTTCTTCCACAGTAAGTGTCTGTCGACACTATCAAAAGCGCATTTTAGATCTAAGAACGCTACATACAGTCTAGATTTAATTTTTACGGTATATTTATAGGCTAGATGGAAAAAATGAGGCCATGATCTACCGTGGCTCTACCCTGCCTAAAACCAATCTGTTCTGATCCCAAGATGTTCTGTTGAGAAATCCAGTGATTAAAGTGATTTAATAAAATTTTTGCATACAAATAATAATAATAATAATAATAATAATAATAATAATAATAATAATTCCATTGCATCTGACTTTCCAAGAAAATGGCAACCTAATCTTTTTCATATCTCTCTCTGTCTCTCCGCCCTTCACTGTACAGATAGAATGTCAAAAAATTTGGCTTCCTTTCTCTTTGAGAATTTAACTTCATTTAGATGTTCCAGGTGTATATTTATTTTGGCATTTCGACATGAAGATGGGAAAGCACTCTATAAAAGAGAATTCATCTCAATTTTGCCTTGAAAGCATTTTGGGAAAGGAAAATTGATTCTTCCTGAATTCCCTGTAACTTTATTTGGTACTCTATTTCCATACCAACTATCTACCGCAGCTGTCAGTTCTGTTTCCTGTTATTTACTTATAAAATATTGAATAAGGGACGAAATTTCGGAGGCTGCTTCAATAGACTCATATGGCACACACCTCAGGGAGTGTTAAAGAGATTTGACAGCATTGCACAGTGCCAACTGTGGGCCCAGCCAAACAAGAATGTCTGCCATGGTGTGATTATCTGAGACCTTTCCACTGTGGCAAGACCACCCTGTAGCTTTGAACATGAGAGTTTTTCATAATCACAAGGCAGAGAGAACCAACCAAACAGGACCTGATACAGTTCCTTCTCTCAGCCACTGATCAAAATGGTGATAACCTTTAAATCCCAAAATGGCTTGGTACCTAGATAGCTACAGAACCACCTGCTTCCACATCAGTTTGCTGGGGGATGTCAAGGGTCAGCTGGGTTGGTCACTGAATTCCCTATAACTTTATTTGGTACTCTGTTTCCATACTATCTACTACAGTTATCAGCTGAGGCCACAGCTGAGGACATTCCCTATCAGGGGTTTCCACCACTGCCCCAGGCCTTCAGCACAGAGGGGCAGGTGGTAGCGCTAGCAGGAACTCAGTACAGGGCTTTGCTCCAAGACCCCAGGAACCTGGTCACAGCTCTGAACCTACCCATACACTGAGATCATCTGAACTGTGCCTTGGTTGCCACCATATGGAGGGAACCAAGGCAATTATGGGACCTGACTATGGCATTTAGGCTTTCTCATTCTAGGGCAGAGGTGCCAAATATGTTTCATATAGTGGGCCAAACTGCATACATGGTGCCCGTGGAGGGCTGGAAGTGACATCATTAAGCAGGAAATGATATCATTAAGCAGGTGATGGTTAGAAATAAACACTTTGTTCTCACATAGAAACTCATTAGCTGCAAACAACAAAAGAAGAGAAAATATGTAAAGCTTGTTCATCATTTCAAGATATGAGAGAGACCAATTATCACACTGGGAGAGACCATTTAGAACAGAAGAAATTGCTTCTGGGGACTGCATCCAGCCTTTGTGCCTTATGTTTGATATCCTAAGAATTACACTGATTACACTGCTGTCCATTTGCCACCAGGTAAAGACTATAAAAAAATAATCCAGGTCTTTTAAAGTGCCTTTCAGATTGAGCTGGTTTCAGCTGCTGTTTGAACTCATCCATTATCAATTACTTATAGCACAATCTGATACTTGCCTAGCGCCAGCGAAGCTCATGCTCTACCAACCAATGCTGTCACAAACGTGTCGTAAAGCATGTTGTGGCAGCGTAGGACATTATAGTGCTGGTGAGGAGGCCTACGCTTCCTTTCTAGCACAAATGCAATGCCTGCATGTTCCATAGCAGATACGTACCACACCACATGGCAGAGTGAGGCGGGGAGGAAGGGGTGTAACAGGGTGGGGAGGGGTGAATCAGGCACTGAAGGAGGGTGGGATCAGTGGCAGTGGCTGCTACCATGTCGAATTTCCTTTCCTAGGCCTGATTTCCCAAAGCAGGGCTGCTCGGACTTGTGCCAGATATTTTGCTGGCGCAGGCTTGAGTAGCCCCATAGTAGCTTCTGTTGCTTTCCCAAGGGCAAGAGGACAAATGTTCCCTTACCCCAGGGAGAACTCCAGCAGCATCTCTTCCCACACTGGAGACAGTGGAGGCCATCACAGCACAGGACGTTAGTTAGGATTGGGCTGGCATTTACTTGTTTACTGTAAACATTGTCTGTTTCTGGAACCTACCCTGGAAATAATACTGAAAGGCAGTATAAAAAGGTAAAGGTTTCCCCACGACTGAATGGTCTAGTCGTGACTGACTGTAGGGGCGGTGTTCATCTCTGTTTCAAAGCCTGTAGAGCCAGCGTTTTGTCCGAGGACAAGCTTCCGTGGTCATGTGGCCGGCATGACTATACGCCGTAGCACACGGAACGCCGTTCCCTTCCCACCGAAGTGGTCCCTATTTATCTACTTGCATTTTTAGGTGCTTTCGAACTGCTAGGTTGGCAGGAGCTGGGACAAGCGACGGGAACTCACTCCGTTGCATGGTCTTGAACTCCCAACCTTCTGGTCAGAAAGCTCAGCAGCAGCAGTTTAACCTGCAGCGCCACCATGTCCCTCCTGTATACAGAAAGGCAGTATACTCTTCTGCAATATATATTTGTGCAGTGCTTATTTTTGCACCATGTCACCGACTGCCTAATTCTGGTGCTTGGCTACCTCTTCCCCGGCAATAGTTTGAATGGCATATTCTTGTCTGCCTTATTTGGAAATGGAAGATGACAATCTGCTCCCATGTGCCACATTTTGGAATTCGGAAGTCACTGAAAAAGCAGAGTTGAATTGCACTCCTGGGCTACAGTCCCTCCTCCTGGGCTATGGAGGAGCAGAGCACTGCAGGCAGCTATCTATCATGGTAGTAAGCTGCTACCGCCACACAGCGTATGGCTTCCCTGCTGCGAGCTCTTTCCCCCCTGTGTTGGGATTATCTCCCAGCATGGAGTGAGTAGAGTGTGAATGTGGAGGCAACAAATACAAGAAATGTTTGGTTTCCAGGCAGACACATCAAACCTCCACCCCAGTCATTCCCTGCATACTACCTGCAACTGGATTCTGGGATATGCTAATACCAGCAATGCTTTTTTAAAAAAAATGCATGTAACATGCGCACATGGGGGGAAAACAATTCACGTGCAGGGATTCTGTGTAGCGGCCAGTGACACAGCTGCATAATTTGGTAGAGAAAGGAAAATGGAGTGAATGGATTAAGGATTATATTAGGAAATGGAAAATGGATTATGACACTGTATCTTCCCAGGCTTCCTGGTGTCCATTAGACACCTTGGGAAAACAATATTTCCCACAGTTCTTGGTGCTTGGGTTGCTCCAGTAGCAATGGCCACCATGGGAGCAACTGCTGCTGCTAATTAATGCTGGGGCTGCAACAGCCAGGTAAATAAGGGGCTCATAAGGGACTGGAGAAAGATCTGGACCCTGTTATGCAACTAATTACATCACTGAGAGTGCAATGGAATCCCCTTCCTTCCCCCCCCCCCCCAAAAAAAGAGGCCTGTGTTTTTTGGAAAGAATTTTCTGACTATTTTCTGACTTAAAAAAAAAAACTAGCTCAGCTAACCAAGACCAATTATGGATTAAGTTTTGGGAGTTTGGACATTGCTATTTTTGTGGGTAGGGGGGGGCAGCCTCCACATACTTTTCATTGAACCCCCACGGCCTGTGATCTAGCTCTGGGCTTGTTTTGTTTGGATTGTGGCTTTGAGGTAGGAAAGCAGGAATAGTGGTCATTGCCACATGCTTTCTACCATGCAGTGGACATAAACATGTGGTAAGCATCTCTTGCTCCTGGGGGCATCTCACTATGCTGCACTGGGGAAACACCATGGCAATGGAATGCTTGGAGTGATAAGCTTCCAGCACATCGTCCTGGGAATTTGCTTTCTGAATTTGTGAACAGCCACATCCTGCCTACATTGACCACTTATGTTCCCGAACTGCTTTATTGTGACATTCGCAGTCGGAAAGTTCACCTCCGCAAGAGCAGAATTAGCATGTCACATTGTAGTCTCTGCACAGCTGATGCTTTGGAGTCACCCTCGAGATCAGGAAGGAGTAAAATAGGGGTCTTTTTTGTGGGAATAAAACCAATAACACCTCTGTTATGTTAGGGAATCAATCATAAGCTTGAGCTCATTCGTTCCACCACTCTGTAGTCATGTAAGAAGAGGGTTGCTTGTTCCAAGGGAAAAAAACGTGTGAATAATGTGATAAAACAAAATGAACTGCAGAATATATTCTAGCCAGCAGCCAAGAAATTATTTACACTGACACACATTACAGGTACAGTATGTTTGCTGTCTACAAGATTGCATTTAGGGGTTTTTCTTAATATATATGCTCTTGCGTGGATATTTGGTTGTCCCACTAATCTTGTGCTTGCACGTGCCTGCATGCTTCTGCCTAATGCACGTGCTACTGAGATTCCGTGGTACCTGCCTCTCCCCAATGTCATTGTCAGGTTGGGGTAGTGGAAGGTGCTTCGGACAGAAAAGCATGATCAGCATGGCGTCATGTGATCAGGTTGCATTGGAGTTGGTTTTGCTGCTGGAGGAAAAGGACAAGTATTCCTGGACCTGGGAGGTAACAGCTGCTTCTGACTTCACCATGCCTGGCTCTGCCCCACCCTGTCTTTTCCAGTAATCACCCCTGGCAGCTGGTTCTGCTGCTAAGGATGGATGAGCATGTCAGGGTGAGGACTTAGCATCTACTTACTGCTACGTCTGGACAGAGCCCTAGTATCTGGTCTGAGAGTATCTGAGAGAAAATATAGGTAAAGGTTTCCCCACGACTGAATGGTCTAGTTGTGACTGACTGTAGGGGGTGGTGCTCATCTCTGTTTCTAAGCTGAAGAACCGGCGTTTGTCCTGAGGACAAGTTTCCGTGGTCATGTGTCCGGCATGACTATATGCCGTAGCGCACGGAACGCCGTCACCTTCCCACCAAAGTGGTACCTATTTCTCTACTCACATTTTTACGTGCTTTTGAACTGCTAGGTTGGCAGGAGCTGGGGCAAGCAATGGGAGCTCACTCCATCGCATGGTCTCAAACTGCCAATCTTCCGGTCAGTAAGCTTGCAACTTAGCAGTTTAACCCGCTGTGCCACCACGTCCCTAGCAAATACAGAGAAAATATAGAGAAACTATATCCAGACTGAGCTTAAAAAAAAAGATTTATGTTACAGTTCATTTGGTCTCCTTTGTTCCCCTCCCCTCCCCCCAAAAAGCATCACCACTACTGTTATTTTTAGATCAGTAGTTCTCAAATGTTTTAGCATTAGGACCCATTGGAAAAAAAAGTTTCATTTTACCAGCCACTCAAGCCTCTCTAGCTTTAATGGTGATTGGGCAGCAGAGCTTCCCTCCAAGTAGCGGGTTGTTTAAGCCTTGATGCACATAGCTTAGAGCACAATCCTAACCTAGTGTTAGGCCGGCACACTTAGGCCAGCAAAGTTTGGCTGGCACAAGGGTCACCGTAAAGTAAGTTTAGACCATTCTTGAAGTCAGATAGGCCATGCACCATCCTCCCTGATTCCGAGAGTGGTTCAAACGTGCTTTACAGTGTCCCTTGTGCCAGCCAAACTTTGCTGGTCTGATTGTGCCATCCTAACTCCACATTACAATTGTGCTCTTAATCTACCCTGTCAGTTTTACAAACTATCAAAAATTGGATCATGACCCACTGTCAGGCCACAGACCCCCAGTTTGAGAACCACAGTTTTAGATTGTGGAATAGGGCTTATTTTCTGGTAGAAAATGCTGTATACCTGTTTGAATCCATGAGATAGAGCAGGATAAAAATCACTCAAGTGGTTAAATATAGGACTGGTAAACATTCAGACTGGGGACTTTTGGAGTAGCCACTGGCAAAGCCTGTCCAGTATTCACAGTAGTAGTCAAGAGGCTATTATTGGCTGGGAATATTAAGATTATTTTGGAATGTCTAACAAGAATGAATGTCTGATGTGCTTTGGAAGAAAACAGCAGTAGGCCTTTGGGTTGACTCAGGAGTTGCCAGCAACTTTGTACAAGTTTTCCTGACCCATCCTGCAGTGGGGGTTACTTAATATTAAGTTACAGTGTTGGTGGATTAGGACGCCAAGCTGGGGAGGTTATTGTGACCGTAGGAGATGTTGCTGTTGCAGCAATCTTAGCCAGCGGAACTTAATCTAATGTTAAGTGTTGTAAGTTAATTATTTGTGTCTGCATTGGTTTATAAAATAAATACCTCTTTGGGAATTGTGGAGAAACCAATTCATTCTTATGCTAAACTGGACGCATTGTCTGTGACATCTTTTGCATGGTGCTATTTATCCTTGGCAGGGCTGGCTCTAGGAGTGGCAGGGTCCCATATGGGGCATTCCTCTGGGGCCCCTCACCCTCCCTGCAGGGCCCCCAAGCACCAAGAAATGCTACGCGTGGCACCTGGAAGTAGTTGGTGGTGACATGATGACATCACCGCCGACTGCTTCCAGGAGGCCCATTTTGAGCCATTTGGAGGCAGGTGGGAGGGTCCAAGATAAAACTGTTCTGCATGCCACACTGGCTTACAGCCCATAGAGATCCTGTCTGCAGCAAGCAGCAATCTGCTCACTGCACTGGTGCGGGGCCCAACAAGATGACATTGATCACATTGGTTTAAGGCCGGCCCTGATCCTTGGTGCTAGTTTTGTATTTCAATCTATAAAACGTTTGGTTTGGTTTCCTCTCAGGCTAGTACTAAGGAAGAGTGAAGTCATAGGTTTTGGAAAGGACATCACTGTGTGAGAATTTTCTTTCTGCATAGCTTTTCCTTGAGTCAGATGCTTATTCTAGCTTGATTAGTTCCTTATGCCATCTCTCATAAACTGTGTCAATTGAGGACAAGGCTATGTGTAGTGGAAGGAGTATAGGAATGCCACTACTATGAGATGGCAAGGCCAAACTCCAATATTTCTGTTAATGTCTGCGGAGTGCCAGACTTGGAAATGTGACTACCTTGGCATCTCAAGCAGCGCTATCATCTGCCAAAAAATGAATACTCAAGGCTCAACGAATTCAGTTCTGTTAACTAGGACTGCTGCTGATTTTATGTTTCTCGTGATGAGCGAATTTCTGAAAGTTTTTCTTCCAAAGTTTGTGTTTTAATCCAAAATGAACGTTAGCGTTACGTTACATGGAAGCTCCTCTTTTTTTCAGCGCTTAATTGATACGCTGTGAAAGTGTTTAATAAGCCCCAGGACAATCGCGCATACCAGTGTGCAGTGTAATGGATATGCGCTTGAAAGCTTTGCAATCAAGAATGGAAAGAAACAGTGTTGCAGCCCTTGACCCTGTACTTTTTGCATCCTGAAGGAGGAAGGAAAGAAAAAGGTGGCTAAGATTGGGCAGGTTCCAAGAAGGATGTCATAACACACTAGAGGCAAAAAAAACAGCACGAAGGGCAGAGTTATTTTAGCCCATCCTGTTGAAAATACCCAGGAACACTGACAAAACCCAACTTGGTTGACTCTGGAACGACATGTTAAAAATACCTGCTCTCCTTTTCGGAAGAGGTAGGTGCAATACTGAATTGCCTTTAGAGTGCCTGTAATCCCTGTTGGTTTTATTGTAGTTTCAGCACCACAAACAACAATCTCATGTTTGTGCTGCTCAGCCTTGTAAGTGACCTCTCTCCCTTGCCCAGTTTCAGCTGAAATAGACATTGCTCAAGCAACCACTTTGCTCAAACGCCACTTTTCCTTTTCAAGAAGATGCTTCATTTCTTGTCCATGAACAGCATCAATTAGGAAATTGCATGAACCCTGTCTATCGTGGAAGCACCTTGCCTTGCGCTTCCTCACAGTCAGCATTAAGAAAACCGTACTTATGACCAAGAGTGTGATCTTGAATCCATAATTACTGGTAAATTGCCACTTGAAAAGGAACTAAGTAGTTGCATCAAAAAACAACTATCACTTTTGGCAGGCTTCCAAAGCTTGTAATGCCAAACTACTCATTGGCACAAAGAACTTGGGCTCTCAATAACAGGCTATGTGGCAGTGACACATAAGCCACTCTGATTTGTCAAGAGAACAAACTCTGTGTCTTCCATCTCTGCTGTTTATATCACACTGTTCACATTTCCTGGCAAGATTAGTAATGTGGCACATCGTCTGACAAGACTAATTTACCAGTTCTCTTCTCTCTTTTGAAACAGAGGGGCTGAATTGGCACAGGTTGATGGGTGATGGTTAAAAGCACATGTTCTTTCTAAATGAAACTGACAAAGCCACAGAGGTCAGTGCAAATATGACCAAAGACATGGGAGACCTTACAAATAGCAGGAGTCTCTGTTTGGCACACATTCAAGCTGGTGCACAACACCGATACGCGGTACCGTTTGGGCAGAAGCCTTAGCCGAGAGGGGCTGAAGATTTAGCCGAGAGGGTTAATGCTCCGTTTGCCCGAAGAGAACAGCTGAAGATCCGAAGGTCATGAGCTCGAGACTACCGGAAGTCTCCGTGAGCGGCAGACCTTGCAAACTGTGGCTGATTAAAAGCTGAGTTCCAGCTGCCTCCTGGGAGGAGGAGTGTGCTGGTCAGCTGCGTTTCTGGGGGAGCAGGGAAGCCTCTTATCAGCCAACAGAAGACAGACGGGTGGCTAAGAAAGAAGGCTAAATCCAGAAAGATCCATTTGCATGAGTGTTGTTCTTGACAGATAGAACATTTCTGTAAATTATAAAAACCTTCGGGTTTGTGAATAAAAGTCTTCCTATGTAAACCGCCTTGAGTTACAGTCAGAGAAATCTAGTGATCTTAAGAAAGGCGGTATATAAATACAAGTGTTGTTGTTGTTCCACCTATTGTAACACAAATGTAAATAGTTCATTCAGCCACACCTGAAGTGGTGGTACCTGCTTTATAGTCATTTCCTAAGGTGGTACAGAAAGGGTTGGAGTAACTTCTGCAGTAACTAAATGCATCACAATGCCCTAGGGCAGTTGCGGACCTAGCAAGTGGCCCACCTGGGGACAGAGGAGGAGGAGGGCCACCCACTCCATTGGTTCCCTGCCCCCATGCGCTACTCTGCTCTGCCCCCCCCACGCCATACTAGGCACATTTTGGAGGCATAGAGAGGCAAGGGCGGGTGTGAGGGCCAAAACTGCACGCATCATGGCAACGTGAATTGCCCCATCTCTGCCTTCCGCCTGCCCCAGGAGCTCCAGTGCCCAGGGCTTCCCCCCCCCCTCGCCCAATCATGGGTCCGCAACTGCCTTGAGGCAGTGTGAAGCAATGCTGGGGGGTCATCGGCTGCTCACTGCCCCAGAAGGGAGACTGCGCCATTCTGCTCCAAACAGTGGTTGGAGGCATAGTGCAATGGAAAAGCTCCAGTGCATGAAAACCGCATGCTGGGGAAACGTTCCCCCATTTTAGACGATCCTGTTTGTTTCTGGAAAATGAGATCACATCCTTTGCCTTTCCCCAAGAATCGGAAATATTTTTAGCCACTAGACTTCACTGAAAAAGAATAGTTTTCTCTTTAACGTAGTCTATGTGCTTGCATGCACATACACATATGCGCATGTGTGTTTGGTATTGGAAATTAATATAAATTATGAAACATGATATGAGTTGCTTCAGGCTTCTAAATGCCTTCTTTTTAGCCTAAAGCAGTCTTTTGGCTACAGCATAGATTAAAATGAACACTCTTTGGATGAGACTAGCTAAACCTCTTCCCCTATTGTTGCTGTTGTTCTTTGAATTAGGATGGATATTATTTGGTGTTTAAATATCTATTAAAAATTCACAAATGAACTTATGAGAAACTGTTGCCCTAAGCATATTTTTATGACCCACACATTTTGAATATTTAAAACTATACTACTAATAATAAAGCAACTCATTCTCTGGGGTTTAATTTTGCTTGTGTATATGTTGATCTGATGGTTTGTGAGTTTTACTACATTCCATTAGGGAAATTTTACCAGGGAAGTCAAGCTAAATGCACAAAATGGTTTATCTTAAATTGGCAAAATGAACCCTCAATAGAATTCATTTACAAGTACTGATTCCCTTGAATACTCCCATTGTGAAGGAGACCTGCGCATGTCGTTCACTGCGGATACACCGGAACAAGTGTGAACACACAACATGGCTATTACCCATTACTCTCGCAATATCCCAGGTTTTGAAATTGCTCTGAGCATCTAGTGCTTGCTTGAAGAACACTAGTGCCAGCTCTGTGGGTGCTGGTATGCTGCCAGCACCCACAATCATTTGCAATGGGTGCTCAGCACCCACAATTTTGGGTACCCCCAAACAGCGGGGTACCCCCATTTTCTGTGCTGGGCTGGCAGCCTCAGGAAGAAACTCATTGGCTCGCCCGCCCCGGCCTCAGAAGGGGGCGGGGCTGCCTTGCAATGCCTAGCCGCGATGCAATGCAGCCACTTCCAAGGCCGGGCGATGGCACAGCCCAGGCTCGGAAGGGGGTGCCGCGAGTGGCCACTTCCAAGGCTGGGCAGCAGTGATCACATGCCCCGGCCTTGGAAGCGGGTGCCTGCAGGAGCAGCCGCTTCCGAGGCCGGGCGGTGGCAAACGCCTGCCCCGGCCTCGGAAGCGGGTGCCTCAAGCAGGGGCGTCAGGGGCATGGCTATGGGCACCCCCAATGTTGACAGCAAGTCGGTGCCCCTGTTGAAGAATGTCCTTTGCAGGCCTATCACAGGCTATAACTGAAGAGGGGCCTCTCACGGGTGGCTCTGCCTGCTACTCCCAATCCAAACCAGGTCCTTACGGGGCCTTTCTGGTTCCCTGAATTAAGGACCCCGCACATTCTGGTGGGTCTAAAAACTTTTGCCATTACTGTTTTATTTGTTAGAGTGTGCTACCCCTTTCATTGTATGTGTGTTTTCAAATGTTTATTTTATGTATATGTACCGGTATTTATATACCACCATTCTGTGTTTTTCAAACAGCATTCAAGGCAGTTTACACGGGCAGGCTAGTCTACACCAATATTTTTTTTTTTCCAATGGGGGTTTTACAAATATATTCTGTGTTTCTAAGAATCCTGAGTCCCAAATATTGCCTTCACAGTATGGTTATCTCCTCTGGCTGAGTACCAGTGAGCACGACTTGGTCCACTTGGAAACCACTTGGGTGCCTCAGGCACAAGGACAAAGATGGGGTACATGTCTTTTAAATAAAGAAAATGAAAATGTTGCAGTTAATGTAGCGCCATTGTGCCACAATCGAGGCCATTGGGGCTGCATTACTATGCACACTGTCCTAGATATAACCTCCATTGAATACAGTGGGGCTTTCTTTACTCAGAAGAAAGGTTGAGTATTCCTTATCCACAGTGGTGTCATTCAGGCGGAACAGCCCGGTACTCCGTTCCGCCAGTTCGGTGGACAGGCCCGGGCCACACTGCCTCTCTGGAGGACGGGCGAGCTGCTACTGGGCCCGCCCTCCCTCCCATGCACCCTGAATCACTCCGAAATGGAGCAATTCGGGCTCTGTGAGGCGCGGGGGGGGGCGTGGCAGCCCTCCGCCATTGGGGCGGAGGGCTGTCAATCATCCGGGCGTTCCGCTTCCTGGTGTGCCCGGATGACGTCTCTGCTTATCCAGGCTGCATGGGATGGAAAGGTGTCTGGGGGCACAATCCTAACCTAGGCTGGCACAGTTAAGCCAGCAAGGTTTGGCCGGCACAAGGGCCACCATAAAGCGTGTTTGGGCCAGTCTTGGAGTAGAAGGATGGCACATATCTGTGTGCTGGCCTCTCTGACTCTGAGAATGGTCCACACATATTTTATGCTGTCCCTTGTGCCAGCCAAACTTTGCTGGCCTAACTGTGCCGGCCTAACTCCAGGCTAGGATTGCACTCTAGATTTCAGATTTGTCTGGATTTTGGAATAATATCATAAATACAATGAGAAATGCTTCCTCTGGCTCTTTTCACTGTTACCCACTGACATTTTTCAACAGTGTCTGTACAGGTACCCACCAGAGAGCAGAAAATAGAACTTAAAGCTTGTACCTGCACTGTACGTGGGAATAAGCCCAAGACCATCTAGTGTCCACACTATAGAAAGTTTTAAAGTCTTGGACAAAAATGTCTGGAATTCAGAATAGTCTGGATTTCTGTGGTCCAGATAAGGGGTAATCTACTTGTAGATTGCTTGCACTGTAAGTCAAGGAAGTACAAATCAAGAGCATTTTCATAAATGAGGACTGGATCACACATGCATTTATGCCACTAGCTTATTACCATACAGTTGTCAGGTAATTGAATGTGACCTTCAAAAGGGTTGTGTCTAATCTAAAGTGATATGCAAGTTCTCACTGGTACTCAGAACGCAATCCTAACCTGGAGTTAGGCTGGCATAGTTAAGCCAGCAAAGTTTGGCTGGCACAAGGGACACCTTAAAGTGTGTTTCGACCACTCTCAGAGTCAGGGAGTGTGGCTCATGTCTGTGTGCTGGCCTCTCTGACTCCAAGAGTGGTACAAAAATATTTTACGGTGTCCCTTGTGCCAGCTAAACTTTGATGGCCTAACTGTGCTGGCCTAACTCCAGGTTAGCATTGCACCTTCAGTCTGTGCCATGTGCAGGGCCATACTTGATGTTGTAGTCATCAAGTGATGAAAATCTATGTGTGAACATGTGCCACAACCCAACACTACACTGAAACAGCATTACTAGATGGATCATGAAGCCACACTATAATTTTGCACGATATGTTGGTGTCGGTTAGGCAGAACAGCCACCAATATATGGTTTAGCACTGACGAGCAGAACTGTAATGTGGCACAGAATTGACTTTGTGACGTTGTATACTTAATCACACACCTGCCAGTTTAAATTGCATTGCATTCTGCAGATTACCATGCAATGTTTACAGGAAATGTAAGCATTAAGAAGTGACAGTTGACCTCAACAAGTGCAATAAGGAAGTGGAACATCTGTTTAATAACTGTGAAATTCATCAAATCCTCCGTTTTCCATTTGAGTTTTGAGTGTCCTTTTTTTCCCCTATTGCATGTGTTTTTGTTTCAGAGCTTTAGCATTAAACTCAAAACTATTGCCATTAGTGTTATCAAATGGTGATCCATCATCTTACTGAATGAAGAATTTTCAAATACAGTGCCCTAGAGCCATTGTGTATAAGAAACCACTAGGCCCTTTTAACATTATCAGTATGTTATTGTTATTGGAACAGCAGCTCCTCATAACCACTGAGTCTATAAGCTGGAGAGAAGTGATAATGGTTTAGAAGCCTTTGAGCCATGAAAAAAATCTATGAATAGGAAATCTCTTTTGCAGTGTTGTTCCCTCCCCATCCCCGCTGGTTATAACAGTAAGGGCATGTATTGAAAAGTGGGATTCAGATGTATAATTCTCACTTTGTACTTGTTCTGTTTAAATAATTTGGATTTAGTAATAGTGTTTTAGACCTTAGAGCTTTTTCCTGTAAAAGACTGTTTATGGACTTCCCTTGAAGAAGGTTGGAAGGTTCCAGGATTGTATAGCTGACAAAGGCTATACTAATATATTATATGGTATGAAGTTATGAGACAATTCTATTTGGTTCTGCCTTGCTTATGGGCATAATTTAAAGTGCTGGTTTTGACTAAAAAGTTTCAGAAACTCTTGTAGCTGAAAAAGTGGCACAGGACATAAATATTGCAAATATTATAGGTACATAAATTTACAAGCTGATACCCCTTCCTGTCTTCTGTTTTATTATTGTCTCTAAAATCTTCTGGGACTTCTTTTTGTTATGGTTATATGCATGAAACATGTGGATGACTTCATTAATGGGCCCTAGGATTTAGGGCAGATTCACGTATTATTTGCACAAACACTTGGTATACGAACTAAAGAGATTCGACTAATTCTGGCTTCCAGATCTATGCAAGATCCGTGGGGCCAACACCATATTTACTCGCATGTATGCTAAGAATTTATTCACCACTCTTACCAGAGTGGCTTGCAAAGGAGATACACTTTTAAGTACTGTACATTTGATTTTGGAACTGAGAAAACCCCATTTGAATTTAAGAAGTAAACAAGTCTCCATTCAAATTTGGGTCATTGTACTCCATAGTTCAGTTTAGGAGGAGGAGTGTATGGCTTTCCTTCAAGAGGATTTTCAATCAATCCAGCAAATAGCCACGTTACTGGTCTAGCTCAGGCATTCAGTACTACGTACACATGCATAAATGCATGTCTCCTGCATACCATATAAACATGTGACAAGCTTGACCCATTTGTACAGCACACTGTCTCTGTCACACTGGTAAAATTGTTCTATCCATTGAAAGGAGCCGGGAAATATTTGAAATCAGGGAGCCCACAGTCACAGCTAGTCTCTCACAGCGCAATCCTAGCGCGCCCTTAGCGTCGATACTACGTGGTAGCGTCGACGCGTCATCAGTAGCGCTGACTCAGGGGCACCGATCAGCACCTCTGTGTCGGTGCTAGTGCTCTCAGGCCGATACTACAAGTAACGTCAGCCTGAGAGCGCTGATGGCAAGCCTCCCTCACGCTGACCAAAGCCAGTCGGCACAAGGGAGGCTCCGTTCCATTCCGGGATGGGGATTGGCGGCGGGAGGGAGATTGTGGGTGGGGGGAGGGTGCTCTGGATTCGGCCATAAGGCAGAATCCTAAGCCTGTCCAAGAAGCTGCGCAGCCTTGATTCGGGGTGCACGGTTTCCTTGGATCTGCGCCTGCTGTTCAGCAGGCGCAGATCCAAGGAGCGCATTGGGGAGGTGGGAGCCTCTCCAACGGTAAGGGAGCGCATGTGCCCTTGCTGTTGGGAGGCTCCAGCCTCCCCAAAGCAGCGCTGAATTTGGCACTGGCCCTAAGTTGGTGTGTTTAACTGTAGGAACAGGCATACATTTCTCTGTAGTTATTATTGTAAATTATGAAGGGAATATTTGTTCCCTTACCCTGGTGTTGGAACATTGGTTAGATTGTGCCCTGAGTGTTCCGAGAGCTAATGAGGTGTTCGTATGACACAGCACGGAACCAGTAAGATGTTATTATGAATCAACTCCCTTTTCCATGTAAGCTAATACCCAAATGCCTGTTCAGTTGTGTGACTATCATAAAGTTGGCCACTGTTTTTGTTTTTGTTTTGTAGGTTACTAATTAGTTGGGTAGCCTGCACTGTTCTATATTAAAATAAAGTTAATGGGGGGGGGGGTGACACCATGAGTTAACACACCAGGTGGCCCCAACCCATGTGATGCCACTGGTAGGCAGTTTGGGTGTTGTTGGTCAATGGCTTAGATGATTTTTTAAGTGGATTCTAAACATTCATGATGGATGATGGTCTATCAGTGGTTATTATCTGTGATGGCTACATTGAACCTATAGATTCAGGGACAGTATGTCACTGAGTTCTATGTGCAAAGGAGCAATAATAGGGGGAGGGCACTGACACTCATCCATTGCTTGTGGGGAAATATTACCTGCATTTATTTTCTGGCCATTATTATTATTCATTTCATGTCATGACTATTACAGACTGATTATCCCTTATCCAGACTCCTTGGGACGGGAAGGTGTCTGGATTTCAGATTTGTCTGGATTTTGGAACAATTGCATAAATATCATGAGAAATGTTTCCTCTTGCTCACTTCACTGTTACCCATTTGGGTGCCTGCTGGCCCCTTTGACATTTTTCAGCAATGTCTGTATAGGCAAACACCACTGAGCAGAGTATAGAACTTACAGCCTGTAAGTGGGAATGAGCACAAGACCTTATTTCACTGAAAATTTAAAACAAACATTGGACAAAGACGTCTGGATTTTGGAGTAGGCTGTATTTCAATGTCCAGATAAGGGATAATCTACTTGTACTATTTCTCAGCCTCACCTACCTCACAGGGTTGTTGTGAGAAGCAAAGAAGGGGAGGAACCATACACAAAACTCTGAGCTCCTTGGGGAAAGGGTGGTATGAAAACATGAAAAAAATATAAAGTGCATACATGCATACATACAAAGTTTGACATATACAGAAGGGGGTGTCAAAAATGTATGGGCCTTGGTGTCAAATGACCTAGGTGTGCCACTGGTATTGAGACCACTCATTGGTTGTCACTGTGAATAGTATTGGAATTCAGCCAGCCTGAAGAAAAGTGTCCCTATTCCACACATTTTCTTTCTTTAATTCTTTCATTGATCTGTTAGAAACTACAAAGAACTCTGTTTTCTTCAACACTACTCAGTGTTTCCCTTTAGTTCTTTGAAGACTTTATAAAAGCAGAGCCTGCTAGAAGATGACTAGTTAAGATTTGAGAACCATATGGGCAAAAAAAACAAAACAAAAAACAGTTGCAAACAACAAGTAAGATGTAAACTGGCATGAGCCTACATCTGTGTGAGGAGTATACATTTAGAGCGCAATCCTAACCTGGAGTTAGGTGGCACTGTTAGTCCAACAAAGTTTGGCTGGCATGAAGGCTACTGTAAAGCGCATTTGGACCACTCTCAGAGTCAGGGAGGATGGCGCATGTCTGTGTGCTGGCCTCTCTGACTCCATGAATGGCCCAAACATACTTTATTGTGTCCTTGTGCCTGCCAAACTTCACTGGCCTAACTGTGCAGGCCTAACTCCAGGTTAGGATTCTGCTCTTAGACAGATCTCTTTCACATGCTCCAGTGTCTCATATTTGTAACTGGCAGGAAGTGCCAATCCTTCAAACAGCAGACTCCCTTCAGTTCCAGAAAGTCATTGTCATGCTGAAATTGTCCTCTGACAATCTGCACAAGGGGACAATTTGTTGTATTTTCCTGTGCAGATGGTCCAAACAGTATCAGCATACCAATGGTTCACTGCACTGCTTTAACTGAGAAATGCAAGGAGACCACCAGTGGGCCTTGGGAGGAGTTTTCAAATGGGTGTGGGGTCAAAATCAAGGAGTTATAGATAAAAGCCTTTCTGTCCATTGACGTAAATTATTTCCAGACACCCAATTTACAAAGAAGATCAGTCACCTTGTGCCTTCTGGCATGCAACTCCTCTTGGACTCATGAGCTGTTTTAGTTGGCAGACAATGGCAATTCTTTGGTGGCTGTGAAAAACTGAGATCACCTTTTCTTTACCTTGGAAAAGGTTCCAGATGTCTTTGTTTTTCTTGAACTGGCTTTCTCTGTGGATTTCTCCAAGCTCCTCAAATTCCAGGTTGCATTGGGTCCTGCGTAATCTTTCATATCAAATAGGTACCAGTGAGAGCAATCCTTCCATGTGCTTTGCATTAGAAATGACCATCTTTCCCTTCTCTGGCCTCTGCACCCAGTATATGCTCCTTATTTGGGTTTCTGTTCTCATGCTCAGTTTGTCTGGGGAAAGGTGAGGAACACAATCTTGTCTGTGCAAAGCTGTTGGATGCAGTGATTTGAGATATTTCCTGTAGGATATGGACTATGACAGATGAGCATTTTAGAGCTAAGTGGTGTTGAACTGGCAGGTTTGGGACTGAGCATAAAACTGAAAATTTTTTACTTTGGCACTTTTATTTCTCAGTAGTATTTTGAATCACTGAATGTCAAATTTGTATTTCCTTTTGGAGCCGAAATGTAAATCTCCTTCAGGCATCAGCCCATCCTTTATTCTTGTGGAGCTGTGGGTTAAAAAAAACAACCCTTGTTTGAGACCAGGAATGCTTGGTGCTTTGGGAGAGAGAAAAGACTCTCAATAGCAACTTTATGTTGACTTGATTTTCTGATGCAGACAGTACAAATCCCTCGATATGTAGCGATATATTTGACAGTTCATATTGTCCTTGTACGTTCAGATACATGCCTAAAACTGAAATGTAACTGACAGGGGAAAATGCACATGCATAATAAAAGCAGGTTATGTGCGCTTTCTAAAAGCAAAGTGCTTGGCATACTGAATTAGCACCATTTAACAAACAGGCCAGATAGTCTAATCATGGTTTATAGTGAGATGGTTGACGTGAGGCCTCAATGCAGCACAGTAACATAAATAACAACTTGGAAAAGGGAAAGGTGCACCCCTTTTCCTCTGTCCCCCCCCCACACACACACTGACTCAGACATAGTCTATTTCCCATTTAAAAAAAAAAAGAATTAGGAAATATTCTAATTATTCTAAGCCCATTGAGTAAAGAGGACTCCGGCATCTCCTCGCAGTCACCATTTCAGATCCTCTTTTCCTCTTATTCATCTAAAAATCTCCAATCCCATTCTGTCTTCTGTTGCAGTAGTTGTAGTAGAAGGGAGACAGGACTTTTTTCTTTCTTTTTTCTCAGCCCCCTTTCCCCGGCATGGTGCTTGGGTGGGCTACTATTGCAAAAAAAAAAAAAAAAAAAAACCAGTTGCCAGGGGTACTAGGAGTTGTTGCTTTCTTAATGTTCCTGACATTTTGAATAGAGCAGGCTTTGGGCTTCTAGGATATTCTTTTTCTTTTGCCAGAGCCATCAGAGCTACCACTGGGAAATGATGACCTGCGAAGGTGAAATGTGTCACAGATTGGTAGTGTGGGGAGGTGGAGCCTGTGTCAAAATGGTGGCTTGTACAATCGTTGATATGTTTGGGTTGTTTTACACATGCATGCGTGCACACACTCAACTCACTGAGGACAATTCTGCACAAGTTTGAATCTCCATTCCTAGGGAGAGCAGAAGGAAGAAAAGAAGCAGTGATTCCAGAGGACTTGGGCAGAAGATTCAGAATTACTTTGAGATCAAATACTGGTAGCTCTGGAATGATCTTCTCCCTGCCTTCTTGGGTTGCCAACTCCAAAGCTGTTCCTGGATATTTTTCCTTCCCAATGTGACATAACATCACTTACAGCCCATCCTATGCGAGTCTTTTGTTGATGGAACTTGCATTCCCTTAATGAAGGCCCAGATCACTGGTGTTGCAGTTGCAATGATGACACATGCAACAACAGGGCTGCCTGTGCACCACCAGAGACTCCAGCCACCACTGGTGGCATAGGTGAGTCGTGGGTGGGGAGGAGGAGGATCAGGGCAGAGGGGATGGAGGATCTGGGTGGAGATCCGGGCGAACTGTCAAGAGAGGGGAAGGAGCATTAGCAACAGTGACAGTGCTGATATCCAGCCCCCCTTCCAGGCCTTGATACACCTCCTTGGGCCCGCTTGGATTTGTGCAAACCAAAGGCTGGTGCAGATTTTAGTATACCTGTTAGGGACCACATGCGGTGGAGTAGGTAAATAAAACTTTACTTGCTTCATTATGTCATGGTTCCTGGCCAGCCCATAGCATGCTGCGGAGCACTGCATGACACTTGGCACTGCTGCATGTTATTCACTGGCCAAGGATAGGATTGGGCTATAAGTAAAGGAGGCCCTGCTAAAATATCCAGGATTGCTTTCACTAGTTACCTGGAGGTTGATACTGATTCTTGAAGGCTTTAAGCCACTTCGGGGCCGGCAACTGTACCTTCCCCTTATCTAGAGCACTGAGAAAATGACATTTCCCAGTGCTCCTGGAACTTGGCTCAGTGCAAAGGAAGGAAGGAAAGCAGCCTGTCTTTGCCCCTCCCACTTTCATTTCAGAGGCAGATGGAAATGATGAGAAGCAGAGGTTTATCTTTTTCCTCAGCTTACATTAAAATCACAACTGGAGAATAATTGTTGTTCTTAATGCTCATCTTGTACTTACGGTAAGCATTAAGTACCTTAAGAATAGCCAAGGGTGCTATTCCAAAACAGGGAATATGAACCGCAGACTACATTTCTGCTTACTCTTACTGAAATTCTCATTGACTGTTGTGAAACTACCTGAATTCTGAAGCCACCTTCTATGTAGGCACATGCACAGAATCTCCTCAGAGTCAAATCCTTTTTCTCACGAACTCTCACTGATTGCTGTGAAACTACGTGACTTGATCATCCAACCAAGCAGGCTTTTGTTTGGTGAGCACCCCCTCAATTTGAATCAGGTCTGTCATCAGGCCTTGGAAATGTTTTATATGGTTGTCCTCCATATAGACCTAAAAGCTGTTCTCTTTCCTGGGACTGTTTGTTTAGATAGTGAATTTCCAAGCAACTCAATCATAACTGGTGCTGGGAACTGTAGGTTCCAAGGGTAATACTGTAAAGTAGTGATTTCCAAACTTATCATGGTCACAGCAGCTTTCCCAGCTGTCCTGGGTGCCATCATCTTGGTTCATGTGAGATCTTATGCAATCCAAGATGGCAGTACCCAGAAGAGACTGGAAAAGAGGACTCTGGGAACATCCCATGGCACCCCTGTGAGTTTGCCACAGCACCTCAAGTGCCACAGTGCAGTTTGGGAACCACTGCTGTAAAGTAAGTGCATTCAGCACTTTCAGTCCATGTGCCCTGACATTAGAAAGCAGACTTGGGAAATTGTGTGTGTGTGTGTGTGTGTGTGTGTGTGTGTGTGTGTGTGTGTGT
>JAJKFI010000009.1:3293448-3303593 GCA_029204185.1 Lerista edwardsae | reverse complement strand
TGTGTGTGTGTGTGTGTGTGTGTGTGTGTGTGTGTGTGTGTGTGTGTTTCTGAATGCTTGCAGATAAGGCAATAATTACCATAGAGACTCGTGTATAAGTCCATCTCATGGATAAGTCAAGGGCAAGTTTTAAGCCAAACCTATAGTGGTGGTAGCCTTAATGCCTCCCTTTCCCTCACATTAGTCTCAATTACTGGGCACAGGCAAATCTACTAGCTATTTATCTTAGGAAATTAGAGCACATCAGGACCATTGACACACTGAATTTCACATGTACTTTGGTCCTTGACCCTTGAGTCACAATGGTAACAATCACAACAGTGATGGCACCAAATGCAGTGAGATAACCTGCTTGTTAGACAGATTTGACTGGCAAGTGAGGGCAGAACTGTATGGTTTTGTTTTGCTTCTCAGGCACAACTGATGCATAGCACCAGCCTGCACAACATATGGCATTACTTCTGTACGTTCTGCCACTCGAAATCAAGAACAACATTTACAGGCTGCAATGAGAAACCTCTCAATTAAAAATGATTTCTTTACAGTTTGGAGAGAATTTAATTTTTTCTTTAAAAAATAAAAATAAAAAGCCCTGTATTCCAAAGTTGTGCAATTCTGGGCAAGGGATACGCTCATCCTTCAATGAAATGGGCTGCAAGGGCAATTGATTCTATTTGACATAAGTTATTCATAGATGCTCCGGTCATCATATTCCTTTTCTCTGCGCCCCTAGGAGTGTGCGAAGGTACTGTGATGACATCAATCAAGAGTGACACCTAATCAAGTTGGGAGGCTTGAGCAGCTGTAGTGAGAGGGCCTAATGTGTCCCACTTCCTTGTTTGTTGATGTAATAATCTTGACAATGGAAGGCAGGTTGAGAAAATATCAGGAAAGACAGCCTACTGGGGAAACTGGAGTATAGCCATTTTCTACTTTTAATTTGAAATGATGTCAGTGCAACACAAAGATGTGTTAGACAAGCCAAAACTTAGTGCTTGAGCGATACCCTCACTAGCTTACCATGGTATGTCCAATGACATACCAGGAACAGCTGTTGTGGTCTGTACTTTCCCTGATAGGGTTTGTTCATTTATTATTTTTCAATCTTACTGTCGCATGTTTCAGGGGATGAAGACCCAAAATCATTTGAGGTGGCTTACGCGTAGTACATAAGAACGTAAGAAGAGCCCTGCTGGATCAGGCCAAAGGCCCATCTAGTCCAGCTTCCTGTATCTCACAGCGGCCCACCAGGTGTCCCAGGGAGGCACGAGACACAAGACGCTTGCATCTTGTTGCCACTCCCTTGCACCCGGTACTCTGAAGTAGCCTACTACTAATGTAAGGAGATTGCAAAATCCATCATGGCCTATAGCCCACGATGGACTTTTCTTCCAGAAATCCGTCCAAACCCCTCTTAAAGGCATCTAGACCAGATGCCATCACCACCTCCTGTGGCAAAGAGTTCCACAGACTAACCACCCGCTGGGTAAAAAAGTACTTCCTTTTATCTGTTTTAACTCTCCCAACCCTCAGTTTTAGCGGATGCCCCCTGGTTCTGGTGTTTTGAGAGAGGGAAAAGAACATCCCTCAATCAACTCTATCCTTTCCGTGCATAATTTTGTATGTCTCAATCATGTCCCCACTCAGGCGCCTTTTTTCTAGGCTGAAGAGCCCCAAACACTGCAGTCTTCTTCATATGGGAGGTGCCCCAGCCCCGTAATCATTTTTGTCACTCTCTTCTGCACTTTTTCCAGCTCCACTATGTCCTTTTTGAGGTTCAGGGATCAGACCAGTAGTAAAGCACATCATCATTAAAAGCCCACCAAATGACATTTTCAGGGATTGTTTGCATATTCAAGATGCCCCTAACTGTGTACACCACAGATGCATTGCATTACATTGGGAACAAAATGTGACCACCTAAAGATAAGTATGGGTTTCTGCAAACCAAGGTACTTCCTATTTACCCTGAAGTAACCAAGTTTGAAAGACAAAGTAAAGGGGGAAAAAACCCGGCCTAATTTGGATTGAATTAGTCAGTGTTTCCAAGAGTCATCAAATGATGGAATGGAACGAATGGCAGCAGGACACCTGAAGGGGACAAAGAATTACAGGTGGCCCTTGTATATGCAGGATTTCATTCATGGAACACCTGCGGATACTAAAATCCATGGATTTGGAGCAGTGATGTCGTTCAGGGGGAACGGACCAGAACAGGCATTTCAGATCTTCCGGTGGCTGCTTCCAGGTTTTTTTTTTTTCTGTTTTTTTTCAACATTTGAATTTGAACTCAAAAGTGAGTTCCTGTTCCTAAATCATTTGAATGACACCACTGGTTTGGAGCCACCCCCTCCCTCTGAACCTGACTGGAGGGCTCCAAAGAGCTGTTTCAGCCAAAAGGCCTCAACTTCTGTTTTCCCAGGAAAACCAGAAGTGACATTCTGAGGCCTGGGGAAGCCCACGTGGGACAGCACTCTGGCCACCTCAGGAGGATCCAGGTGGGTCCTTCCCCTACAGGTTTGGGACTCCGGGGATTCTGAAATCTGCGGATATCATTGGCTTACCTGTAGTTTGTTTTTAGCCTTTCACAACTTATAGTACCGTGGAGATGGGCATTAGGGTTGGTAAGAAGTGACATTTTGTTGCAGTTCCCACTTGTTCTCTTCCATGTGTGCATTTGCACACCTGCTCATACACACATGAGTAGTAGTAGTAGTAGTAGTAGTAGTCATTGTTATTGATGTTGTAAGAATACTTATATACTGCTTTTCAACAGGAGTAGTCCACAAAATGTTGTATGTTGTAAAATAAATCAATAAATGGTTTCTTGTTACAACCAAAAAATAAAATAAAATATAGATGAGGCACCAGCAACAGTCACTAGAAAAGACACCATACTGGAGTGAAGAGGGACGGTTGCTCACCCCTGCTGAATATCAGAGGATACCACCTTGAAAGATCCCTCTTTGCCCAGTTAGCAAGGTTGGGGTGTGAAGAGTATTCTTTGCAGGTTAGGAAAGCTTACTTGTTGCATAAGAGTTCCTGTCAACAATTGCACAATAGTTTGCTGGATTAAAGCAAATATATTTTATTATGCCAAGTATTGAAAAAATTGGCATATTTTGAGCCTGCATGCCTTAGCAGAATAAAGAAAGGAGAGGTTGAGATCTCAAATATCCTAGCTATTTATAAACACCAATACCTTCCATTTCATAAAGAACAACAGTGAAGGAAGTAACTGTTCAATTAATTCTAACATAGTTCATGAATATACACCTACTGCATTACAAGACATAAAAAGCAAATAAATGGGGAAAATGTGATCGACATCGGGGGAGGGGGAACTAGAGCTCCATTTGAGTTGGATTTCTTGAAAAAGTAGATGGCAACTGTTTTTTATCTTTGTGCAATGCCTGTTAAGAATTGAGGGGGGCACTATATGGATTTAGAATGAATCAATACAATTTATTTCAACCCTTATGTAGAATCAGTATGTTCTGTCGAAGCTTTTTTTTTTCACTGAAAATTTTGAAAATTGCGCAATAGTTTGCTGGATTAAAGCAAATATATTTGCTTTAATCTTACCCTTTCCCACCCAGAGACCAGTACAGTGGTCTTATTAAGTGTGTTATGTGGTTATAAATAGATTTTGCCTAGTCTGTAAGCATTCTCTCATGTAGTGTACATGTTTTTGCATGTGGCATTTGAGATTTCCCATAGTCTCGTTCCAACAAGAATTGTTTCAACAAATAACTGACAGGACTGCCTGTTGTGTGAAAGAAACAATGTTGCCCGTATTTCCCGATATGCTGTCTGGCTTGTAATTGGGTTTTGGCCAGATCAGTTGAAAAAGCCCTTCAGAAGTATCACAATCAGGCCAAGCTAGATGTGACAGTGACAGCCATGTTTGCTTTTTCATGCTCCTATCCATGTATAAGGCGGGAAGTAAAGGGTCTAGTTTTTAAAACAAAAAGAGAATCTGAGTCAGGGGAATTGGTCCCAGTTCTTCCCTCACCTTACCTTGTAATACTGTCTTGCCTCTGGCAGTTCTCTCCAGTTTGGCTCCAATACTGGAAGTGAGTCAGACTGAGGAGAAAAGTGCATGAAATGACCGAGATAAAACTGGAAAGGGGAAACTTCTTCTCCCCTTACCTGAAGGCACTTTTAAAAAAATATTAGCTCTCTTCCATCATTTATTCATGATTGGGACAGACAAACATGTAGTACAAACTGCCTTGCATCTAATATTAAAGTTAATGCTACTAGTTATTTCTTAAAAGACCTTGTCAGTGGGTGACCTTATCTTTGCATTCTGTGGTGGCTGCTGCTGTTTGTAAACTTTTCCTCACCCCCCCCTACCGCCGACGTGCATTCAAAGTAGACCCTAAACTCAGCCACTTGACATTTACAACCTGGTTGCATTTCACATGGATGAATCTCCATTTCACTGTGTGAGAGTGCATTTGTAGCAAATTAGTGACAACTGGAGAAGGAGAAAATGTCTTCTCATGGTGAGGCTTCCTTGTCAAAAGTAATCATATCAAATTGCTCTCAGGCTGAGACAGTTAGTTCTTGCTGCTGCTGTTCACTTCTTGTAATTGAAAGTGGCACCACTTCCTTCCAAAAACTGAGAGCCCAAGCCAATGCATATCTACTCAGAAGTAAGTTCCATTATAGTCAATGGTGCTTACTCCCAGGAAAGTGTGGATAGGATTGTAGCCTCCGTTTGGCCTATCAGAGTGGGAGGATCCTGCTGTTCCTTTAACTCCAACCACACATTTGGCATCTTCTGTAAAGTTTAGCACCGGAGAGGGGACAAAATATCAGGAAATAGATAAATAAACAGGAGGAAGGAAGAAGTTCTGTTGGGAAGAAGCAAAAAGGAATAGAAGGTTATTGGAGTGCTTGGGGAGCAGCAGATGATGTTGAAGGTGCGGGATGTCTGAAAAGAAACAGGTCTGACTTCTGGGCCTCCTATATAAGCCTATTGCAGATTTTTATGTCTGGAGAATATGTCTGAACCTTACCTTGACTCAGACATGTTCAAAATCAGTTTACTAGACGAATGAGGTGCAGCTGAGTCGACGCAATGTGTAGTTACACAACAGAATGAAATGCCACTTCTCAGTGCAGATCAACTTGTTTTCTTAAGGATCGTGGGTAAGTGTGCTATGGTATGCATTTGGGGTTTTGTTTTGTTTTTTGTTTTTGCATATATTGCTTTACTTAATGACTAAATTCCATGGAACTGCCCATGTGGGGGAGGGGGGACTTTAGGAAACTAAGTACTTGTGATTCAGTATAGAGCTGGCATTCAGGCTTTCAATATGATTGTGTCATGCTTGGCATATTTACTGTGCAATCCAATGCATGCCTACTCAGATGTAATCCCCATTGAATTCAATGGGATTTCCTCACAGATAAGTGTGTATAGGAGTGCAGCCTTAGGGACCTGACTCCAATTTGTTCCAATTGGAATCCAATTCCAATTTGTGGGAGCACTTCAGATTGCTGATGTTGACTTGTATATTGCTAATGTATACCCTCAATCAGCATTTTCAGCCAGTGTGCTGTGGCGTATTGGTCTGCCATGAATGGTCTACAGGTGTACTAGGGGACTTGGAAGGAGAGTGATGTATTAGTAGGATCATGGGCGGGGGAGCCTCCCAAGGCAGCATGGTGTGGTCTATCCATTGTTAAACAACAACAACAACAACAACTGATGGTGTGCCTTGACAATTTTAGCACCTTGTCAGTGTGCTGAGAGACAAAAAAAAAGGTTGGAAATGGCTAAATTCTAAATGGTACATGACAAAATAGCTGACTTCTCCCACATCAACCTCCTCATCAAGGAAGTGGGGCTTGCTTCACACCTCCCTACCATCAGCATTTAGGCAGGTGCTGACAGCCGAGAGTACCTCTTCAGCAGTGGCACCCAGACTTAGGTAATTCCTGCTTAGAGGCACTCTTTTTCTTTTACCTTTCTGGTGATAAACAAAATTAAAAGAAAATTTTAATCAGGCAAGTTTGAAAGTAGTGAGTAAAGTCATGGAGTGTGTGTGTGTGTGTTTTACCTATTACTATTCTTAAATGGCTGATTAGCTATATGCATCATCATCATCATCATCATCATCAATAATAATAATAACAATAATAATAATTTTATTATATTTTATAGTGTCTATTTTGTTTGAAAGAGTATCTTTCCTACCTTGAATACCTGGGTGAAAGACCGAAGTTGAACTAAATGAATGCATATAATGTTTACTGGTGCAAAGTGGCTAAAAATGGACACATTCAAAGCAATGATCATCTATTCGTGTGTCAGAAATTGTTAGTAGGTTAAAAATAAGCAAAGGATTCTGTGCAAAGGCAGTGGTGGTTTTTGTCGGGTGGTTGTTTCCTGCTTCCCTTGCTCCGGGAGGATTTTTATCTTTTCTGTATTGCTACTTGTCACCCAGAAATAATAACTTACTTACAAAGCTGCCTCTTTTCGTGTGTCCCTTCATGCCCTCTCACACTGACCAATCGCAAAACCATCCATCAGGGCAATAGGGCACTTGGAGATGCTTACTCCCCTGGAGAAATTTGCTGCCCTAAGCCCCAGTTGAATCATCTTTCATAAGAGTTGTGAGACCTATTATTTGAGCTGGCTTTTGGCAGCTGGCATTGCACTCATAGAGGATTGGCATTTAGCTTTTTTTTTTAGTATTTCCACTCTTTCGGTGGGATTTAAACCGGGTATATGATTGCTTTTACATTTATTGGAGCCAGCCCACGGGAGGTTATAAATATAAATAAGCAAATCGTAGCAGAACACTGTCCACAGAGCCCAGCCTGGAAGAGCCACGTAGTGTCATCTTAGAAAGGAGACTAAGAAACGCCGGAGAGGGGGAGCAGTGCGCCACAGGCACGCAACAGGTTTACAGTTTGCATATGTTTGTTTGGCTTGCCTGGATTGTTAAAATTACATGTGCCTGAACTAGCTGTCCCAGGAGCTGACAGCGTGGCAATATTGTTCCTAACAGCAGATGTAATGTGGGGTGATTGATCCTTCCATTTAGGAAGCGGAATGCCTTTTGAAGTCAAACTCAGATGAAAGGCCGTCATGATTGACAGCAATTTATGCTGCTTTTGTTTCTAATTCTTTGACTTCTGACACTTTAAGACAGGGCTGTATAAAGGAAGGATGCCGTATCCTAGGGATACCGCTCTATTCATAACCCAGAAATCTTGAAGTAACAGTACAGACTGACACCCAGATCTCAAATATATTAGGTTTTTATTTAAATATGGGGTGGAGAGGTTTGTGGGCATGCTGTTTCTGTTATTAAATCATTATGCACCTACCTCAGGGGTGGAGGGGCGGAGGAAGCTGACAATCTAACCAGAATAAACATTCTTCAGTCGCCATAGTGGAAGGCTGCTATATTAAAAATTCTTCAAATAGATGACCCCGACAGGTGTTTTATTTGAGCAAAGAAAACAATAAATAGTAATATAATCCCTGTGGAGTTGGCATTAGGCTGTGTGGGAAGTGCATAATTTCCCTTACTAAATGTTAGAAGGAGCCTAAATTTAATTTTGGTGTACTTATCCTTTCAACCAATTCATATTCCCTGTGAGCTGCACGCAATTAAGTATGGTAACTCAGTACAGGATTCTGTATTCCTTTCTTTGCTTAGAAATGGTTTATCAATAATCTCATTTCCTTTTATCATAGTGCAATCCCAGGCATATTTCCTTGGATACAAGCTCCTCTATGTTCAATAGAGCTTACACCCAAGTATACATGCATATGATTGTTGCCTCTGGTGTTTATAAATCAAAGTGCACAGCCGCTATCTTTTTCTTCTTTTGTCTTGTGAATTATCTCTACACTGTAGTGATCGCAGAGCAGGGGCATAACTAATGAAAGTGTAGCCCAGTGCAGCAGGCAAAATGTTGCCCCAGAAGTGACATCACAACCAGAAGTGACATCACAGTTGTATTTCCATTTTCTGGGTTTTGGGCCATAATGTTTGATAAAGATATTGAACTCGGTTTGTTTCATTGCATTCTGCATTAAAGTACTTTTCCAGTGATATATAGCATGATGGTCTTATTCATACATACCAAGGTTTTCACAATTTTGGCCACTAGTGTCAAGCTCAGCTTGTTGTACACCTAAAGCTTGTTGCCTAGTGCAGTTGCACCCCCCTGCACTTCTTTAGCTACGCCCGTTGCAGAGTATCAGAAAACACCAGATACCACCAGATACCAAATGAATGTTGATATAAAACATAGATAAAAGACTGCAGAAACAATTATATCTTGAAATCATTTCTATCAGTAATTGTCTGTTTAATAAAGATAACTTCATCAGGCTAGATGTTATTTTTCTGCTACTTGTAGTTGACGGGGCAAAAGGATCACGTTGTGCTTTATTTGTATTTAGAGTAAAGATTAGAAACAATATTTGGACATTCGATTCAGATCGCTCTGTGCTAACTCCCTCTTGACAAAAGTAGGAGTTATTCTGCTATAACTTCTTCAGATTGTTGTAAAGCACATTGGCACTATGTATGAATAACCAGAACATGAGCCCTGTCCATAACCTCTTGCTCTGGGTTTTTTCCCCCATCTGAATAGAACGTATTCAGATCTACTCCATTTTCCTGATACCATGAGATATTTCACAGTAAATATGTTTGTGTCATTATACTGTACATTGTTCCTAGTGTACCCTACATTTCCTCTTTCATACAAAGAGGAAGGCATGGAGGAAGGGGTGAGGTTGCTGTGTTCCAATCCTCAGAGCACAGCAGTCTTGCCCCTTCTTCCAACAGGCTCTTTAAAGGGAAGCCATGTTGGGGATCAGTGGCGTCTCTACAGGGAGGGCAGAGCTCTAAGTGTTGCAAGAAGCCTTACCCTGTCATGTAAATCCCTCCTCTCCCTTGCTGCTGTAGCCAGTAAGCAACGCCAAGATGTTGCTTTTCCCTGTGAGGATTGGCTAGAACGGTGCAGGAGAGGAGTGATTTCCACTGCAAGGTAAGGCTTCTTGCAAAACTTAGAGCTCTGCCCTCCCTGTTGAGACGCCACTGATGGGGATGTCATGTTTTCGCTTGGAATGATTCCAACATATAGAGCAAAGCAAGCTTTACAGAGAATTACAGAGCAACTCTTGAGTGAGAGCGGGTAGCTCCTCTTGCACAGCCTAGATTTGAAGTACTCCTGAAATTATGCAGGTCAAGCAATGCATGTAGAGGTCCTACATAGGTCTGTGATCTTCGAATTCTTATTGTTTCTCAAGAATAAATGTTAAGTTTCCTTGTATTGGCTCTGAAAGACATCTTGCTTACTGTTACAATAAAGTTGCCTGGATGAGCAGATAACTTCATCTTGGTGCAGAGAGCTCCCGTAAGAACAAAAGAAAAACCTTGAAAGGATCAAAGTAAAGGTCTATCTAAGCAGTGTGCTCCTTGGAGACTTGGGACTCCCTAAGATGCCTTCAAGTTCTCAACTAAGTGGCTGCCATCTTCCTCCTACCAAGTCCGCAGGTTGAGAACTGCTGATCTAGTCCAGCCTCCTCCTTACCAGTCACCTGCTTCTAGAGCAGTGGTTTCCATCCTAGGGTTGTGACCCCCCAGGGAAGTGGAATCTTTTTATCACAGTGTTGCAAACTTGTCTGTCTCTCCTAGCATCCTACTGAGTACGTTTGGTACAGCTGCCACAGCCAGTTTGTGAGCACCTGTGCAGGAGATGTGCAATCAATCAACAGACAGGGCAATCAATCAATTCCTGAGGTGTGGGCAATCGGTGATTTTGACAGGTGATGTTCTAAAGTACAGTTCTCATTGCTGATCATGAAAACCCGTAGGAATTATCTTCTTCCTTTTTTTAAAAAATGTGGATGTTTCTCGAGAGAGAACCGAGCTCCCTCAATATAAAAAAAATAGGTTTTCATAACTAAATTTTGAAGACGGTTTTCCAAACCTATTCAACTTTCCAGCACTGATGCCACTACAATGCAGCTAAGCCCCAAGGTAAGAGAACTAACATTCCCTTACTTTGAGGAGGCTTCTGTGACTGCCCCCCCCACTGCAGGATGCGACAAACTGTTGCAGTTTCACACCACACACTCCAGAACTGGTTGAAACTGGCAT
>JAJKFI010000009.1:3246219-3293438 GCA_029204185.1 Lerista edwardsae | reverse complement strand
GGTCCGCGAGCCTCCAACTCTGCTATAATTACCACAAATACACAACACAAACAGCTCATTGGCATGGCTGCATTGGTGCAGGATAGTTGGATAGGATCAGGCCCTGGGCTGCTTCACCCTCCACTCTCCCTTGAAATCGGTCCAGAGTGCTCTAGTGGAAGGAAGCAGTTATACTAGAACTGGCCTTTAGCGAGCAATAAACCTAAATTAACACCATGATGACTAAAGGCAAAATATTTATTTCTTCTGAATAATTTGTTTGATGTCAAATGTAATTATGCATTTTTAAAGCGCATTTTGCCTACGGCAACAATACATGCATATGTTTATTAATCAACAACACAAATAGCCTATCATCTGTAATTACTGTAATAATTCTGAGGGCATTTCAGATGTGCTAAAAGAGGCTGCCTGTGAGAAAACAGGGTGACCTTGCTTTGAAATGTGTAGGAACAAGAGTTGAGTGGAGATGGAGATACAGATTCAGATGGAGGTAAGATTGTTTGCTATATGTGAGAATCATGCTGTCAATTTCAAAGTGAGAATAGACTTACCAGATGAACTGCAAGTCTACTTATACTCCCCAAAGTGTGTTAGAGACAGAAAAGAAATGCTTTGAGGGTAGGACACAAAGGGAGCAAATACAGATCTACGAGTTTCAAAGATTAATATTTTGGGATGTCACTACTGTACGTGTGTTGGTCTGTTCTTACACATTTTTGTTGATACTGCCTTCAAATATTTTCTGCCAGGCTCACAGCACCATCCTATAAATATGGACTCAGTCCCATTACATGCATGCTTTCCTACGAGTAAGCCCCAGGAAACACAATGGAACTTACTTCTGAGAAGACTTGCATGTGCTGCCAAACACCAACACAACCATCGTTAAGGCTGAGAATTCTTTTTGGTTGGCTTGTCCAATTTTCTTGCTTTCTAATCTATCGTCAATAAGCAAAGACCAAAAGCATTTCCCCCTTCTCAACTCAGTTTGTCTTTTTCCATTGTTTCTTTGAATCTATCCCAGATGCCACCTCTTATCTGCAGTGCTTTTCAAAGCACAATCTCCTAGTACCTGAAGGGGTACACCAGATACCTCTCCCTTTACCTGGTGGTGTTCTAGTCCCGTGGTCTTCAACCTTTTTCATTCTCATACATTCCCATGACTCCACAACTGGGGCTTTGTGACCCCGTTGGGATCTCGACCCCAAGGTTGAGGAACACTGTATTCCTTGAGTGATGGGGGTTACACTAACCCTAGTGATATCGCTGCATTTTGACTGTTCATATGAAATTGGCCTTCCTAAATGAACAATGTAAGGAAGTAGACGAAAACAATAGAATGGGAAAGACTAGAGATCTTTTTCAAGAGAATTGGAGATATCAAAGGACAATTTTGTGCTAAGGTAGGCACAATAAAGGACAAGATTGGCAAGGACATAACAGAAGCAGATGAGATTAAGAAGAGGTGGCAAGAATACACAGAGGAACTATATAAGGCTGATCTAAAAGTTCCTGATAACCATAATGGTGTGGTCACTGAGCTCGAACCTGACATCCTGGAGTGTGAAGTCAAGTGGGCTTTAGAAAGCATCACTAACATCAAAGCTAGTGGAGGTGACAGCATTCTAGCTGTGTTGCTCAAAATCTTAAAAGATGATGCTGTCAAAGTGCTGCACTCCATATGCCAGCAAATTTTGGAAGCCCCAGCAGTGGCCACAAGACTGGAAAAGATCAGTTTACATTCCAGTTCCAAAGAAGGGCAGTGCCAAAGACTGTTCAAACTACCGCACCATTGCACTCATTTCACATGCTAGCAAGGTGATGCTCAAAATCCTACAAGCTAGGCATCAGCAGTATGTGAATCGAGAACTACCAGAAGTAGAAGCGGGTTTCCGAAGAGGCAGAGGAACTAGAGATCAAATTGCCAATATGGATCATGGAGAAAGCAAGACAGTTCCAGAAAAACATTTACTTCTGCTTTATTGACTACGCTAAAGCCTTTGATGGTGTGGATCACAACAAACTGTGGCAAGTTCTTGAAACGATGGGAGTGCCAGACCACCTTATCTGTCTTCTGAGCAGGTCAGGAAGCAACAGTTAGAACTGGACATGGAACAACTGATTGGTTTCAAATTGGGAAAGGAGTATGACAAGGCTGTATACTGTCACGCTGCTTATTTAACATATTCAGAGTATATCATGAGAAAGGCTGGGCTGGATGATTCACAAGCTGGAATCAAGATTGCTGGGAGAAATATCAACAACCTCAGATATAGACGATACCACTCTAATGGCAGAAAGTGAGGAAGACCTCAAGAACCTTCTGATGAGGGTGAAAGGGGAAAGTGCCAAAATTGGCTTGAAGCTCAACATTAAAAAAACTAAGATCCTGGCAACCACTCCCATCACTTCCTGGCAAATAGAAGGGGAAGAAATGGAAGCAGTGACAGACTTTATTTTCCTGGGCTCCAAAATCACCGCAGATGGTGATTGCAGCCCTGAAATTAAAAGACATTTACTTCTTGGGAGGAAAGCTATGGCGAACCTAGACAACTTAATCAAAAGCCGAGACATCACCCTGCCAGCAAAGGTTCTCATAGTCAAAGCTATGGTTTTTCCAGTAGTAATGTATGGCTGTGAGAGCTGGACCATAAGGAAGGCAGAGCGCCAAAGAATAGATGCTTTTGAATTATAGTGTTGGAGAAGACTCTTGAGAATCCTCTGGACTGCAAGGAAATATAATTGGTCAATCCTACAGGACGTCAAGCCTGATTGCTCCCTGGAAGGACAAATCCTGAAGCTGAAGCTCAAATACTTCATGAGAAGAGAAGGCCACCTCATGAGAAGAGAGGACTCTTTAGAAAAGCTCTAATGCTGGGAAAGATTGAAGGCAAAAGGAGAAGGGGGCGGCAGAGGATGAGATGGTTAGATAGTGTCACAGAAGCAATGAGCATGAAATTGGGTGAACTCCAGAAGCTAGTGAAAGACAGGGAGGCCTGGTGTGCTGTGGTCCATGGGGTCCATGGGGTCGTGAAGAGTCGGACACGACTTAGCGACTAAACAACGACATGATATTGTAATTTATTCTGTACTAGCTTTTTGGGACCCGGCGTTGCCCGGGGGCAGAAATTATCCCCAGGCTCTATTAGGAGGAGGAATGAGTTTGTCCTGCAGTGCACCCCCACCTCTGGGGGCGTAAGGGGGGCCCTACCCCACAGTATATCTGTCCAGATCGTAAGGAATAAGTGTACCACGTGTGGTGCACGTCGTTCCAGGCGTTCCAGAGTAATGGTGGAACATACACACAAATATACAAACCTCCCTCAGAGGTGTGACATAGTGAGATCCATATATAGACATATAGAACCCGTCCCTGAAATAAAACAGTATTGATGACCTGGAACCCAAAATGCACACCAGCACTGTGAAATGAATGAGGAGACAGGGACACAATCAACAAAGAGAGCAATATGAAGGTCCCACTTACTGTCTGCAGGCAGAGGTGGCCTGTTAGCTCCCTGGACATAGGCCCCTCTCAGATCCGACTGGCTGCTGGAACTCTGTGGATCCTGCTCTTTCCTCCCTGGCCCACTCAGGCCACGCAGGCGAAGCACTGTAGTTTCACTTTCTGTTCTGCTCAGTTTCAGCTGAGCTGCTGCAGAATCGTCTGTGACCACAGGGTGGCAGCAGACCTGTAGCCCCATGCAATCCCCTTGGTTCCTGACGATCCAGCCCCCTCCCTGAAAAACGGGGGGCTGTAGGGGGGTCTGACCCCCGCAGTGATTCCTTCCAGGCTGCAAGGAACGTGTGTGCCAAGTTTCGTGGCCGTGGGTCAAGGCATGGAGACGTGTATAAGGAACATACATACATACATACATACATACATACACACAAACGTCCATTTTTATATATATAGATGGGCTGGTATGGGAGGTCCATCATGGGGGTGATGCAATGAGCTCTCACACTGGGTGACACAAATCCCCCCCACTGACTGGGGGACTTGGACTGGGGGATTTCAGCTCAGCTTCACCTTATGATACCCATAAGCAGTAAATTTGCTGTGTTACACTTAGGCCTGGATGTGAGTTTCTCCTGTAGTAGTTAGCGGATTACAATAAGGAGTGGTTGAAGCATCGCTCAAATGCCCTGATGTTTTTCTTCCTTTTCCCTCCACAATGCCATGGAGTAGCTGCTATCAACTGCTGACTCTGTTTGACTCTGTTTGACACAAAGTGCAGGAAATACGCAGCAGGAAGCATCGTTTTGTGAAATTCTGACAGCTCTATTTTAGCACTCTGCTGTGGACCTTGATTCCATTCTAGGATTGCAAAATTGGTTTTAGTAGGGAAGTAAAGGGGCTTATGTAGCGATTCATGCATTAAGTTAAGGTTCCCACTTTCACTCCTACGTCATGAAAACAGCAAACATGTTTTATTGTCTCACAGGTGATGCTTGCTTTGAAACATCACACCTCCATACACTCACTTTCCTTTTGCTCTTTCAGCCCCAGTCTTCATATCCAGGTGTGGGGCAACACTAAAACTCAGGATGCCACAGGGCAGTGGATGTGGTGGTATAGCTATACAGCCATCCCCCACCCTGTATCTGCAGATTCTCTATCCCCTGGGGATACTGGAGTGGGGAAGCACCTGTATATAAATTTATATCCTACTACTTTCATTCCCTCAACATTGGTTAAAATGATGCATTTGTAACCTCATGAGTTGAGAAATACATGCTGGATATTCACCAATCTAGCAAGAGGAAAACCCCATCCAACACCACACTTTAATTTTTGGCATTACGTAAAATTGGCATTACGCAAATTACCAAAAGGAGAAACTTAGTATCTTCAAGAAAGGGAATGATTGCAAAAAAGAGACCCTTGCTCATTAAATCAAATATTTCAGACTACTATAATTTAGCCACTCTTCACCAGATTACTCTAAAACACTGGTTCTCAAACTTTTTAGCACTGGGATCCACTTTTTCAGAATGGCACTCATATTGGGACCCACTGGGACGTTTTGTCTTTAACCTGGAAGTGATGTCATGGCTGGACATGATATCATCAAGCAGGAAGTGCCATCATTGTAACATAATAAAATGACACTCCAGGAATGCAAATTGGCATTCTTGGACTGAAGCAATTGCACAACCATGAAGCATCCCTGACAGGAAGCAAGATTAGGACAAAATAGTATGTAAAAGCACTGAACTAAAAACAAAATTTAAAAACCCTCACTTGAAAATTCAAACTGTTAACAAAAGGAACATAGCAAGGGTAAGGTCTTCAGCTTCCAAGATGGCTACTTCCAGCTTTCAGCTACCACCTGATATCAGGTCGTGACCCACCAAGTGTGTGTGGTGGTGGGTCCACTCACAGTTTGAGAAACATTGCTCTAAAATACTAGTATAAATATAAATATAGTATAAATATGAAGAACAAAATAGCACCAGTGTTAGTATATACTCCTCACCAAGTACATTTCTCCAGACCAAACTGAAGTTTCATACTGATAGGACAAAAAGTGTTGATTCTCTAATACAGCAGTCTCCAAACTGGAAAATCGTGACAAATCCTTGCATGTCCCAAGTAGCATTTATCATTCCACTGCAGTGCTGCTCAGCTTGCAACTTGATCTCATGGCAGGGATGCTCTGGGCAGTTGTGTCTATCGCCCAGCATCCTAGAAGGCAGTGCAGCAGGATGTCTGAGCAGACGCAACTGCCTGGCGTGTCCCTGCCACCAGATTGAGGCTGTGGTGGAACAGTAAATGGCGCTCAAAGGGAGGAGGGAGTTCTGTAAACCCCAGATCCGGCCATGAGCTAGGGTTTGGAGGCCCAAGCTCTACTGCAGTGGCATACAAAGAGGGTCGCTGCGGGGGCAATCTGGCTGCCAGGCTACAGGGGGATGTTTGAGAGGCTGTCCCAAAATGTTTGAACTTCTTTTTCCAAGAGGAAAACTTATTTTTTTAACTTCATTTTCAATTGCTTGTTGGTTTTAGTATATATACGATGATGTTATATAGAAATAGACAAATATAAATATACAAACTTGCAGTTAGTACGTGCGCGCGCGCGCACACACACACACACACACACACACCAGTAAAAGAAAAATTTTACTGTCTGCACTTCTTCTCTGGCCATTATTATTATTCATTTCATTACATGACTATTACTGAAAATAATTTTGTCAGGTACCAAGTGACCTTAATATGCCACTGCTCTGATGGATAGCATTTTCATGCTGTACAGTGGATAACGTAGATAACATTTTCAAGTTTTGCAGTGGCAGTTTACTGAAAAGCATGTGCGCCTGAACTGTCTGGATACTCCTGCAGCTCCCTAATAACAGTCAGGAGAGTGACTAGGAATTTTCATCTGGCTTGCACGGAAAGATGAAGCACTCCTCACATTAATGATAACAAGCATTGGCAGTGCCCTTCACTGCCCCTTGCCCTTCACACCCCAAAATGACAGTGCCGCCTCTCTCTTGGGGTGTTGAACTCCGATACTTGCTGAGCACGGCAGGTTGTTTTGTAACTTTGAAGGTAATTTGCTTTGTATTGGCAATGGGAGAAAATTATGCTCTAACCAAGAGATCAATGTTAAGTAAATTGGGGGGTGGGAGCTCTCTTAATATGATGGTGCTGGCAAACTGTGTTTGTCCTTGCCTGAGATATTAAAGGTTTGAGTTTCTTTCCTTGTTTCGAAAGACAGAAGTTGCCTGAGAGGTTGGGTACAAGTTCTGCCTCAGTGATTCATTAAAGCAGGAGTGGAAGGAACGGAAGGCACTCTCCTTAGGTGTGGGGAGTTCTTTATTGTTCTAAGCACTGCTGTGAATGCCAACGATTCGAAGGCGGTGGAAAAGGCTCTTAATGAGTTTCAGCATTTTAATGTACTGCAGGTTCCCAATTGTACAAATTTAAGAAGCTTAGCAATTCAGTATCTCCTGAATAATAGCATTTATTTTATACTCTGAATACACTCGGGGAAGCCTTGATAATATTGCAACTTCTTCTCAATGTAATAGCTTTACAGAGCCTAATTGACTTGAACAGTAGAATTGGTCCTTTAACACACACACACACACACACACACACACACACACACACACACACACACACACTTCTCTCACCCTCCTTTCTCTCTTTTGATTAATGAGCCTAGTAATAAATCATTAATCTTTTTGGCTCATAAATTATATGAATAGTGTTTTGGGGTGGAAAGGTTTGTTAGGGTTTTTTTCTTTATTTCCTTAGATTGCCTTGCAGACATGGGAGCCTGGGTCTTGGTTCTCCGTTGTCATTGATTTCAACAGATGCCAGTTTTTTAACACCCATAATAGTTTCATTTTTAAAATGTTGCATCGTGAAGTCATGGGAAATGGCCTGGTTTAATTTTATAAAAACGTCTCGAATATTGCCAAGGGAAAAATTGTGGTTTTTTTGTTTTTGTTTTAAATTGAGTGAGTAGCAGTACTTACCCTTTCCAAAGCAACAAGTGTCCTTCATGGTGAAGTGGCTTAGCAGATTCTCAGTACTAAGTGTAGGTCATTCACACATCACTTAAGTGTCACTACTTTTTCTCAGCAATAAATGACCTTTTTTTCCCTAATCCAGAAATCAAGAAAAGGGTTCTGTAGCCGAGAAGATGCCATCATAGATAAGCATGAAATGCAACTTTGTGGCTTTGTTTTTTGTTTTCTCTTCCTGAAAGCAGACACTAACAATTTCTTAGCCCTCAAACCTGCTCCGCATTCAGCTGCTTGCTAAGGGCCCAATCCTATCCAACGTTCCAGTCCTAATGTAACCATGATAATGAAGCACACTCTGCATCCTGCAATGGATGCAGGATGGCCTGCTCAAGATAAGGGAGTGTTTGTTCCCTTACATTGAGGCTGCACTGCAGCTGCATCGGCACTAGAAAGTTGGATAGGATTGGGCCCCAATAGCACTGTTAAAAACAAACAGAAAACTGGAAATGGATACTGATGTTGGGTTCTACAGTACAGTGCTTTGCACAGTTGAAAAATTCATGATAGCATCCAAAACCATCACTGCAAGACATACAGTCCCCTTAGTCCGCCCAGGCACAAACCTGTTTTTCTCCTTCTGGTAGTGGTGCAGTACTGTGGATTCCCTAACTGGAGCTGCATGTAGGTAGAGGGAATCCCATAGTTGGCATGTGAACATGATGGTTTGTTGAACACTTTCAAATACTTCACTTCCTTGAGAAAATTTTCTTATTACTGTAGTTGTTCCTCCTCCTAAGAGAACCATTGAGCTACAAATGGAAATTAGGACTATGGATAGCTCCTAAAAATAATTTCTGTAAAATTTCAACTCTCTATCTACCTCCCCCAATCCCTCAGATTTACTATAGTGAAACGTATAAGTTTCCATTTTAAGCTTCGGCATGAGAACAGCTAAATACATAGGCAAATGATGTTACCTGAACTGTGGATGAATCTGTACAAGCCTATGTCCCAACAGGAACTCCCAGACATGAAGATCTCAGAATCATTTCTGGTTTATAAGACATAAAGGGTGACAAAGAGGCATTTATCTGTCTTTGCAAATAATTGCTTGGGATATAACTGCGGGTTGTATTTGCTTCTGGGTCAAGAGGTCAAACAATAATAATACAGCCCTTTAAGTTTCTCAAAACTTCTACTTTCACTACTATGTACGTTTAGTGGTCTTCTTGTTTAACTCGGGTCTATAGCCAGAAATGCTGTGGTGAGGAGGGCAGGATGGAGAATCATTGCAGCACATTGCAGTTAGAATACAAATATGGGTAACATTATGCCTTTTACAATTGTTTATTTCAACAACTTCTGACTGTGCAATTGGCAAGAACAGTGCTTGCTCACTTTTTCTTACACCTTTACAAGTAAAATTGCTGGTGACCTGCTTTTTTTAACATAGAACATTCAGGGAGGGGCCTGGAATATTGCAGGGGGTGTCAGCCTCACCCAGACGTATTCCCGTAACTGTACAGCCATGATTTATGTTCTCTGAAATATGTTCTCTGAAATATTGACAAGGGTAATCTTGGCTGAAATTACTCTGTGTGCAATGCATGGAAAAATTTGAATTTGCCACAACTCAGCCAAAGCTTTGGTTGACAGCAGTACAGCCTGAGTCTATCATATTCACGCAGAAATGATCGCCAGAGGAACAAGCCCCAATCCTGCCTCCCCCCCAAAAAAAAACCTGATTCATGTACCCTAAGAAAGCATGTGCTACATCCTATGATAGGGGGTACCCTGTGGAAATCCTCCGCTCTCTCTATGAGCAGTGGTGTTCCTGGGAGGGTTGCGTCCAGGGGTGTACTCTCACCTGTTATTGCCCCCCATGGCCACCTCCTGCCCCTGGAGGCATTCTGAGGGCAAGAGAGGCCGCACACAATCTCTCCAGCCCTCAAAATGTCTTTTGTAGACACCACTTTTGTAGACACCACTTTTGGCCTGAAACCAGAAGTAACATCTAATGCCTTCTGGAGGCCCTAGAAGGCATTGTGAAAACCAGAGGAGCAGGCGGCACCCTCCCTTTCCAGCCTGGTGTCTGGGGCATTTTCACCCTTGCCCCCCCTCCCAGATGCACCGCTGGCTATGGGTCTTCTCAGTTCTTCAGTAGCCATTTCCTGATGTGGAACCTTGAACCTTCCTTCCCCTTGAAGGAAAAGTGAAAGAGGATAGGATACAGCCGCACACAAATGCCATCGATCCTGGAGCCTGTAAACATTGGAGTCCTATATGCCCTTTGGTATGGACACATTGGATAAGCTAGGAACCATTCATGTTCTTTTGCAACAGCTGTCAAAAAGATACTAAAACAGACTGGCTTAGAAATTAAAGGAGCATGAAAAGTAATCAGCCAGACTCGGCATCAGTTTATGATAGTTTTGGCTGAATTAGGTCAATATTTCGTGCTCAATAAAAAGAAATACCGAATAGTGATCCAATATTATGTTCCAAAGGCACAGTCCACAGCAAACTCCCTTACAACAGAAAATGAAAAGAAATTTCAATTGGTATTGGCAGATAATATGTGTGATAGAAGGTTCTGCAACAAGTAAAGCGATTGGATTAATAAGAAATCAGCTTTATGCCAAATCTATTTTTAGAATATGGGACACCATTCATAAACACAGAGCCCAATTCTCTACATGTCTACTCAGAAGAAAGTTTCATTATTGTCAATGAAGCTTATTTCCAGTGGATACTATTGTATTCAAATTAATCAGCAGTAATCTCCATTTGTTCACTTGGGAGAGTTTACCGGTATGTAGAAACTAAATATTAATGGGAATATTTTAAATATTTTAGCATGGTTAGCATGTTGCAAATAACTTGTTGCGTGCATTTTGTTTTATTTCTGCTTAAAGTTTATATTCTTGAAAGTGCTGATTCTTAGGAAAGCTTTAACCACTTATTGGAGCAAATGTCCTTTTCCTTGAAAACAACTGTTTGGAGGTATTCACCCTCCATTAAGTGATTAATGAATTGTCAATTAAGTTACACTTTGTGATTTCCTTTGTTGGTGGGAGGAGGACAGTATTAATTATTTTTTCATCAAAGCATTTTTCATATCAATAGCAGTTGGTGCTTCTGGGGAAAAAAACAGAAACAAAAATTTGTAATATGAATATAATAGCAGAATTATCGGCAAAAGACTTTATTAAAAATTGGATGCCCAGCAGCAAAAAGCCTGTTTAATGTGAGGAAGGTCTACAATGTTCATCATCATATGTAGTCCGATTTTCTAACAGATACTATAGTTGTCAGCTCTGAAAATAAAATAATTCAGTGGTATTCAAACTTTTTAGACTGGGACCCACTTTTTAGATTGGCATTCATGTCGGGACTCACCAGAAGTGATGTCATTAACCTGGAAGCAATGTTGTGGCAGGAAGTGACATCATCAAGCAGGAAGTGCTATCATTGTAACATAATAAAATAACACACCTTAAATGCAAATTGGCATTCTTGGATCTCAGCAATTGTAGAACCATGAAACATCCCTGACAGAAAGCGAGATTAGGACAAAATATGATGTAAAAGCACTGAACTAAAAATAATTAAAAAAAAACAAAAAAAACCTTCGCTTGAAAATTCAAACGGTTAACACTCACAAAAGGAATATAGCAAGAGTAAAGTCTGCAGTTTCTAAGATGGATGCTCACAGCTTTCTGTGACTCACCTGACATCAGGTCGTGACCCACCAAGTGGGTCCTGACCCACAGTTTGAATAACACTGAAATAAAAAAAGAAACTGCCACTGTCCAATTTCCAATGCAACCAGAAGCCAGTTCTGATCATATCCAGGAGTTACAGTCATCCCTCCAGGCCCATATTGGGTCAAATTTGCAGGTCCCATACCCATGCAGAAGGGGGGCGGACCTGTTTAACTTTTTCACAGACCAAGATTGCCTTATCCAAGGCAGCCAGCATGGCAGCAGAGATTGGTCCTCGTTGCAGCTTCCTGCCTGTGTTATCCCTTGCCCATTGAGTCCCATTCCCAGCAGTAGAAGTTATGGGACGAATAATAAAAACTAGTTTGCCTACTTAAATTTTGAATGTGATCTGATCAGTAGTACTGTACATGGTTCTATGTGTACACATATTTCCTAAAATAGTCCTTGGAATCCATTCATATGATACTTTCCTTTCGTTGTAGGCTGTTTCTTGTGGCTATTTTCTGTTAGCAGAAGCATGTTGTTTGAAAATACCCTACAAAGACTATGAGGTTCTTAAGTGTCTGATCATAGGCATTGTTCTAGTGTTCTAATGTGCTAGAAATGAATGCTTCCAAGGCCCATCTCAGACGAAGTGGATAACAATTTGTTTGACAACTAATATTATGCTCCAGCACACACGATAACAGCATGTTGAAACCTCTGTTCCCCTCCTCTGTCTTTCAAAGTGTCTCTCGGTTCCAGCCATGTGGAGTATTTCAGCCTGGATCAGTTTGAGTGCTCCCAGAAGAGCGCCTTGGCACCGCCGTGGAGGCTTGACTCAGATCTTCCTCACTGGCAGCAGTGACAGAATTTCTGGCCACATCCCCTACCCAAATGTTCCTAACTGCTTCTCAAGCTCAGCTCTCACAGCAAGGTGCTTGGTGCCAAGTGCTTAAAATGCTCTCATGCTGCAGTTAGTATAAATATTATTTTTAACATGCCATTAGTTTGCTGGATTGCCTTTTCCTCCAGCCCAACATAATCTGGCTCGAGATTTTAGTACACACCTGTCTTCACATATATACATGCTCATTCATTCATCCATTCATTCCATCTCACATGCACCATCAGGCAATTCCATGTGGGACCACCTGTGATTTAAGCATTGGAGAGGACATGAGTTGGAAGGATCTCTCTTGTTTCAACTATGGAGTTCCGTGGGTTTCTGTGGGTTTCTGTTTTTTGGATAAGAGATGCTTACTATTCCTAGTATTTCATAGTATTCCATTGACCCATTATTATTGGCAAATGCTAACTAGACTTGGGATGGGAGCGTATTGGTGACTTGGTGGCGCTTACCAGTATTATTACCAAATAATGGCCTTGGAACATGGCATAGTTAGACCTCTTTAAACCCCCCCCCCCGGCAATGTTTACCAGCAACAGAGATATGCTATTTCACCTTAATATTGATATTATTATATTATTACCCCTTAATAATTATTAATAATTGTTACGATTACCCCAGCTAACTGGGCAAGAGACACTTTTTCAAGTGGTGTTCCTCTTATATTTAGCAGGGGGAGAATAATTGTCCCTCTTCACCCCCTGCCCAGTGTCTTTTCTAGTGGCTGTTGCTGGTGGTGGTCTGCATTTTTTTTTTTAAGATTGTGAGCCCTTTTGGTACAGGGATCCATTTAACTTATCATCATCATCATCATCATCATCATCATCATCATCATCATCCTGTAAACCACTTTGTGTTGAAAAGGGGCATATAAATATGGTTGGTTGGTTGGTTGGTTTCGTACCCCGCCCCGCCCCCCCCCCCATTGACAAATTGGAAGATTTTAAGTCATCTTTCAAATGTAACCAGAGATGATGCAGGATATTTAAGGCAATTTTTTTTTTCAATTGTCAGCAGATCAGGAGTATACTGTGCTATTCCTCTGCATAGTCCTTAGGAGAAAGGGAAATATGAGGAACTTCCAGAAGAAAGATTACAGGATCCTCAAACACACATCACCTGCCACTCAGCTTTCAGATAGTACTTTCTAGCCTACACTGGCAAGACAGGAGGAGGGGAAGGCAGACAGACAAAGTCCCAGACATGTGAGACTGTCAGAAGATAGCTGTTAAAACTATATTATTATTGTTATTGTTATCAGCAGCAGCAGCACTGGATTAAATCACATCACCATTTTGGCCCATGGAGCACATGCCCGTTTTACCTTACCTTGTTCACTAGAGTGCAATTTAGAGATCACCACGCTCTTCTGTACAGTGTACAGGTACAGTGCTCTTGTTAAGTTTTGTAACAGTGCCCTCTTAAACCAACAGTTGTGTAGACAATCTCCAGTAGAAAATCAGCTTTAGTCTTTTGCCACTACCGAGAGATTATTTTTCTTGAGCATGGGGTGGTTGTGGAAGAATGTAATACTGTAAGCTAGAGGGGTGTCCGTGTGCATATACCATTCTTATAAGCACTGGAGATGTTTGTGAGTATATCCTTTAGAACAGCAGTTCCACCCAGCTGCCAAGCTGCTTTACTTTTCTGGAAAGTTTAAAAAAATGTGAGGGGTTGTACTGGTGGACATGGATCTGCTTCTAGTGGCATGCACACTATGTAGTCCTAGTAGGTTTCTTTTTGCTCTGCAGAATTTTGGTCCAAGTTCCCAAAGCTTTTTCTGCTTATAGGATGGAAGGAGTTCCTGAAAGTGAAACTCACAAAACTGCTCCATACCAGTGCTATGAATCATGGACCTCAGTTCAGCAGAGTCCTTACGTCCATTGATTTTAGTGGGGATAGGTTTGCCTAATGTCCGAGTGTGGTTGTGGTCTTTATTCATAGAACTACTGTAATCCACCTGTCCAGCAAATGAGAATATATAATGTTGTTGTGTCCTAACCTTCCCCCTCCCAAAAAGGTTCAGTCTCTTGCTCTGTATTTTATGTATCAGCTGTGTGTCAACTGTGGCATAATAGTATTTAAAGGGGTGCCACCTTTTAGTGGTGGTTTTGGTATAATTAAGAGGGGGAAAGCAACTGTCTGTTCATCACAGTTTAGCATCTTTTCTAGGGATTGCTAGTATTTCTTTTTCTAAGCTTGTGAGCCTCTTTGGGACAGGGAGCCATCTTGGGATGTAAACTGCTTTGAGAACTTGGGTATTGAAAAGTGGTATATGAATATTCATGGTTCTAAGAGCTAAAATCTGTGGTACAGAGTGTAATGAAACTGTTTCTTCTTTTTCAGCAACAAGAACAAGATCCCACAAATCTTTACATCTCAAATTTACCCATTTACATGGATGAGCAGGAGCTGGAGAATATGCTGAAACCCTTCGGACATGTGATTTCCACCAGGATATTAAGAGATGCCAATGGTGTCAGTAGAGGAGTCGGCTTTGCCAGGTGAAAACCTTGCTTGTTCTCATTTACGTACTGTATTTATTCTGCTTTCTGTTGTAGACCCTGGGCATTTTTGTAAAGAGTAGGCTTTGCTCTTGCTCTGAGGACTTGTAGCTGCAGCATTAAGTTCAATGTTGCACATTCTTTCTCTAGGAAGGGGTTTTATCAGACTGCATGGGTCTGTGATTTACAGTCTACGAAGGAAGCACTGGTTAAAAACATAGATCATTTTATTTAACCCATTTGCTACCATGGGTATTTTTGCGCAAAAGTCTTTTGCCTTTTGAAACATGTACAGCCACTGCCCTTCTCAGGGCAATTATGTTTTTGGAACCATGTCAAAGTGTTCCCATATACCTGAACTGAAACTGGTGTTTTTGCCCGCCAATGGTACTGAAAGTTTAATGTTTACTGTCCAAAAATGGTGTGCTATCCAAGGTACTGCGTATCAATTTCTATGGACGTGTTGAAAAAAAGCTACCTTTATCCCTGAAAAACTCATTGTTCACTGAGCATACAGCTTGCTTACTTCAGGAATTTCCAGAAGGGGGCCCTAGAGTACAAATCCTGAAGTAAGAAGTTCATTCTTGCAAAACTGAATTTTTTGCAGAGGCTTGAGTGCTACAATTTGGCTAATTAGGTCTTTTGCAGACTTCTGGTACTTGTTTTACACCCCCCTAATGAGATGGAGACAGAAGTCTTCTAAACTTTCCTTGACCCTTCTCTGCCTTATAAACATGTTGGGAAAAACCCTATTTTTTCAGAGCTGGCTTCTGCAGCTTGCAGCTTCAGAACTGATATACTGATATAAGGTCAACCTTTCACCCACCCCAGCCCTAGAACAAGCTGTGGAGAAAAAAAAAATCTTTCTCATTACATTGATTTGTCCTCTAGCAGCTACAGAGGCAAGAAATAACCCTTTAGTTGCTACAAGGATGATTCCTGTGTGAAACAAAGCAAAATCATCAGTCCCATCTCCCAGCATTGGACTGTGTCCAGATGCTGATTTGGAGGAAGCGTATTTGAATCTTCTTCTGTGTTCTTGCACCATTGACAAGACTGATTGTACAACTAATATAATTTATTACCAGTATGTGTCACTGAGTGTCACTAGCCTGAGGAACTCTGAGGCCTCCTGAGGAACTCTGAGGCAGTGAAGCAACTAAGTGCCCAATCCTGTTCAATTTTTCAGTGCTGAGGCAGCCACAATGAAACCCCAAGGTAAGAGAATAGTTGTACCCTTACCTTGGGGAGACTTCTGTGACTGTCCCCACACTGCAGGATGCAGCACATGCCTCACTGGTACAGCTGGATCACCACTGGAAGGATTGGGCCCTAGGTACTCATGCCAGTGCCTGCAACCTGGGTCATGAGTGCACAGAAGCACCATCATTGTTTTTTTTTCCCTTCAGCCAGTAGGTAAATGGTAAAGCTACAGTTTATGACTGAAAGCAAAGATGCATCACAGATTGTGGGGAAGTATGGCACAGTAAAGCTATGGCACAGTAAAGTTTCCTGCCATGGTGCAAGAACAGGATGACCCTCACATTGAATAGTGATTACATTGAAAAGTAGATTTTTCTAAATGTCAATTGTCAATGGCAATTCTCAGTCATTACAAAATGAATGGAAAGCTAGTGTTTTTCTAGGAAGAGCATTTGCAGCTTTCTGGCCTATTGTCTTCAACTAGATATCTCATCACAAGCCTGTCTTTCACAATAAATGATGTGAATCCTTGTGGAGTATAAAAAAAACATTTTCTCTGTTGCCACATGCAATAATTTATTCTGTCTCTGAAGACATCAGAACAGTAGAAATAACACAGGAAAATTAGGAGATATGTGTCTCCTCTATATTTTCACCTAACTTGTCCCCCAAAATAAAAAGATAGTTAGCCTCTATAAAGAAACCCCACGTTAGCCCAGAGTTTGAATGGAAGTACCCGCGTTCCCTACCATCGGCGGATTTGCGCGCCAATTATTTAAAAAATTATTACAGGTGCTAATTGTACCTGAAAGCTTTAAAGTAGACTCAGTGAGAAAGGTTAGCCCCTGCCCTAACACAGGAAGCTAAAATGGCAACTTTCATTTCAGATTTGGGGGGGGGCCCAATCAGATTCAGAAACGGCACCCCATAAAACAAAAAAACCCAAATTCTGCCCCTGTTTTTTAAATGATGACATGGGTGGACAGTCAAAACAACTGTACCTCTAAAAAGGTCTATCCTTACACTGTTTACAGAGCAAGTTTCAGGTAATTTGGTGCAGCCACTTTTTGAAAATCTCTAAAACATTAATTGAAATTAATTGGCGGGTGAATTCACCAATGGTGAAACATAATATGGGGTTTATAGGGTTTCTGGAGGGAATTTGGAAATAAGTGCCAGAGTTCAGAGCAAGAACAGGTGAAGGTGAATATCAGGAGTGCTGCATGGATGTCTTCTGAATAAGAAGAAAGATCCTCCAGCCCCCTTGTCAAAAAAAAAAAAGCAACCAAAATGACCAGGAAGCCGGAATACCTGGTTTTATTTAAAAAATAAATAAATTTCAGCCTGAAACAAGAAGTGGGGTTTTAAATTTTTTATAAGATTTTCAAGCCCCTGGGGGGACTGCAGGGGATCACAGGCTCCCCAGACCCTCTAGAGAGCCATAGCGACCCCCAGGTAAGTTTTCAAACCCCTTCCCTTCTCAGCACGTGCACAGTCATGGAGTCTGTGCTGTTGCTGATTTATGGGCCATTCCCCTTAAAGGGGCATCACCCTTTTTCCAGTTTCCCTGGTGGCACTGCTTTGGGAAGCACATTATATAGGGTGGCAGATTTTTCTCGAGGATTCTGTGGCTCCCTTGCCTGGTTTCTGCAACTCCCTGGGGAACCATGGCTCATAGTTTGGGAACCATTGAGTTATGGTAAGGTCCACTAAGCATAAATTCATCTTTCAGTGGCCATTAGGCAGGTGCTTAGAGTATACGCCAGCCATTTTCAACCACTGTGTCGTAGCACATTGGTGTGCCAAGAATGGTCTACAGGTGTGCCGTGGGAATTTGGGGAAGGGTCATTTATTAGCAGAGCCAATACTGTTGGATAATAATGCTGTTAGAGGGGAACACCCAAGAGCAGCACAATGTGCCTTGTCAATTGTCAAAAAGCTGATGGTGTGCCTTGACAGTTTTAGCACCTTGCCAGTGTTCTGTGAGATGAAAAGAGTTGAAGATCTTTGGTATATGCTAACTCCAGGTTTGGAGGCAATGCATCTGAATGCAAGGAGCAATGGAAGAAAAGTCAGTCGTGGGCATAGGCCATGATGGGTTATGTAACCTCCTTACGTTAGGAATAGGCTACTTCAGAATGCCAGGTGCAAGGGAGTGGCAACAGGATACAAGCATCTTGTTGTCTTGTGAAAGCCCTGAGGCACTTGGTGGGCCACTGTGAGATATAGGAAGCTGGACTAGATGGGCCTTTGGCCTCATCCAGCAGGGCTCTTCTTATGTTCTTATGAAGAGATCCTACTCCTGGGGGTCCCAGAGCAGGGGCCTGTGATTGCCTACTGTAAGAAACCAGCTGGACTAGGTGGACTTTTAATATGATCTAGCAGGCCTCATTCCTATTAATACTTTTGCAAGACAAAACATATTTCCTGCGTTTGGCATGCACTACGATATGCTAAAGTTATGCTGCATCAGTTTGTATAATATATTCCCTACCTTGGGAATATATTCCCCAGTAATTTGACATCTAGATAGATACTGTACATATAAGGCTTCAGGGTTTAATACGAGTTGAACTTGCTGACCCAGTGCCCAGATTTCATTTGAGAAGTCAAGTCCCTGGAAACTGTTTTTGACAGGAAGTCTGCATTGTTTGCATTCCCAATGTTTATTACTGTAATTATTAGTGCTATTGTTTAGCGCACCTAAGAAACTAGGCACTGTGTCATTTGAATGTAAAAATGAGATGGTCTCAAATGGACATTTGATTTGAACTGGCTTCCAGTTCATCTCCTGCTTATGGGTGCATGCAAAGTATTCTGACGCTGGCTGCAGAGGCCCTGTTGCCCTAGCAAGCCCATAGCTGATGTCTTCCTTTGCCCATCTACAGATTATTCAATTTGGCCACTATTTTGCCAGTAGTCACCAATTTCCCCACAATGCTCTCAACACACCATCATTTTGGGACATTGTAGGGAAGGGGAAATAGCAGCTTCCATTTTTTTCCCATCATCCCACAGAACAATTCTTCCATTGGTAGCATGTGGGCAGGGGGAGGGAAATGCAGCTGCATAGAGGAGCAAAACTGACCCACTGTTGTCCTTCCTGCTCAGCTAACCCCTCCCCATGAGTACTACAGAGGTCCACCCATAGAGAAGAAACCCCATTACAGGTCTCACTGCCGTAATTCCCACACACCTGGCTTTATAGTTTACATACAACAGCCTGAAAACCACTCATAGTACCATGTGTGAAATAACATCTTTAATCTTTGAACGTATCAGTAAAGGAATTTCCTCTTCTTCTGTTTGGAGTCTGTGTAATACTCAAAAGTACTAATGTTTAAAAAATCATTTAAAAATCTTCCCTAAAAGCTAAATATTTTGTGAGGGTAAAGCAAACTCATACAACATCCATTGGACAAAGGATAAGCCAAGGCTACACAACCTCCATTGGTACTGGTATTGTCATCTGCTGGGCAGATAGGTCAAGGGCTAGTATGATGAGCTGAAGTCTTGTCAGGAATGGACTAATGTTTGCGGGTGAGGATAGATGCTCAATGGGGGCATTTAAGCCTAGAGAAAACCCTAGTTTCCTGTACATATCTCTTTTAAGCTACTACAATTTTTGCACATTCCAGTTCATTGAGAAATACCTGGCTCCTGAGATTTTGTTGGAATGCTGTCATCATACATTGCGTGTCATGTAGAAAGGGTCGTGCCCAGTGGTGGGATTCAAATAAATTAACAACCGGTTCTATGACGTCATAGCCGGAGCAAAAAAAACCCGAAGCCAGCCGAGGTAAGCAAGTGGGTGAGGCCCGGCCATTTAACAACCGATTCTTATAGAACCTGGGCGAAACCCCTGAATCCCACCACTGGTCGTGCCCATCTCTTTTCTCTGAAGCTGCAAAATTTTGGAATGTGTGAGTTGTAGCCTAAGAATCCTAATTAAGTACTAAATGAGGCAAATGACTTGTCACTAGCTTTGGTCTCATTAATTCAAGGGGATTTAGGCTGAAATCTCATACATACTTACCCAGGAGCAGGCCCTATAAAAGTAAAAATTATTTTGAACTTACTTCAAAGTAGACATGCCTAGAGTTGGGCTTTTAGCAATCCTCTCTTGCACAGAATACAGTCCCATGTCCAGGTAGCACACATAAAAAAATGAAAATGCATTTATTTCATAACTTCTGCTACTGACAATTCACAGGAAGAGAATTCTGTTAAGCAGAAAACAAAATGGATCAGAAACAAAACGGGAGAACTGTCATTCATGAAAACGCTTTGCATGAACGATGGATTTCTTGTCAACAAAGCAAAAATCAGCCTATGTTAAAGAACTCCACATGGCAGGGAACATCTGATGAGCGAGGAAAATGATGACAGCTCTCTCATACGGTCCTTTGTAATGCAGCATATCTTAATTCATCATGAGTAATATGGGTTTCCCCTGCGCTAATAAGGTGACATAAGTTAATAGGCATTGCAATTTCACCTTTTGTCCTTGATACAAAAGAACATTGCTCTCAAGAAAATGTTAAAATAACACTGTCTGCATTCAATTGGCAAAACGGAATGAAGGATGAGGCACTGTTGCTATTGCCTCTTCTTAGTGAATTCATTAACTTGCCTTATTATACATTTGCTAAAGGGAGATATGTATCTGGAACATTAACTTGCATTGGGGAAGCTGGGCTCTTCGGCAGGAATGCATTAAACAGAAATTGAAAGTTGTGGGAGGGGTGAGCAAATGGGAGCATAGACTGTCCAAAGTAGCAAGTACTGTAATATAAGTTATATTAACATGCATAATGAAGGTGATCACTCTTGGGGGTGTTGCTCAGTAGGATGGGCCCTTTTTCTGTACTGTTTCCACACTCTTTATGCAGTATATGTCTGCCTGTAAGAAAGCCAAGTTTCAACAAAGTCACGTGCGTCTATCCCACAGTTTTCTGGTCTGCTTTCTAGAGCAGAGGCCCTGTCGGAAGAAATGGAACAGGCCCCACTTTGGCAATGTTCTTGTGGACAAGCAAGACCAAAAGAAAGGACCTTTAAAAAGAGTAGCCCACAAACATGCTCTTTCATTTTAAACCATCTTCCAAGTCCATGTTACACCTTATGCAGTGGCCACTGTTAGTTCTGTTGTATGGTGGTCCGGGTGTTGGCCTTGGACTCGCAAGATGAACACAGGTTCATCACTGTTCTTCTATGAAGCTGGCTGGGTAAACTAACAGAGTATTAGCTGCCTCATATAGTTATTATTTGCCTGTAAACCGCTTTGTGAACTTTATGTTGAAAAGCGGTATATAAATACTAGTGATTGATTGATTGATTGATTGATTGATTGATTGATATAGGGTTGTTGTGAGGATAGAAGGAGGGGAGAAGCCATGTACATGTTGGAAATCAATCAGTCAATTATAAAACCTTTATTGGCATTTTAAAAAAGAACAAAAAGGAAGAAAAAGTGTACAACAGTATCAGTTGGTGCCATAATATTACCAACAAAGGGGGGGTAGTCATAGAGGTATAGTCTGGGAGGGTAATGGGATAGGGGGTTGGGGGAGGGGCTTTGACTTGGAGACCACAAGTAAAAAATCCGCTACCAAGTTAGAAATGGTCACTGAGTTGTCACTTAGAAGGATAGGAAGAGGGTCGGCAAAGAAGGCAGAGAGAGAAGACAAAAAGGGTTCAAGAATTTTGTTTCATAGGGATTAATGAGCCGGACAACTGAGTAGTATATGGAAGTAGTAGTAGTAGTAGTAGTAGTAGTAGTAGTAGTAGTAGTAGTAGTAGTAGTAGTAGTAGTAGTATGGAAATCAGGAAATCAGGACAGGCTTAAGGTTTTGGCTGTGTGAGCCTGGGAGGAAGGACCAGAAGGTGGGGGCAGCTAGGATGAAGGGGCTCTTTATGTTATTCTTATAGAGCATCATGACCTCCTTTTTTTCCTGGACAAGAGAGGAGGCCTCCATAGCATGGGTGGAGGGGCTTCTTGTGACAGGAACAAATGGCTGGAGTTATTCTTTTCTTTCCAATTAAAGGGCGGAAGGAGGCGGGAAACCAGGAGGAAGGCAGTTCTTTGCAATAGAGAGAGGAGGAACACCTGCAACCCTCATGGCTCCCTTTTACTCTCTTTGTGGCAGGAGCAACCCACCTTCTTTCCTTATTCCGTTCTCTCCATTGACCTACAACACAACTTGTTTCTCGAAGCGACTCATTTCATTTCTGTCCCCACAGAGAAAAAGTGCCGAAAGCGATATTATATGTTTTTATTCCAGGGAGCATTTTTATAAATCATAATTGCTTTAAAAGTGTGCTGGATAGGTGATATAGATGGTATAGTGTCAGCAGATGCAACCACCGTCATGACCCAGCCACCCTCCCAGTCCAGCCCATTATTGATTCATTTTTTCGCAGATTTTGGCACAGGTGCAAGTAGCCCTGTTGGAGCTGCTGGGTCTGTTCCAGCAAAGGTTATGACTGGGCTGCCCATTATCTGATATTTCTATCACTCCTCTTTTCATTGGAGGCTCTGCTCAAGCTAGACACCCACCAGGTTGTATCCCACCAGGGGATCCCAGCCCACAGTTTGAGAAACACTGCTTTAAAAGAAACTGTACAAAAACATTACTGTCATATAATCAGTATAACACTAAAATAAAATTACGCAGTTGTGTCACCAACGTATTATTTTAGGCTTCCAGCATTTCCATGAACTGTCATTTAATCATCTTGTTATTCTTTCCAATACATGTTTTGCCTTTTTTGTTTGTGGTTCTATTAATTCCCATAATTAGCATGTTCAGTTGATTTAGTTCCATAAGGTCTCTTTAGTGTCTTTAGTTCTGGTATCGTTGTGAAGGCTCCCTATTGCTTTTGAAATATATAACAACCATGTTGGGGCAATTATGGTTTCCAGTGAAAGTCATACCCATTTTAAAAATCATGTAAATAAGTGTCTGACAGAAGGATGTGCTGCTATGATCATAACGTTTTGCTTGAACTATCAACTTGCACTTCCAAGTCTAGAATTTTGCAAGAGCAATCTTTCAGTGGAGATTCTTATTATTTTCTTGATTCTTCTGAACTCGAAGGCATTCAGCGGCCACTTTCCTTGATGCAGCACTTTATACAGTGGGCCCTCATTTGTGGATTTGAGCATCCACAGATGCTGCCACTCCATCTCAGAGACCCCCCCCAGACATGACCAGAAGACATTTCTGGTCCGTGCCAATGACTTCCTGTTGGGCCCAGAAAATGTTCTGTGGTGTTGGAAGGTCATGTATGGCCTCGCTGCACCTCAGATCACCTCCCAGATGCAATCAGAAATCACAGATATGAACCATATTTCAAAACTGATTTCATCTAGGATGCCTGAGGAGGCTTTGAGGCTGTTGTGATCTCGGGGGGGGGGGCTCGTGCAGACTCCAGTTAAGCGTTTTGTGGCACCAGCACCCTGGCCTCCTATGGATTTCAGCATCACTGGATTTTGATATCCATGGGGAATTGTAGAACCCCACCCACACCCAATGGATGCAGACAGCCTACTGTATTTGGCCCTGGTAGCAATGGCAATTCATTGGACATATTTTTGAGCAGCTCGGGAAGTGTTTGAATCTGTCTAGGTTGAGGTTTCTTGCACATACATAATAATGAGTTTGTTTCACCATGGTAGGGTCACAGGAAGTGGCCTTCTAATGAGTCAGACCTGGGCCCTAATGAGATTGAACCTGGGCCCTTCTACATACCAGAGAGATGCTCTATCATAAAGCTACTGCTTTTCCCTGCACATTTCACATAACAGCACATGCTTATGTATTCTCATTTTCAAATGGAATTTACGAAAGAGTAACTCTATCTATATTCATGGAGAAACATTCAGGGGATCACTTTGCTGTGAACGAAAAGCACAATTTACATTGTTTGTTCTATTTTCTGGTTTGGTTCACTTTTCTACCTGTCAGAAACATCGTGTGAATTGGCCCTGTCATCTTGTGCTGGACAAGCAAAACTGAAATATTATTAATTATAATATTTGTAGTCCGCTTTTCTACAAAAATTCACAAAGAGATTTACAGAAAAACATCAAATAATTAACTAGGTCCTGCTGTATTCATGTATTCGGAGTAGGCTAGTCCAAAACTAGCATGTAAAAGTAACTGCTGGGAAGGCCACTGAATGGGAATTGTGGGTAGAATGTTGAACACCCTGGAGGCTAGACCTTACAAAAAGGTCAACAGGTCAACTCACTACCCAGCACTGATGAAGCCATGCCAATAGGGTGTGTGCTGCGTTCCATGTTGGAGGGGCAGTCACACACCCTTTGTTCCCTATAGAATTTACTATCCTTCCCATTTTGACCTCTCTGTTGGCAGAGTTGCACTGGTGTCCAAGGGACATCCAAGCTGTTACGAAAGGATGTTTTTCTGGCATTGCACTGGCATCTATGATATGTTCATTGGTGTGTGGATGTCTACACCAACAGGGCTGTTGTGCTGGCATATGTGGATATATACTAGCATAAAGCAAGAATAGAATTGGGCTATTTGATTTATGATACACCTATCTTTTTTCTAGCAGATGGATCATGCATATAGATATGCATATGTAGAGGTCTGAATAAAAGGTGTGTGTGTGTGTGTGTGTGTGTGTGTGTGTGTGTGTGTGTGTGTGTACGATTTGTACCTTACCTTTCCTTGTACATAAATGGAGCACTGAAAATGGCATACAGCATAGAAACCAGACAGTAAATCCAGAAATAGGAACAAAATATAATGCATATTCTTGTAAAAATAATAAAGAATATTGGAATAAAAAATCATTAGAATGAACTAAAACCACAAAATTCCAAAGGCAGTACTTAAGAAGGGAAGACTGGACAGAAAAGAAGTCTTTAACCATTGCTGGTAGGCTAACTGGGAGGTGGAGATTGTTTTCAGAAGCATTTGCTGCTGTGAGAGCGATGTAGAGGCATTTACACCACTTTGCTTTCATAACCGGCGAATTACACAGGAGTTCAGGAGCCTGAAAAACTTAGAATTTGTCCCCCATCTAGGATTACCACTGGTTCCATGAAAAAGATGCTGCCACAGATAAGGCTCTGCTCCTTGTTGTGATCAGTCTGGCTTCCCAAATGCTACTTCAATGTAAATCAAGCCTTCTCTGAAATTAGAGGAATGGCAGTGGGAAGCAATCTGAAATAAAATGCTACTTCAAAACAAAGGTAATTGAAAATTTGCAAGGATAGCAGGAAGGTATTGCTTGCAGGGCTGAGTAGATTGAAAGATAAAATGAGCAGGTCAAATGTGGCTAATTATGATTTTTACTATTTATTTCCAACTCTATTTTCCCTGTTTCCTCCCTAAACACTATAGTTAAGTGTGCACAAAGTACAAATGTATTCAGTTTTAATTTGTTTAAATTGAAAAAATAAGCTCCTCATTAGAGCAGCAGTTAATACCTGCATTAGAACAGCGATTAATACCTATAATTCTCTTAAATGATGGTTTTATTTGTGTATTACTTATTCTCTAAGGAGCGCCAGGTGTTGCAAATAGGGAATTTTTTGTTGTCATGAAAGCCCGGTCAGGTGAGTTAGGTAGCAAGAGAAATAAGATTGCCTCCCAATGGTGTATGTCTCCATGGCAAATGGAAAATATTTTATTATGAGGATCACTCTTGTTCAGTTTTTTCTCCTCCCAGAATCCTTTTCTGAAAAGGCAAAGACAGTTCACATGACAGTAATTGTGTTGTGAAATTTGCAATACCAACACAACTGTTGCTGTGAATTGGAATGTATTATCCTCCAACTTTTCACAGATGAAGATAAGAACAGGTTTGTAAAATCCTAGTTCTCATTCCAAGGACTAGTGACTGATTTCTGGATCCCTGCCCTATCCAAATGCTGAAGGCTCTATTGCAGCAATTTTCAATGTAAGCAGTAAGTGCTTGGGGGGGTGGGGTGGGGGTGGGGGGGTTGGAGGACCTAGCGGTGCCACAGCGGTGCCTGTGCCCTACCTTTGGGGGGTTCTCTAGGGGTCTAGAAGGGTTAGGGAGGCCTGCTGCCACCTCCGCAGGCTTCCCCATTGCTGAAAATAGCTCCGTTGTGAAATCGAAGCTCACTTCCTGTTTCAAACAGGAAGTAAACAACTTTAAAATGGGGCTATTTTCAGCAATGGGGAAGGCCCGCGGAGGTGGCCGTAGGTCTTCCCAACCCTTCTGGAACCCCCAGGGCCCCCCCCCCCAAGGTAAGGCACATGCCCCTCAATGTCTGCAGTGCTGCGATCGCTGCAGCACCACCAGGCAATATTTCCTGCGGCCTCTCCACCTAAGGGGAAATGGCTCCTCTTTCGCGCTCTATGTTGGTCACGATCCACCATTTGAAGAGCACTGCTCTATTGCATCTGCTGCATTCATTTAATAGGCTGGTAGGAAACTTCGGTGAAAGCAGTTGGGGAGCATGCTCAAATGCCCCAGGGTGCTATTTGGGAGGCAGCAAAATTACTTCCCCACCCTCTGTTGTGCCACCGCATTGCTGCTGCGCTCTGGGGGCCCTCCTCCTCCATCTTTTTGAGAAAGAAAGAGAAAGAGGAGCACAGCTCCCAGAGAGGTGTGGGAATGCTCCAAGGGCGGCTGCAAATCACAGCCATCTTTGCAACTTTCCCTGCCAGTCCAGGGGCCACCTTCCCTCATCCTCCAGTGCTTTAAAAAAAAATTTATTTTTTTTTACACCCTAGAGACACCCTAGAGACCAGTACTCTAGAGAGACCTAGAGAGAGTACTCTTGCCAAGAAAACCCCATGGATTACAGAAGAAAAAGGCTAAACGATATGACACTGGAAGATGAGACCCTCAGGTCGGAAGGTGTCCATTATGCTACTGGGGAAGAGCAGAACACGAGTACTAGTAGCTCCAGAAAGAGTGAAGTAGCTGGGCCAAAACTGAAAGGAAGCTCAGCTGTGGATGTGTCTGGAAGTGAAAGGAAAGTGCGATGCTGCAAAGAACAATACTACATAGGAACCTGGAACGTCAGATCTATGAATCAAGGCAAGCTAGATGTGGTCAAACGTGAGATGTCAAGGCTGAACATCGACATCCTGGGAGTTAGTGAACTAAAGTGGACAGGAATGGGAGAATTTAATTCAGATGACCATTATATTTGCTACTGTGGGCAGGAATCCCTTAGAAGAAATGGAGTAGCCTTCATCGTGAACAAGAGAGTGAGAACAGCAGTACTGGGGTATAACCTCAAAAATGATAGAATGATTTCCATTCGGATCCAAGGCAAACCTTTCAACATCACACTAATCCAAGTCTACGCCCCAACCACTGTTGCTGATGAGGAAGAAGTTGACCGCTTCTATGAAGACCTAGAACAGCTTCTAGAATTAACACCCAAAAAAGATGTCCTTCTCATCATAGGGGATTGGAATGCTAAAGTAGGCAGTCAAGAGGTAAGAGGAATAACAGGCAAGTTTGGTCTTGGAGTACAAAATGAAGCAGGGCAAAGACTGATAGAGTTCTGTCAGGAGAACACATTAGTCATAGCAAACACCCTTTTCCAGCAACACAAACGGCGACTGTACACATGGACTTCACCAGATGGTCTACATCGAAATCAGATTGATTACATTCTTTGCAGCCAAAGATGGAAAAGTTCCATACAGGCAGTCAAAACAAGACCTGGAGCTGACTGTGGCTCAGATCATCAGCTTCTTCTTGCCAAATTCAGGCTTAAACTGAAAAAAGTAGGGAAAACCGCTAGGCCCTCCACGTATGACCTAAATCAGATCCCCTACGAATATACAGTGGAGGTGACAAATAGATTTAGGGGCTTAGATTTGGTAGACAGAGTGCCTGAAGAACTTTGGACGGAGGTCTGTAACATTGTACAGGAGGCAGCAACTAAAACCATCCCAAAGAGGAAGAAATGCAAGAAGGCAAAGTGGCTGTCTGACGAGGCTTTACAAATAGCTGAGGAAAGGAGAGAAGCCAAAAGCAAGGGAGAAAGGAAAAGATATACCCAACTGAATGCAGATTTCCAGAGAACAGCAAGGAGAGATAGGAAGGCCTTTCTAAATGAGCAATGCAAAGAAATAGAGGAAAACAACAGAATGGGGAGGACTAGAGATCTCTTCAAGAAAATTGGAGATGTCAAAGGACAATTTCATGCTAAGGTAGGCACAATAAAGGACAAAAATGGCAAGGACCTAACAGAAGCAGATGAGATTCAGAAGAGGTGGCAAGAATACACAGAGGAACTCTATAAGGCCGATCTAAATGTCCCTGATAACCACAGTGGTACAGTCACTGAGCTCGAACCTGACATCCTGGAGAGTGAAGTCAAGTGGGCTTTAGAAAGCCTCACTAACGACAAAGCTAGTGGAGGTGACAGCATTCCAGCGGAATTACTCAAAATCTTAAAAGATGATGCTGTCCAAGTGCTGCTCTCCATATGCCAGCAAATTTGGAAAACCCAGCAGTGGCCACAAGACTGGAAAAGATCAGTTTACATTCCAATCCCAAAGAAGGGCAATGCCAAAGATTGCTCGAATTACCGCACCATTGCACTCATTTCACATGCTAGCAAGGTCATGCTCAAAATCCTACAAGCTCGGCTTCAGCAGTATGCGAATCGAGAACTACCAGATGTACAAGCTGGTTTCCGAAGAGGCAGAGGAACTAGAGATCAAATTGCCAACCTTCGCTGGATCATGGAGAAAGCAAGAGAGTTCCAGAAAAACATCTACCTCTGCTTCATTGATTATGCTAAAGCCTTTGATTGTGTGGATCACAACAAACTGTGGCAAGTTCTTGAAGAGATGGGAGTTCCAGACCACCTGATCTGCCTTCTGAGAAACCTTTATGCGGGTCAGGAAGCAACAGTTAGAACTGGACATGGAACAACCGACTGGTTTAAAATTGGGAAAGGAGTACGACAAGGCTGTATATTGTCACCCTGCTTATTTAACTTATACGCAGAGTACATCATGAGGAAGGCAGGGCTGGATGACTCACAAGCTGGAATCAAGATTGCTGGGAGAAACATCAACAACCTCAGATATGCAGATGATACCACTCTACTGGCAGAAAGTGAGGAAGACTTAAAGAACCTGCTGATGAGGGTGAAAGAGGAAAGTGCCAAAATTGGTTTGAAGCTCAACATTAAAAAGACTAAGATCATGGCAACCACTCCCATCACTTCCTGGCAAATAGGAGGGGAAGAAATGGAAGCAGTGACAGACTTTATTTTCCTGGGCTCCAAGATCACCGCAGATGGTGACTGCAGCCATGAAATTAAAAGACGTTTACTTCTTGGGAAGAAAGCTATGGTGAACCTAGATAGCTTAATCAAAAGCCGAGACATCACCCTGCCAACAAAGGTTCGCATAGTCAAAGCGATGGTTTTCCCAGTAGCCATGTATGGCTGTGAGAGCTGGACCATAAGAAAGGCAGAGCGTCGAAGAATCGATGCTTTTGAATTATGGTGTTGGAGAAGACTCTTGAGAGTCCCCTGGACTGCAAAGAGATCCAATCGGTCAATTCTCCAGGAAGTCAAGCCTGATTGCTCCCTGGAAGGACAAATGCTGAAGCTGAAGCTCCAATACTTTGGCCACCTGATGAGAAGAGAGGACTCTTTAGAAAAGACCCTCATGCTGGGAAAGATTGAAGGCAAAAGGAGAAGGGGGCGACAGAGGATGAGATGGTTAGATAGTGTCACCGAAGCAATGAATATGAAATTGGGCGAACTCAGGAAGCTAGTGGAGGACAGGGAGGCCTGGCGTGCTGTGGTCCATGGGGTCGCGAAGAGTCGGACACGACTTAGCGACTGAACAACAAAGAGACCAGACCTTATAGACATGTAGACCTTATAGACCTTATAGACAATCAGGCAAATTTAGTCACGGTCTGGAATTCACTGTGTATTTATCTCAGGCAGTTACTGTGTATTTACCTCAGATACATCACTCTTGCTTGGCCTAATCTAAGTCTCACAACCCTGTTGAAGTAAAGTAAAATAATTCCATATGCCAATCTTTTATATGGTCTGGTTTGATATCACCTTGGCGGAAGGCAACATATTTTTCCTTTTTGCATGAACTCTGGCTGAATTTGATTGCTTGGTGTCTTTTTCCACACTTGACTGAGTTTTCTGTCACGGTAAATTTAGGGTGTGGTCAAAGGAGGAAGTTATTTATTTTATTTTTTATTTATTTTGAAGAATTTATACCCCGCCTTTTCCAGGCCGAAGCAAATACCCAAGGCAGCTTACATGGGCAGGCTAGTCGAAACCACCATATTTTCAGTGGTGTTTTTTTTTTTTTACGAATCTACAGTATTCTTGTGATCCGCCAATCCTCAGTCCCAGATGTAGCCTTCACAGTGTGGTTCTCTCCTTGTATTGGGCTGCCTGCCATCAAGCCTCAGCAGGCAATCGCAAGTCAGGCCTGGACAGGTCCTCAAGGTCGTATTCCCTTCTTTGCCCTCTGGCCTCCTCACACACTCCACTGCAGCTCTCACTTGCGGTGAGCATGTTCTTGTTCTTCAGTGCAATGCCTCTGGCCTGGTGTGGTGGGAAGCTGCTATTAGCAGTTTTACAGTTTAACACTTTTCAATCACAAGCAAATTTTATTCCTTGCTTTTAAGGTTTCTGGCCTTTATAACAAACCTGTATGTGGACTTGGGGCAGTGGGCTTCTCCTTTTCTTTAGGCAGAAAAATGTCTTGGGCCAGCCCCAAGAAAAGACACAGTTATAGTTAACGCAGTAGTGCATCTGAAAAGAGCACGCAAAGTACTGTTTTGTCTATTCTGTTTCGTTTTCAGATGAAAATGAAAATGCTAGTGTCTGTTTCAAGTGAAGTGTGTGGCAGATTACAGATCGCTCATCCAGGCATTTGAGAGCTCTAATTGTGAAACTTGAGGAGAGAAGGGACCCATTCTTTCTGAAGCTGCTATTCAAATGATGACCTTTTTTTTTTTTGTCATTCCGGTGCACCATGGGTTTCGCTTTTATTCTCTTCCCACATAAAATGCATGAAGTGTACAGACCCGCTTCCACTTGGCAGCCTCCGCATTACATTCTTTGCTGGGAATACTTTGGGTTGTTAAGATGTGCCCCCTTGTATTAAAATGAAATTGTCACTGCTGTGTGGTGCAGCATAACATGGTTTGACACTCCACGCCTGCAGCTACAGAAAACAGACTTTTATTGCATTTATTCTTTCAAAGACAAGAGTCTCTAAAGACTCACTGCCAACATACGCTTAGTTAAATCTGAATGAAGCTAAAGTGAACAATCTCGGCTTTAGTCTTTTTGTTTGTTGAAATGGGCCATCCGACGTGTTTGTAGCAGCAGTAAAAAAAAGAAAAAGAGGGTGAATACAAAGGACTTTCCAAGACTGCCAGCCAGGAGAGACAGTTATAATGCCGCCTCTAAGACAGCTAGCATTAGAGCCTGTTAATCATGCCCTATTAAGGATTTTTTTTTAGATTCTCTCTAAAACTTCTGCCATAGAATTCAAACTTCCCTGCACCACCTTGTGTTTAGGCTCTGGAGACCCCCTTAGCACTCCCAAAGACTATACGACCATTGCTTTTGAGCTCAAAAGTACATTGGGAGGTTATATATTAAGACATCGTGAAACAAAGTTGAACTGCAAGCATGAAAAGAGGTTGAGGGTATTGCAATCTCCTTGCTGGAGGGACCATGAGATAGGAACCAAAACTTCAAGGAGCAGTTAGACTTGTGGAGAGAAAAATGAAAAAGCCGAGACAAGTGGCCAGGGTAGAATGCCCTCCTATTTAATGGCATTTCCTCTGGGGAGTATTTGGAGACCTTCCAGCAGGATGTTGAAATTTTTGATTTTTAGTTTGCGGTGGCCAGAGGTCAGTGGAGAAACAAAGTAAGCTAGTTAGTAGAATAGAATAGCTAGAATGTCCTAGTAGAATTTTTTGGTCGGCTAGTGTGCGCTTCCTTATATAAGCAGTGAGATGGGTCCTCTTGGATCAATTCGGTTTAAAGCTGGGCTAGATTTTTTTTAAGGACATTAAACAAATATATCCCTGGGTGTCTGTTTCAGGTGAAATATGTGCCAGGTTTGGAAACGTATAAATTGTTTGTTTTGTTAGCATAATTTGTTTCTGTGACACTTTCCCATATACTCATGTTGTTCACTCATGTTGCTTATCCATTATCCTTTTACAATAAATTGCATCCCATGTACTCAAGTACAGCATTAGGTGGTAAACTGGGGTATTAGAATCCTGGATTGTTTCATTCCAGACTAATAGAGTGATTCATATCATTTAAGACTCCCCCATGCAGAAAAAATCCTGCATGTGGTAAACCCACAAATCAAAGAGAGATCTGCAGCAAAGCTTTTCTCCAATGTGCTCATTTCTACATGCAGTTAGGTTTTTTTATTGATGGATTTGTATGCTTGTTAGTTTCTTTTGCATGTGATCTAAAATACGAACCTGCATCTGCAGGTTGTAGTGGAATTCTGCCACCTCAGCTTACCACCTGTGCAGATGGTTGTCTAGGCAATTCTATTGGTTTATGTAAATGAGGGCACAATCCTGACCTGGAGTTAGACTGGCACAGTTAGGCCAGCAAAGTTTAGCCGACACAAGGGCCACCGTAAAACACGTTTGGACCACTTTTGGAGTCAGGGAGGATGGTGCACATCAGGGTGCTGGCTTCTCTGACTCCGAGAATCGTCCAAACATACTTTACAGTGTCCCTTGTGCCAGCCAAAATTTGCTGTCTTAACTGTGTAGGCCTAACCCCAGATTAGGATTGCTCTCTGAGTTTTCTGTACCCTCTATGAAACAACCTAATCTTTAAAGCACTTGAAATTAGATTTTTACTACACACTTTATTGCGATGCATTGGGGCCCAGATAATTAAGTTGCACCCTCTAAATTTACAGTCTACACATTGTCACAGAATGCATCCAACCAGAAATGCATCACCATCCATTAGCAGCAAAGGCAACACAATAATGAAATATAGCAGATGCCTTGGTATCCGTGGATAAATGAACTTCATAGATCCTGGCACCCAACCCTCTGAACAGCCTCCCCAACCTTCCATACATCTATGCACGGTCTTCCTGGCCCTCAGAATGCCTTTCAGGTCCTAAAAATGTTACTTCTGGTTTTACCTGATGCAACCCTCTGGATGCAACCAGAGCACAGCTTCAGTCATGTTCAGAGGGTACAAGCTGAGCCTTAACATAGGTCGACTGACCTGTGTTGAGTCAAATCTGTGGATTAAAAATCCACAGATGACCTGTACTCCATTTGTTTCTTTTATGAACTATTGCAAGATTGATTTGTGAAGGTTTTCTCTCCGTCAGATGGTCTTTTACTGATAACTGTGAATGGATAACGTTAAATAATGATCGTTCTTTTTTCTCTCTCTCAGGATGGAATCTACTGAGAAATGCGAAGTAGTTATTCAGCATTTTAATGGAAAATACCTGAAAACACCCCCTGGTGTGCCAAGTAAGTGTTGCCCTTTCTATTCCTATTTATCTAATTAAAAATCAACAAACTGAGGAATATTAACTGAGAGATTGTACAAGAATTCTGGGAAGATCCAAGAAAGATCTTGGGAATGTTTTTGTGTCTCCAAGCTGAAGTTTGCAATCAAGTACAGGCATGGCAGTATCCGCTGGGGTTCTGTTCCAGACCCCGCTGTGGATACCTGAAACCATGGATCCTGGAGATAACTTTTTTTTTAAATATAGGGAACATCTGTGGTTTTGCTGCAACAAGGTAAAAAAAGAGATTGGTTTAATGTTCCATATTTTTTAATAGGAGTTCCAGTATCCATGGTATCCTTGGTCTTGGATACCGAGTCAGTGGATACCGAGTCAGTGGATACCGGGGCACACTGACATCAGTAATTCATTGGAAAGTTTGCAATGTCTGTGTGAGTTTGGAATACTTGAGGGTGCAACCCTAAGCTGTGCATCAGTGTTTGATGTAGTACACAGTCCTCTTTTACAACTGTATCACATGAACGAATCAGTCCTAGTTACTGTATATTAGATACAAACTAGTACAATAAATATGATAGGCAAAAGTAGGAATTTATACACTATAGTAACATATTTGATACATGATTTTGGTTTATGCATGAGCCAAACTATGTTGCATTAATGTTTAAGTCGCTTTGGGGCTTCAAAGCTTGAGGCAATTTACAATTTACAACTCATTTATTTGCAAAAAATTTCTTGTCTTAAAGTCTGGTATCCACCGTGATTATATTGATATTGCTTTTTGTGGTATTTTGTCAATCGCCATACAAGGTCCACTTGTGCATCAGGAAAAATTGATATAGTCAAGATTGCTGTTTTGCAGTGTTTTATCAATATGCACATTCTCATCAGTAATGAGGACAAAAAAAGACAAAAATAAACTGAAAGCTGCAGAATATCCCAATGGTTTCTCCCCTGCCTGATGGGCAAGAAGAAAAACATTTCATCAAAAAATTATATGGCTCTAACTACCTACTGAAATATGCACGTGCACGCACACACACACACACAGCATACTTATATGCTTATAAGTATATGTATAAGTACAGGTTGAACCTTTTTATCTGCGCACGTTCCGTTCCTGGAGATATTCTCCGGTCAGGTCCAGGGAGCTTTCTGAGGCCTGCCAAGGCTATGTGGGTCCTCCATCACCAGAAAAGATGTTTTATGCCTTATAAGGCATCACGAGGCCCGGGAAGAGTGTGTGTGTGTGCACATTAAGCATACTATACTATGTGTATAGACTATAAGATAAAGATTTTTAATATTATATATACCACCTAATAATCATTAGATACTCACAGGAATCAAAGTGTGTTAGTTTTTGTTACCTTGCATTTTTAAAATTGCAAATCTGTATTTTTTCTCGGAGAGAATATGGTCTCATTGATCACAATGTTGACTGATTATATAGTAAAATAACCCGTATTTTAATTATCAAGTGTCTGGCTATTCATTTGCATTCCTGGCTCTTCTGCTGCCTGGGCCACAAATGCCACTCTAGAAGGGAGGGATATGACCACAATGTTATTACTTGGGAGCAACAAACAAGTAACAAAACAATGCGCCAGTTTTCTTGTGGCTGCAGGCAAAATTGGTAAACGCTTGGTGGCTCAAGAAAAGGAATATTAAACCCATATGTTTTTAAATATTTTGTAGTAGTTTTTACATGTATGATAATTCTGTGATCTAGTTTTAAATTCCTTGTTTTCTTAGTCCTATTAACAGTGTGATTTGATGTAGTTATTATTTTAGGTTGTAGTTATTTGTTATTCTCCTGATGTATTGGATGTTTGCCTTACTTCTCTGTTTTGTTCTGCTGGTTGTTTTTGGTCTTTGACCGTAATAAACAAATGAACAAATGCCACTCCTCTCCTGCCTGACCCAGAAGTAATTGTCACCGCAGTTACTTGCAACATGTTCAGATTAGTTGAGGGACATGGTGGCGCAGCGGGTTAAACCGCTGCTGCTGGGCTTTCCGACCGGAAGGTTGGGAGTTCAAGACTGCGCAACGGAGTGAGCTCCCGTCACTTGTCCCAGTTCCTGCCAACCTAGCAGTTTGAAAGCACCTAAAAATGCAAGTAGATAAATAGGGACCACTTCGGTGGGAAGGTAACGGCGTTCCGTGCGCTACGGCCAGTGGTGAAATTCAGCCAGTTCTCACCAGTTCTGCAGAACCGGTTGTTAATTTTAGGTTGGGAGAGGGAAGAAAGGCAGCGGCCGCCCTGAAGGCCGCCCTGAAGGACATAGAACCGGTTGTTAATTTATTTGAATCCCACCACTGGCTACGGCGTAGTCATGCCGGCCACATTACCATGGACAGGTGTCCTCGGACAAAACGCCGGCTCTACAGGCTTTGAAACGGAGATGAGCACCGCCCCCTACAGTCGGTCACGACTAGACCATTCAGTCGTGAGGAAACCTTTACCTTTATGGCCACTTGCTTTTTGGGGGTCTACTTTTTTTGCTTCTATTTTCAAAGTGAAAGAAGTGGGTGGCCACTCTGAGCTCCGCCTGCTTCTTCTGCTTTGGGGAACAGTGAAAACCATTCCAAATGTGCACCATGGGGGCAGTAGATGGGGGCATGCTACCTTAGGGCACTTGCTTCCCTGCTCTCCCTATGTTCACCAGTGTTGCTATTGTCTGCACATCTCTCTCTCCCACTCCCATGTATTCTTGTCAATGAGAAGTTATTTTCTAAGCATCAACTGGAAAGTGACTCACCATGCAATTCTAGGAATGTCTACTCAGAAGTAGTCCCATTGAAGTCAATCCTCCTAGTTCAGTTTGTATAGGAATACATCCTCCATGAACTTCCTTTGAATAAGAGAGAATTGTGCATTTGTAAACATGATTGATTGGACATTATTCACATTTCATTTATTTGTATAGAATGAATATTTAGGTGTAATTATCTAAGCAGGGTGCTGTCAAAATATATCTCGAAGACAGTTGTACTGCATTGGTTATTATACTCCTTACGAGCTCATGCAGAAGAAATGATATTTTAGGTACAGCGAAAAGTATAAATTTTTCCATTCCCTACTGGTGGAATTAGCTTGTCCTTTACTTACACCAAGATGAGGGGTGGGGGAAGGTTAAGTAGAAGTTTCTTTATATTCATGTAGTTTCCCCTCACAGCTTCTACTCAATTTATACATCTCTGTAATAAACCTGGATTTATGCCTCTCAGCAAAGATAGAAGCATTATACTTTATCCACCTCCAGGCAATTACTGATCTTCCTGCATGGTGAGGTAAAGAAAATCAAGTCTCCCAGTGTATTTGGAAAGGCACAATCAGAGTCTGAAAATTATGTTCCCAGTGCCACAATAATTGGCGTGAAAGGGAAAACGGACTCTTGTTATTACCATGACCTCTTTATGAATATAAGCTGGAAATTTGGAAACCTAAGATCATGAGACAGGAAAGTGTATACCAAACTGTTTAGATTTAGCTGAAATACTAATGGGTAGTCTGGCTGTTTGATAAGCCATACCAGTCAGAGTCAGAGGCTAAACATAAAATAGTTGTTTCATATGTTTCTCTTGGATTCCAGGCAGATTAGTAAGATAGGGAGGGGAAAAAAACCCCAGAATTGTATAAATTTCATCTTTGGAGGGACAGCCTGTATTTCAAATTTTGCTCCCTTCTTTTTGTTGAATCTTTTAATGAAAACATTGTCACCATCAAATCGGCATTTTAATTGCTGCTTCTTCAGTAGATTCCCCCCCCCCCCAGCATATTGGTTCTTCTTGGATTTTGATCAGTATCACATGGACGAAATGGGAGAAAAAAATCAAAAGAGTTGGATTTGAGCAGCCCAATATTTTCCCCTATCATATCCCGTGGCGCAATGGTGCTCACAGAGCGCATGCTGCATGCTATGAGAGTGGGTGGTGACCACAATGTTCTGGAGAGGTAAGTAAAAGTCATTTTTACTTACTTCCTCATAAACCACCTGGCCACCAATGGGTTGCCTCGGATTTATTCCAGCTATTTAGCTGGCAAAAGCCCAAGGAGCCTCAGGGGGCACATGGAGCCAGGAAAAGAGGGGTTTTATCTTGGTGTGCACTGCTATTGACGAGCCCCTCCCCTTCCTGCCTCCAACCGCCCCACTGCTGCCTTACCTGCTCTGGCGTGGTTTGTGTGAGTCAGCAATGCACATGTCATGTCTCGGGCAGTTTGCGTAAGCAACCCCGAAGTGCACAACAGTGGTGTGGCTTTCACAGTGCTGGACTGGGAGCTACAGCAGCGTATTGCTGGGTAGGATTGGGCCATAAATGTAGTTAGTCTAAATGGAAATGTTATACCTAAGGAAGTTAGACATACCACATTCCATTGATTTCAATAAAAGTAAAATAGTCCCTTGTGCAAAGCAGCGAATCATTACTGACTCATGGGGGTGACATCACTTTGTGTCATTTACTAGGCAGACGTAGTTGTACAGGGTGGTTTACTATTGCCTTCCCCAGTCATCTCACTTTACCCCCAGCAAGCTGGGTACTCATTATATCGACCTTGGAAGGATGGAAGGCTGAGTCAACCTTGAGAACCCGACTTCCTCCAGGATCAAACTCAGCTTGTGGGGAGAGCTTTTGACTGCAATATGCAGCCTTAACACTCTGCACCACATGAGGCTCGATTTGATTTCAACAGGCTTCTTAATAACCACTAACTTGCTTAGTCATGACAGCCTCCAATCCTAGGACTGCAATCGTAAATAATAGGGAGGAAGCCCCATTGAACAAAATGGGTAGCACTGTGCTGTACCACAACCCATGGTATTAGCACCTCTTTTGTGATACCAAGGAAACCACCAATTTAAAGCGAGTTTACCAGCTCACTTTAACCAAAGGTCTCCTATTATTAAATAACCTTTATGAAGGTCTCCTTTATAAATATCCTATATAATAATCCTTTATAAATATCTTTTGTAAAGTATCCCTGTAAAATTTACTTAATAGGCATAATATGTTCATTTTAATGATATTTCTGTGTTGTTGTTATTAGCCACACTGACAGTATTTACAGAAGCAGTAGATATAAAATGTTTCATTAAAAATGCCATTGCTACTGCTACTAATACTAATACCAATAATAATATTAACTAATAGAACCACAAATAATTGTATCAGCAGCCCAGTGACAATGCTAGAGGGTACGGGCCACACCCTATGATGCACATGGGTGGGATGATACCACTACTGCCCACAATTGTGAAAATCTTGGTATTTCAAATAATACCAGATGTTATATACCATTTCATGCGGAATTTATAGCAGAATGCAATGAAAGAAACCCCACTAAAATGTTTCTATTGCATCAAATATTATAGCCAGACCAAAAAAAAAAACCCAACAACACACAACTGCCTTCTGTAACAAAAAGTGGATTTCCCTAGCTCAAAACTGACAAAGAAACTGACTGTTCTGAGAGCCAATGAGATATTGTTATGACACAGCAAGGAACCAATAAGATGTTGGTATGATTCAACATTCATTTCCATGCATCAGAGGTAATGCTAGAACTCTTATTTAGTTTTGTGAGTGTCATCAAGTTGGCCACTAATTTTTGTTGGTTACTGCTGTGTTGGACGACTGTATTGTTATAAAACGTAGTGATGCCCCTGCATTTAAGACGTACATATGATATTGTAATGTATTCTGTATGGTCTGGTATGGATGGAGGTCCGTCATGTGGGTGATGCCCTGGGTGATGCAAACCGTAGTGACGCCACAGCAGCAGCAGCCACATGCTTCATTTAACCTGTGTTTAAAATGAAAGGAAATTGCGTTGGACTTTCTGCATTCTGTTGTGCCCTCAATAACTCCCTTTTGTTATTGATATTGAAAATCCGTTTCTGGACATTTAATTTTGCTTCACATTGTTTCATTAGCTTAAGAGTTTCTCCTAGGCCTCTTAATGCCATCCAGTTCTTTAATTATTGTTCCTAAGAAATAGTTTCAAAATGGGAAATTACACACTTAAGAGCCATAGCTCTCCTCAGAACGGGTAACTGAAGAAAACCTTAATATTCTACCGGAAGATTTAACAGGATGTTGTATACTAGAAATAGCAGTCTTTTTTTTTTTCCTTTAGACTTTTTGGTGTATTTCTTTCCACAAAGAAAATGGTACATTAGAATGCTAGTTCATATTAATTTATTCCTTTTGAAAAATTGTTCTGAAGAACATCTAGTTAGATCTCTGCCATGGAGGGAGCACCTCTGTACTCTCAACATATTTAACATTTTAGCCTGTATCTATTATACTATAGAAGCAGAGAGTAAAGGGAAAGAAGTTCAACCTTCCCAACAAGCTTTTATGCCTTCCTGAATATTTAGCCACTGTTCTTTGCTACTCTGGAAATAACTTTCACATGCTAAGCTAGTCATATTCATCAATTAATCCCTCTACCCAAAGTCAGATTCTACCTGTCGATTACATTTTCAGAATAGTTTTTAATGATCATTGCAAACTCCTATAAGCAGTGTTTTTAATCCTGATGAAATTTCCCTAAATCCTGTATCGTGATCGACATATTCTGTGTGTTCATGAGAGCATCAACACAGGTTAAAAAAAGTATTGTGTAGGGCAGTGGTTCCCAACCTCCTGCTCCTTTAAGGCAGAGTTGGGAACTATCAGGTTGGGATAAAGACATATAAGTCACAATGGTTCACACCTCACTGCATTATCAATCAAGGACAGTTTCTTTCATATAGTGCATCTTTGCTGCATGGGCAAAGATGCCACCAACATTGTAGTGGGATGGGCAAGATAGTGGTAGCATGGAGCTCCTATGTATAGAAGCTCTGAAGTTGCTCCAGACTTGGCTGATAGATTTTAGTGAATGATGAATGTAAGGCAACTGCATTACCATTATGTATGATGGGCAATCAATGAGATTGCATGCAAAGTCTTACAGGTCTCTCTCCTCATTATCATCCTGGTAAAGTCACGGAAGCCAGCCATTTTTGTTCCTGTAAGTTGCCTCAACCCCACAAATGAGGCTTTGTGACCCCACTGGGGTTCCAACGCACATGTTGAAAAAATCCTGTTTTACCCCATGTGTAAGTCTGATAGCTTAGGTCTAGATTTGTTCAGCCCAGAATTAATATAAACCAATTTGGGGTGGGGGGAGGGGGTATATAGTGGACCCACTTCAACCACGGATTTGGCATCCACAGATTTTACTCAATATGAGGGCCAAGCCCTCAGCTGGGGGGGGGCTCAAGGATCTCCTGGACATGACCAGAGGTACTTTCCAGACACATCCAAGTGGTGTTCTGGGGTGCAGGGAGATCACATGCAGCCTCCCTGCACTTAAGAAAGCCTCCTGGGTTCTTCAAAAAAGCACTTCCAGTTTCCTGGTGTGCCCAACCTGTGGCTTTGATTATCTGCAGAATTATGTATCCGTGGGAGGGGGGGGGGGCCCTGCAACACATGCCCCACGGATACTGTCTCATCAGATTCCCTTGCTGAAATATGCCCACAGTAGATTTCTATTTTTAGAAAAGCAGTATAAAAAATCCTATGAATAAATATAAATAAAACGTTAAGATTGTGAGCGCTCGGGGGCAGGGAACCATTGCTTCATTTATGTAGCTGTGCAAATTGTTTTGTGCATGTTTTGTTGAAAAGGTATATGAAAGCCAGGATGATGTAATGGTTCTGGTGTCGGACTTAGACCTGAACAATTCAGGTTCAAATCCCTGGTCCACTACGAAGTTTCCTGAGTAACCAGGGGCCTGTCATTAACTCTCAGCCTCACCTACACCACAGAGTAGCTGTGAAGACCAAAGGATGGAAGGAACTATGTATGCCATCCTGAGCACCTTGGAGGAAGGACTGTAAAAACGTGGAAGATAAATAAAATGTGTGTACTAAATAATATTCAGTACTGCTGATGCATGGGAAGAATCTATTCATAGGTACAGCCTTTGTCTATGTAGACAAAGGTTGTACACATGGAAGCCTTTGGAAGAACGTCAATATAATACAGGTTTTCTGGTGCATTTGCAATCCCCCTCCATGCGACAACATGTGGTCTATGTGACCATGCATAGATATGCATGATCCATGCAAATATAATGTATGAACAGGGCTTTACTGTCAAATTTATATTCTGAAAATTTTCCATACTTAAACATCAGTGGTATTTATTCAGATGTGGTTGTTTGACCTAGAATTCCATGAAGATTTTCAAATATTGCCCCTTCCACTGAAGAAAGAAATGAACTAAAGATAGCTATAGAACAACGTTTTAAAGAAATTTTTCTTTTTGTAAATAGTGAAATAAAAAAGTGCATTGTGAACGTTGGGATAGGGTTAGAGAATTAGTTTATTCCTGTGTGTTGAGAAGCTCCACTATGTTCCATAGGATTTTCTCCCAGGTAAATTTGCATTGACTATAATGGGACTTACTTTTGAGTAGACTTGCATAGGCTTGAGCTCATAATGTAACAAAACTGCCTACTAGCTCTAAGGCAGCTTTTTGGAAAAGACAATAGTAGCCTAGACATGAACATACAGTATGTACCTAGGCAAATTTTTCAGTTTGCCTCCTCCTGATACTTCTGATTTAAAAATAGTAAAAATAGATACTTCAGTTTAAAATAGTAATTTCAAAGACAGCATCTGAGTGATCTTGTTGATCCTGTTGGTTGGTTGATTGATTGATAACACCATCCCGTCTGCTGTAGGGGAAGACCCAGAGTGCCACTCCCCCCACCCCTCTCAACTGTACGTATGCTACCCTGTGAGTTTATTGTATGACTTGGGATAAGTAGACGTTGTGTCCCAGCCATGGCTCCTGCCAGGGGATGAAGGCTCTTTTGGTCGGAGGAAGGAATAAATGAAGTTCAAGGCTGATTTACACACACAAAAACAAATCTTTATTACAGACAGCTACAAACATTAACAGACATAGGAGCACCTCTGAACCCCAGAAGTGTCTCCGGGCACAAACACTTATGGTTGGGCAACACAGCCTCCAGCAAAATCTGGGGGGAGTGTTCAGGCAACTCTCCAGACAGTGCAGCTAGCATTCGCAAGGTCCGGGGGGCCAAGCAACGGCCCCCAAATATGGCTTTTATTAGCCAAAATGCCAGCTGAATAGCTATGAGTTAATTGACCAGCCAATACCACACAGAGCCTTGCTTAAGTGCTGAGCTACACCCAGCTGATAATAATGAACCATTTTGCACAATAAGCTTAGCAACAGCTGGGGCTCTTGGTCTTTGCCCAGGTTCTCCTGGTTGTTTTCCCAGCACTACAAGGGAAAAAGCACTACAAGGACTCACCCAGAAGTGCCAGGGTGCCAGGAGACACCCAGATGATTTTGGGGGCTGGCACCAGCCATTACAGTAGAGATACTGCTGAAAGAAGACAGGGTTGTGCCAACAATGTGATCAGAGCTTCTTTTGGGAGCAAGATCTTTGCTGGAACATATGATCCTTCTTTGCTGGAACATATGAAGATCCTTCAGGCTAATAGCAGGGGAGGGTATGTCCAACTATCAATCAGATTGTGATGGAGAAAAAGGTGTCAGAGATGACTTCCACAGCTGTAGGCATGTCAGCCCGTTGCAGCAAAACCAACAAAGACCATTGTGACACCTTGAAGACTTAGAGTGCAGTTGTTGCTCTGAGATGCTTTATGGCACATTTGTGCCAACTCTAGAGTCAGGGAGGCCAGTGCACAGATGTTCCCTGGCCCTCCTGTGCCTAAATTGAGACTTTGGCCAGTAAGTATAGACCAGTCAAGGGTGGCTGGTATAGGGAATAGGGATGGGCAGATTGGGGCAGACATGGATCTGGGCAGGGGAAAGGCCAGAGGATAGCGGCCCATGGGCGAACCAGCTCGGAGTATGGGATGGGGCCAGCCTGGCCAAAATAGGCCGCATCCCAACCTCCGTCCCTGGCCTGGTCAGCCTTACACAGGACTCTTGGATTTGCATCAGCGATTTCGCTGGCACAAATCTAAGGAGCCCCTTTGGAAGGGCTGCTGCACAACATGGGGTAATTCCCCTGGGTTGTGCAGCATCCAGCCCAAACCCCACCCTGGATGTGGGAGAGGCAGGCTGGGCTCCCTGTTCCATCGCGGGCTAGGATTTGGTTGTTACAAATCTATTAAAGCATAAGCTTTTGTAGACTACATCTGACACATGAAGCATCATCCTCAGTTAGCACTTCTCAATCTCATGGGAACCGAGAAAAAATGTAAGCGGTACAGTCTGTGACAATGACATGCAAGGCTTAAACATCTACAATACGAGCCCTGTGACAATTGCAGCATGTATATTGCATTCAGGCAACATTCTCAATGATCATTTTACATGGAAGGTAATTACTTCATTTTTAACACGAAGCTTCTCCTGCTAGTCTTCTCTTTTTTTCTTTCCTGTTTTTTTTTTTTTAAATCTTCTTTCCCCATATTCTCCTCAGGCTTTTAAGTCATTTTAAAACATTTTGAAATTTAAAACACTGAGGAGTTAATAGAGCTTTGGTCATAAAATATTTATGATCAGAAACGGGATGATATTTCCCAGATTGCATGATCTTTGAAGTTCAAATATGACTTACATTTTCTTTTCAAAAAGCTCCTAATGGCTCTTGGTGAACGTCCCCTGATGCTATAAATCAGCTACGTCATATTGAGTCATCTTCTTTTTTGGCAAGTTCTCCTCTCCCTCCCCCCTTTAATTAGTCTCTGTATGGCATTAGGATATAATTTAAGTTAGAACGTTTCCCCAGACTTCACTAGACTAGAACAAAACCATTGCCATTGGTTCAAAGGAATGCAAATAATTAAAATGAAAAAGAATATTTTCAGTGTGGCAGTTTTTAGCAGCTTCCCTATCAGGAGCTACTTTAATTATCTTTCCAGTGGAAAGCTCTCCCCCGCTTCTGAAATTTTCCTTTGTCGTGTAACTAGCACAATCAAGAGAGGTCTGTGCAACATGTTTATGAAATATTTAGATTTGAAGAGGAAAACCTCCCATAGAGTATGGCTTTGTCAACTGCTCTATGTCTATGCAAGGAACTCTAGATTCCCTGTAGGTGAAATATGGGAATATTCAACTTTATGAATGATAAGGCACAAATATCCTGCACTGACATCACTCCAGGTGTTACCTATAGTGCTGAGCTGCGTCTGAATCATGTTGGATATTTGGATGTGCACTGTATATGAACTTGACCTATAGAAAGCCAACCACACTGATAAAGTATAAGATTACAGTTTTGGAATTATTTGCATACCAAGTCTATTGTAATTTCAGGCCCTTGAATGAATGTGGCAGATAATTTGGGTTATTTTTTTCCAAGCATCCTGTAATTTAAAAACACTGTAGAAGTTTCCCATTAACCTATTGAAATAACAGTATCATTTTGAATTCCAAAAGTTGTGCAAAATGTATCAGTGCTTCTTTGGGAGGACCCCGTTATCTTCTTCCACATTTGAATCAGCATTTGATTGTTAGATAGCAGATCTCCAGTGGCCATTGTCAGACGAACTTGCAAGAATTTGACAAGGCATCATTTTACTACTGAACCCTCCATCTCTTTTATGATCTGTCTCTCAGAAATATCCTAGATTTTGGAACCATCAAGCATGAAGGCAAAAACCTATGAAATCTGACAGTGAAATCACCATTCACCTTACATGCACTGCACACCTACAATGCTATATTTTCATTGCGATAATGTTTAATAGCAATCATCCAAGGGCCCAAAGTTTTGATTAAAATATTCTGCAGCAGCAGCAGAGTTGAGGTTAAAGGCACCCCAAATCCATTGCTCCCTCAAATGCCTACTTCTCATGATGCATCCTGTATCAGGTGGGCTGACATTGTGCAGTTCCAGTTAATGCACAGTATGTGAATCTGAAGAGCCACTTCTCCCACCATAACTGGTGTTTCCCCCCACCCCCAAGTGATCAAACTCTATGAAGGGACAATATGGGCTATTAGAGGTTACTCTGTTTCTTTATGGAGATGTGAACTTCACCATCCGATATTAGCTGGGCTGCTGATCACTTATCCTAGAATAAAAGAGAGACAAGTCAAGGGTTCTTAACCATACTTGGTATTCCTGACGGTCTTCCAGCTTACTTCTTCCCTTTGCACAAATTTATTCATTTATTTCTATATGTATATACCACCTTTCATTCTCCTCAGAGTACTTTCAGATTGTGCTCAAAGTGGTTTTCATAGGCAGGCTTCTTAAACCCAATAAGGGTCTTAATGTTGATCTATGTTATATAGAGCCCTTCAAACTGCAACTTCAGTTGTGTAGTGGCCTTCCTCATACACAGCAATGGTGTAGCTGTGACAACACTCCAAGCGTGTAACAGAAGGCCACACAGATCACGCCACAGTGCTCAGCAGCGGCTCCTCGCTACCACCAAGCTACATATCAGTGACTTCTCTGGTCTCTCCTCCAGTCTCTTCCCAGGCTGGGCCTGTTTAGCTTCCTAAAGTGTTCTAGAAGCTCTTCCTCTGGACCACACTTCCTGCCCAAATAAACTCAAATAAAACTGGTGAATGGCGAAGAAAGGTTGCAAAGGCTCGTGATTTACTATCCAAGCCACTGCCAGTCCATCCATGATGCATCCAGCCCATTCACATCAGCGGATTGGGGCCTGAGCAGGGGAGCAGCAGGCAGATACCCAACACCTTCCCACACCACTCTGCTGCCATGGATGGAACCAGTCTTCTTACTGTTCCTTTCCTCCTATACCCTCCCTGGAGGGAATGCAGGGAGTGCGCTTCTCATTGCTCGCTTTGTGTAAATATCACTTGTGGAGGAAGGAGCAAGGATGACCACGTTCCAGTCCTTGGAGTGCAGCAATCTGATGCTCTCACTTTGCTCCACCAGGTGCTTTAACAGAACTAGTGGGGAAGGAGCAAGACCTCTCTTTCTTTCAAGCGCATCCTGTCAAGAAAGGAGTAAATGTAGAGCTCCAGGGTAGCCATCAGGATGTGCTTTACATTTCCTGCTTTGATTCAAGAGTCTGTGCAGATGAAGGAGCCAAGGAAGATGGCGGAGCTAGGAGGAAGAGGTGGAGCTATGGCAGCCTGATGCTTTGCCCAGCCCTGGTCCCAACATCACTACATGTGACCAAATCATGTGCAGTGGTAGGTATATAATTGCTGGCCTTCAGAATTTCCAAATTCCATGATGCAATAAGTAGGTGATTCCTAGCCAACGTATAGAAAAATTGATTTCATTTTCAAGTCTCTGGCGAGAGAATCCATATGCCTCCCTGCCTATGAGTTAATGGCTACATTAAATATTGACTTGTATGCACTCTGGGAAGAAAAAGAAAATTCTTAGAACATGTAGCCAATGGCCAATGTCAAAGGCAAGGAACGGTTTTGTTAGGTTTGTGAACAGGTCAGATATTTCCAGTTCCTGCATCTGCTTATAACTTTTATCACTCTTAATGGTTGCCATTTTCTTCTCTTAGACTGCTTCAGTTCTGTTAGCATGTTCTATTTAACGTGGAAGGACAAAGAGCTTTTTATGGGTTGATAACTCTGATGAGGAGAGTTTGGATTATTTAACTTCACTAGTGTTGTAATTTCGTGTGGATAGTCATCATGTTCTTCAGCCTTCTCTTGGCTCGCCTGCATTCCGAATAGTTGCAAGCATTTTGCTGCACAAAATAATTTATATGGGGAATCCATCCAACACAATAATCTTTTCTTCCTTTTTCTCAGAGTTTGGATTTCAAAGCTTATGTGACAAGCTATTTTGTTCCAACTATTCCTGCTTTGTTTCTTGTCTTCCTGGGTAATGGCTGCTTGATTACTTGAAGAGCAAAATAATATATACCCGTGTGTGTGTGTGTGTGTGT